>JABXJD010000013.1:4130000-4600000 GCA_013375575.1 Percina caprodes
TGTCAACCATACAATAGTGCTGTGTACCCATCTGGCCTACATCCTAAATACTTCCTCTTTAGAAAGCAAATAAAAAAGGAGAAGAGAGTGAACTCTTGGTGCCTAAGAAACAGGCCACTGTATTATTCTAAACTACAACAATACATTTGTATATCCTACTATTTCCTGCAGTTACCATATATTCTTTATTTGACAGTCACCCAGGGGTGCTGCAGACGTCGGTATCGGTGCTGTGTGAGAAGAGACCCTCTCTCTCTTGTTCACTCCAAGTTTACCTCAGTGAGGAAGATGCGTCACACAATACTTTCTTTGTATAATATCAAAAACGTATTTTAAGAACCCTTTTGTGTGCCTATCTACTGCCAAAGCCACATGTAATCCCACACCCACATTTTACAGTGATATAACTTCTTTCTTTCTTTCTTTCTTTCTTTCTTTCTTTCTTTCTTTCTTTCTTTCTTTCTTTCTTTCTTTCTTTCTTTCTTTCTTTCTTTCTTTCTTTCTTTCTTTCTTTCTTTCTTTCTTGTTTTGTTCTTTACTGCTTCCCCTGTGATGAGTCATATAATTCTGATAATATTTTATGCTGGGAGTACAGTGCTTTGATATCTAAAGGATAAGAGGGCTTTGTGGAGATAGTGACACCCATCCTCCTCCTTCTCCTCCTCCGTCTCCTCCCACTCCTCTGTTTTTCCTTCCCCTGGGGAGGTTTGGCTTTTTCTGCCCCCTTCGACGGCTTTTATGTCTGACGAGGTTCTGTGCTGTCGAGGTGAGGACGAGGTCAAACAATTTCTTGTGCTGCGCTGAGGAAAATCACATCGTACACTTATAATTAATGCGATAATGTTTGTGTACTCAAATGGATACCTGAACACAGTGGTTTTTGTCTTACATTTGTTATATTTGATCATGTTGATACTGACAGAAAATGCTTCCACACTCTAACATCATATGATGTATTATGATATGATATATCATGATATGATACCATGTGTGGTGGACTATGTACTGTATGTGTTTTACTATATTCAGCATCACAGTGGAGAGTGGTATACAGTGTATTTAGCATAAATCAAGGATACTGTGTGTGTGGTTTGATCCACATTATGATAGTGTAGGAATTCCATGTGGTGCCATGCTGTCTGCGCCGTCTCGTCTCCTCACCTGTTGAGACTGTGATTAGATACTGTCAACCCCCAGGCTATAGCTATCACATACAGGTAGAGTACAGACAGTCTATAGCTTTCCCTTATGCTGTGGGATGGGAGAGAACTGGTGAACTGCAGAAACTGCAGACGGTGCTGAAAGTTTGTGTCACACTAATGAGCAATCTGTCAACAAGTGTGCGCTGCAGGGAACTTGGAAAAAAAGGAAACATTTGAAAAAATGTAGATTGTATGGTGGATATCCTTGTATGAATCCGCCTCCTAACCACAAACACCACCATCCACGACAGAGAAATTACAAAATAATCCCCCTGTAACAGAACTGTTTGTAGGTGTCATGGTTCTCTACCTTTCACAAACTTTTTAAGTTGCAGTTGTTAGACTGCTGGATGGCTGTGATTTAAAGAAATAGTTCAACATAATTTGACTGTGGTTATTCACTTTTTCCACTGAAGAGCTACTGTATATGAAATAATTAATATCAATCTCACGTCTGTGTGTTAAGTATGGAGCCTTTGTGATGAAAACCGCTTGGGAGACAAATATTATATTTTGTTTGAATGTAAGAATGTAAGCATATTGAAATATAGAGAAAGGTATTTGCCAATTGCCAAGTACAATATTTAGCTAGCGTAGCTCTTTCCAATAAACATGTTGTATATTGTTGGTTTAATCTGTATGCAATCAGAAATTAAAACACTACTATTTGCAAGTTTTTCTTTAGTTGATATGGTTGAAAGGTCAGAAAAAAGCTAACAAGGGGATATAAAGTGAAGATTATTTTGTCTAACCACTATTCCCAAGACCAAATAGAACTTTTCACACCAGTAAATAGCTTCTTTTTTTATTTTTTACTTTATTACATATCTGTATCATGTTATTTCCCTTATTCCAGTAGGCTACTGTGTTGTAACCAGCATTAAAATCAAACTACATTAATCAGATCTTTCAGATCTTAAGGCTGTTGTTTTTGGCCAAATGGCCTTCTGTAAAGTTACTCCTATGGTTACACTTGATCAGAATGAAGTTTGCTGGATATTACTTATAAGCTATCCTGTGATAATGCATGATTTCTCAAAACTGTTGTTGCAAATTGTGAAGAATATATCCCCTTTCCCCTGCGTTAAAAGTCCTCATTCACTGTACTTTTACTAATTTGCTTTAACGTACAAGATATGTCATGTGGAATTAAAACATTTAAGGTATCCAATATAAAGCTAACTTCCTCCTCCCCAAGAAAATGAGCTGCGCCACTTTCCTCTTACGTTACGTGAGATTACTGTGTACGTAGCTTTTAATGTTAAACGTGATATCAGGTGCGTCAATAATTTGGACTGAAACAAGACCTCGTATTTACTACATTGTCGACATTTTATATAGTCAAACGTTTCTCTAGTCTGAAACTCCACCATATCCGTGTAGTGGAAACCTCAACCTGACGTCCTTCCATCTCTTTTTAACCAGTTATAAGCGAGAATTGTGGATTCTGGAAAACAAGGTACATGGCCTGTTACGTTATATTTAATAATACTGTTTAAGTGACTTAAGTTAACTAAAGAAGCTTTTATTCTCCACAGCTTTTAGAGTTCGCTCTTGTATGTTGACATAGGTTATCTTCTAATTTAACAAAAGAGCACATTCTACATCCCAAAGTGGAAATTGGTCTGATTTGACTACGTAATCAAATGACGTTTCAACCAAGAGTTTTCAATTTCATGTTCTGCCTGTCTTGGTAAATTTTTTTAATGAGAATTGTTTGGAATGCATTTTTTCTCCAGTGTATTATAGGAATGGTGCATCCAAATTTTATAATAATAATAATAATAATAATAATAATAATAATAATAATAACTATAATAATTATAATAATTATAATTAGTGACTATTTCTTCAGTATAAAGTAGTTAATTTTATCCACTTCTTCTGTATTTCGGTGGAGGCAGACATCTAAATATTTCAGTCTCACAAGTCAGATACCACAAGGGGTAAGTGTAAAAATATGTTCCTGTATTTTGGGTGAACCAACCGTTTAAATATAATTGCTTTTACCCTAGGTACCATAAAGCAGCCATATATCACCAACCCTGCCATTTCTTATACAAGATGGTTCCTGATTGTGCACCGAAGGGGCCCATCTTGCAAGCAGGGAGGCTGACAAAGTATACTTGACCCTGGGCTGAGGCTTGTTGTGGCGCTGCGTCTCTGGAGGGCTTGTCTGGGGGTTGGCTGTGCTCTGTCTGGCCCGTGCTGCTCTCTAATCACCCTGACACTGCACTTACAGGGCTGACAGCTATGGCGCCAGAGAGAGGGAGAGAGAGATTGTACACGTGACAAGGCCCACCTTGGCTCTCCACTTGTTCCCTCTCAAGATAATCACTTTCTATTGATTTTTTTTTGGAGCACACAGATCCCTGTTACCTCTCAACCTCTGATGCTGCTTGTCAAAATACCTAAGGGCCACAGCATACAGACCTGTTACCTATTACCTTTCCTCATCTCTTTAATAATTGATCATGTATGCGGATAAAAGAAGTAGATTAGGGAAGCTGCTGCAGGCCTCCATTTTTGCACCATAAACAATAATGAAACTTAATTGTAAGCACACATTTAATCCATCCCTTTTGAAAACAATCAGGGCTATTATTGAGGTTGGGGGGGTTAGTGTGTTGAAACATAAACCTAAACTCTGTGTGGGAGTATGTGTGTGCAGTCGATGCTTCATTCCTTTACAGCTCGTATCAGTGAGCTGAGGCGTCACAGCCGGCGCCCTCTGCTACTTACCTAATTAGGTCTAGGAGCCCCTGCATTATTAACAGACCCCCTAAATCATTCAGTGGGACCCTAATGTGTGTGTGTGTGTGTGTGTGTGTGTGTGTGTGTGCGCGTGTGTGTGTGTGTGTGTGCGTGCGTGCGCGCGCAATGGAACACACAGAGGGGGTACGGAGGATCACTGCGATAATGTCCCTCCCTATTCACGACATGTCAGACATAATTATTCACCCTGGGAAGACACGGGTCCAGAACACTGATAATGGCACTCTTCTTATCCCCTCCTCCGTTTCCTCCTACTCTCCCTTCCCCCCCATCTGCGTTTATGACTGACAAGGAGCTAGCTGGCTGAGACACACTCTATAGATAGACAAATAGAGAGGACGATTGGTGTTGTTAGACAAGAATGTCCATGTTACAAAGGTCACGTGTTAATGCGGGGGAGATCAGCAGGAATTGATGGATAATGTTTATTTTATTGTGTCCATGGATCTCATTAATGTGAGCAGCTATGTCATTTGTGGGCCTCATTTGGTTATATTAGATGTAATGTACTAATCATTTTAGTGAATATTACTGTGATAATGGTGTGAGTGTAATTTAGCTATTTTAACCACTGACTCACATGACTCACAATTGTGGCGGTAGAGCAACAAAAGTGCTTGATCAAAAACCCTCATTTGAGAAGCAAAATGCCGCTGAATCATGTTCAGCAGAATGTGGTTGTTTTCTCTAAGTTTAGCAGCTGGAAGTGGTTTGTTCCTTTTGTCAGCAGAGTCAGCAAGACACAAATGAAAAGTCAATATACATCACTTCCTCCCTCTCAGCCAATAGTTGTTATGTATTTTGGGAGGGGGGGGAGGTATAATATTGTGCTGTATGAGATAATATTTGGTTAGGCTGGTGACCAGGAGCTCTTGCCCTGGTAATTCCACATGTGTTTACCGGAATGTGACTGTTTCCTGAAGCACTGCAGTAGTCCTGGTATGCGACTTGAATTCCAAAACATTGCTCCCCTTCTATGCAGCATGTAGTAGTATTGGTGGTTGAAATTCTGTGAATGTTCATATTTTGTTAAAAGGTGTTGCTTGTGTGATTGACACAACAATTTATGTAATTTATTTGGTATATGTTAGTGAACAAACAATATGTATTGTAGTGTTGACATTGTTTTCCTTCAAACAGTTATTCAGTCATTTTGTATTTATCATAAAAGGATTGATTTTGCTATTCTCAAGAGAGATATGAGAAAGACAACGCTCCAGTAGTCCTTCTCTGCAGCTTTACTTGTACCCAACAGTGCTGTTATTTCTTTTGCGTAATGCATATGTTCACTGCTTTAGCACATGCAGCCTTTACCATTCATCTTTTTTAGCATGGGCACAGGGCACCATATGAATAAAAATTTGATATACATCCAATGATGGTAAATTTTGGCATAGCAACGTTAGTGCTAAAGATCCATAATTGCATATTGTGTAACCAAAGGTGTTACGTTACAGCAGTGGACATGCACAACATTTTGTTAAAAACGTTAAGGCGTTGCTTGTGTGAATGACAAAACAATGTACGTGATAAACGGCAGAGAATATACAGTATGTGTGTGAGAAGAGCTATGGGCTTTTGGCAAACAAGCATTTTAGAGCACAAGCGGTAGACCAGCAGTACTGTCTTGATTTAAAGATGGATGTGAGGCTAAGTAGATTATTGGCTTTTTACTGCAAGTGCAGGATGGGGGAAAATATGGTGAGAAGAACTGTAATGAGAAAAATAATTAGACAAGATAAAAGTCTCAAGATGTTGTGAGAGCGAGGGAGAGAAAAACAGTCTTACATCGTTAATCTGGTCTGCCCTTCCCCCCTCTGTTTCAATTAATGAAATGACTTTTTAGTTCAATTAACAATAACTCACGGTTAACTGAATTAAGTTTATTACACAATCAAGGCGACAACAGAGCAAGTAAGAGGGACACACACACACACACACACACACACACACACACACACACACACACACACACAGGCCCCTAGCAGGTGTAAGGGCCCCTGATCTGTTGACCCATGCAGGCTTTGGTGAGCTGTGGCTGGGGGAGGCAGGATACTGATGAGGGCTTGATGCTGGAGGTCGGGGGAGGACAATGTTGTTATGGGATGTTAGGGAGAAATGTGTCATCACACTCTTAGATGGAGGAGCCTCTCTGTCCTCTATTCTTGGCCTCAGGCAGCAGCTTGCATCCCAGCGATTAGCTCCCGAACACAAACAATAACCCTAGCAGCCACATTGTCATAATCGCCATTATCTCCCCCCACAAGCAGCACCACAAAACATAGCAGGGACTCATTTCTGGATGCTTCTGCCCCCTTTAATGCAACTACAGATGAGCAGTCTGCCCATACACATTTAGAAAAAGGAAAAAGCACAGCATATAAATTGTTCTCTTCTACATATTCATACCAACAATAAGGTGTTCTTTGCTTCAGTCGGAGTTCATCCTCCTTTGATCCTTCCCTCCTCCATCCCCCCGAAATGATTTACATTGCTACAATTATTGGGTAATCTCTGCTGTCATTATTCTTAACATCTGCTCTGTCACAATGCTCATGGCTTTAGCCTGTGCTCTGTGACAGATATTCTGTGTGCTTACAGTCCTGTGATGCAGACAGACAAATCCTCCCCCCTTTTCCCACTGCTCTCAGTATGTGCTATCTGCATTAGAGAGATGAAATGGCTTTTATATGAGTGGGATCAGTATGGTGGGATGATTTGCCTGTGCTGGTGTTTGAGAGAGTGAAGAAAAATCCAATTGGACAGGTAGGCTGAGTGGTAGACTTAGCTGATGGGCACTGCTGAGGTATCTAGAGGTCAAAGGTCAGATGATATTGAATCAAAAGTCAAACATCCGCTAAGGGGAAACCTTCCAATATCAGATCCTACGGAGAAGGCAAACCAAGTGATAGTACTGACAAAACAACCACCTACCATCTTGAGTTCCTCTTATGGATACACCCATTCACTCACGTTTCTGTCTGTCTGTCTCTCTGAATGAATAATAAGCAACCAACCAGCAGACAGACAGCATGCTAACCTTTAGCAAGCAGGGAGAGGAACATTCAGAAATTTCCATCAGATTACCCTCTCCAGTTTCCATTGTGTGTGTTGGCCCCCTCCGTGGTATTCCCCCACGCAGCAAATTGGAACCATTTGGTATTCAGATAACGGCAAACAGCTCAGATCTGCTGGAACAATAAGTGGTTTCCAACCAATCGCCCACCTGGACTGAGCTGTGCTAAGACAGTCTCGATGGTTGTCAGTTCTTTCAACACCACTCAATTGCCAGTGTGGGTTTCTTTTTTTTCCTAACAGCTAGCGCTTGTAAAGCCTCCCTTCTGATTCTAGTTTTACCTCCCTCACTTCTCTCACTGCTGATTGACCTTCAGCTTCTTCACAAATGAGATATCACTCAAGAGTGCCATGCAAGATGAATTCAGTCTAGTGAATGTCGCAACCTGGCATGTGTTACAACTTTCTGTCTGTAATAGTTCTCTATGCACTGCTGTCTGTGAGTGTACCTTTGTGTATAAACTTTCTATGCTTCACCCCAGTGAGAGGAATGTAATGACGGGTCCAACACTGTGTGATTGAGATGGATGCCCTGTTTTATTAGTTGTGTTTTGTATGTGTATGTGTGCACATACTCCCAAAGTGCTGAGGGAACACATTGTGACCCTAGTTGTATTTGGCCACCAGAGGCCATGCTGGCAAAGGCTGAAATGATGATTAAGGACAGGGGGGCTGAATGGGGGGAAAATGTGGATTAATGAAGCTCAGATAGAATTAATAGCCATGACATCCCACAACAGCGCAGCTGCTAAATGAGAATATGTCGTGGGTCCACCGAAGTCTCAACGCTTGTTTCGCTTTCAAGGTGATGGTAGGAGTAAAGAAGGAAAAGTTGCATCTCTCAGCTGACTTATCTAATTTGTTCACACTTGACAACAGGAGAAAATTAAAAGCAGTGTTTCTCACAGGCAGAGAATTTAGTTATGGAGGTCTTAGCTCAGTATCCCTAGGAATTAACATTCATAATGAACCATTTTGCAGTGCCAATGCAGGGAGCAGTGTGCCCTTCTGACCGATTCGTAAACTAAGGTTGTGGCGATTATGCCGGTGAATGGGCCTGTAGGGCATGAAACTTGTTTTGTCACAGTCAAACGAACGTTGATGGCTTTTATTTTATCTGTATAATCTCCTCTTAACCTAAAAGGTAATTTTATCATTACTTCCTAAATTGAATATATGTTGTGTTAAAACAGCATGATGAGGTGAATCAATCCTGAATGTAATACAGAGAAAAGCAGTTGTTATTCACCACTGAAGATGCATTTTCCATTAGGTTTAAGTGCCTTTTTAGTGAGCTATTTCCCAAAATGTTTTAATTGCTTTACATAAGTCACATCTTAATAATAACTTATCAAAAACCAGCAAGTCTCCCTACCCTTTACTATACGGGAACCGGGTAGTATTGTGCTTATTGAAAGAACTGAAAAAAGCTCAAATATGGAAGCCAAGATATCCTATCTTTGAGTTCCTATGTATGGGTCAAAATGCATAGCTTATGTGCGTCATTTTTTCAGAAAAAAAGGAAAGAATAAGTGGAAATTGCCAAAATAGAATCTTGTTTGCTGCAGACACATTATATATGGATTAGATTTAATATAGCAAACCTTGCAAAAAATAATGTCACTGCATGGCTGCAACATATTTGTCTCTCAGAAGCTCAGATGTTTCTGGCAGCAGCAGCAGCTGCAAAGACTACAAATTGAACCCCCTGAAGTTTTGAGTTTGGCTGTTTTGAGGATAACAGTTGCTGGACCGACTTGTCTTCTCTTTGATTTCACCACCTGGTTCGTTGTTCAGTTGGTGGTCGTTCACTTCTACCTCCTGCGGGCTACAAACATCCCGTCTTGCGTGTGTGTATATGTGCTCACTTACACACACACACACCTGAACAACTTATTAGCAATTAAAGTCAGGAACCAGTGAATGGTTTAGCTCCAGGTGGTGATAAGTCATTAATGTGTGATCAGCTCTGCAGGTAAATGTTTACCTCAGACTGGTTAGATATTGCTGGAGCCTAGAGGCTAGAATCAGTAGGCGATCACTGGAAGAGTTTGTAACAGTTTAACTATTTGAAACTGTGGCACATGGTAATGACTCATTTGTTTCTTTAAGAACTGGAAAAAGTGCAAACAAGGAAAGCAAAATGAAGGTGTTCTAGATAAACGCAAAGCAGGTTTATTTGGACATTAACTTGTTGTGTTCTTGGAAATACATCTCAGAAAATGTCAAGGAAACTGTCAAGGAAACTGCTTGGCCAGATTTTTTGTTATAGTAACAGGCTGCATTATGATAGTACACCACATAGTGTGGTGGAGAAGAGTGATGTAGAAAAAACATGAAAGGGGGGTGGAGGTTTGTGGAGTTCAGTACAAAGCATCTCGCTTTCTATGAAAACATGGCAGTGCCTTTTTTTGTGTGAAGTAAGAAGGGCGACCACTGAGAGTGAGAGAGAAAGGATTGAAATTACAGTTGAAACGCATAATAGTCCACTTACCTACTGTGCTTTATTCTGACACAGAAGATCCTGTCAAACCTGGACTGATCAGCTGCTCAGCCAACAATTCTGCAGGGCACCAACCCAAAGTCTGTCCTGCACTAAAGGTACATTAGGCTCATTGAAAAATAATATTCATTATTTTTTGAGGGAAATAAAGATCATGATCTCTCTAACATGAACTCTTGATGATGCTCTCTCTCTACAGGCAACAACCACATGGCTTAAATCATTCTCTGCCAAAACATAGGCGACAACAGGTAGGTGTCATTTTGTTTCCCCTGTTCTCTTAATACCTGCAATATAAGGACATTTTCTCATAGTCACTTTTTTCAAGTGAACTCCTCATTTGTAAGAATGATCCCTCATTACAGTATCATGCTGCCCCCTTCTTAAGTATCTGGAGCAGTGACTGGGGTTAATGCTGACCCTGGGAATGAGTGTAACAAGAGAACACACTACAGTGAAACTGAAGGGAAACTGAGATAGTAAGCATTGACAGGATTGAGCTCCCAGGTGGGGTGTCACCCTCAGGGGAGGTGTGTGTGTGTGTGTGTGTGTGTGTGTGTGTGTGTGTTTTCCACAATTCTCACACACTTGTGTGTGTGGAAGGTCTTGGCAGGAGAATTTCTTTGGGCTCTCTCTTCACAAATGAATATTATTTGGTTATTGCTCATTAGAGGCCAGTGAAGATCTGGGATGATGACAATTTGACAAGTGAAAACATCCCAGTGACTTCAAGCTGTGGTGACTGTTGCAGAAATGTTTGTAGTATTTTGATATAAAAAGAACACACTCTCACTCAACAATGAAAAATAATTAACATTTGCCAATTTGACCAGCCTGTTTTTTTTTTTTTTTTTACAGTAGCTTTAGTCACGCAGCAAGTGTTGTTGACTTTGCTGCTACCTTCCCATTGTGAAAGGGTGACCTTCCTCTTTCTCCCACTCTCTGTTCTGCTCAGCTCCGTACATCTGTGTCTGTTTACCAGCCTGCCTGTGTCTCCCTCAATCTGAACTGATGAGTGCAACTCACAGCTGCTCCTCTCTTGTTTCCCACTGCTTGGGTTGTTTTGTGTGTGTGTGTGTGTGTGTGTGTGTGTGTGTGTGTGTGTGTGTGTCTTTGTGCTCGGTGGCGGTGAAAGCGTCATGCTCCCAAATCAAAGACGACTGACACACCTCTGATCGCAGAAACAAGAAAAGTTTAGATAAAAGGAGTAAACCTGGGTTTATATGTGCTTTTATTCGTCTGTTTTGAACTGCATGGATACAAACACATGATTTACAGTATATGTATGTACATACGCACACATAACTCATATCTACATCCACCTGTGTCACCTAAGCCTTTTGACCTCCATTCCTCTCTTACCTCTACTTCATGTTTTATCTTGGTGTTCTGTCATTTCACGCTCTATCTTTAGCAGAATGACTGTGAAAATGTTTGTGTTTTTTTAAAGGCATTTGTTTGGTTGTTAATTCAGAGCTGTGGTAGTCTGGGCCTGTACTGTGCAGGGTGTATAGTTCAAAGATAAGATGACAAAATACTAGTGTGTAGTAAAATAGTTACACTTTTAGGTTAAATGGGGTGTTAAAATAATTGTGAGGTGTATTTGAGAGAGTTGATGCTCACTAGTGGCGAACAATGGGAACAGGAAGTGTATGGTTTCAGGGAGGGCAGGGAGAGGTGAAGAAGAAGAAGAAGGAGGTTAGGAATTGAATAAGTCTTCAGGCGAGTATGAGATACCCTTGAGAGCATGACATCATCTGGACAGGTGTTGTTTGCTGTTGTCCTGAAGTTAGGGCAAGGGGCCCAGAGGTTTTTGTCAGCCTGAACCTGCTGGACCTGTTTTGGACCCTCAAGGCCATTTCTTACCTCAGGTGGGAAGGTAGTGAGTTTGAAACCTGATAAATATTTAGGGTGAGTCATCATACAGTAGCTACACAACATAAATTCCCAAAGAAACAAAACACCAGCACTCACAGATAAATAGTTTTCAGCTAGAAGCCATCATCAGTCCTTATTTGATCTTGCAGTTTTATTTTTGTCTTTAATTTTAATTTGGCTGGGACAATATGGGACTTTTACATATTATCTGTGTGTAGCGTGAAGGGGCTCTAACATTTCATTATGCAATCCAATGTTGTCGAATGACATATAAACGGACCTTTGCATCATTGCAGCTTGCCTTTTAAAGGGTAGGAGCTGTGTTTTGTGCACAAGGATTGTGTGCAGAGTTGTTTTTCTGTCTACATTGCAGGGTCAAAGCTTGCATAAATTCCACAGCTGCGAATGTATGTACATATACTGTACATTTGCATTCCTACATACATTCAAACAGACTTCAGGCGACCATTGGCTTATGTGGAAGTTCCTTAAGCCTCCTATAAATATTTCTAAGAAAACACTTTCTCTTTCAGGTAGAACTCGTCTCTGTGTCATGTTGCCTGTCAGTGCTGGTGAAATGTTTCTTTGGTAATTCATTTGCAATTAGGAAATGTAAATCAGACAGGTGCTGCTGGCATCTATCAGAGTCTGTATTTGTTTTACCTAAGGCATCCCAGATCCTCCCTTAGTAATCACACGCATGTGCACGCTTACAAATTTAAAAACGTGCACGCACACTGACACAACAAGGTCACCTCCATGTATCGCTTAGGGTCTTTCTACATGAGTCTGAGGAGACTTTAGAAGTGTTGTATTAAAATAGAAATAAACTTTTTTTTAGATGAAGGAATACAGAGTCTGCCTTGTTTCTGACTGACATATGTTCACTGTGTGTGAGAGAAGAACTGGGATCAACACTCTCTGCACATAAGGAGAGGTACAGCTGCTATATAGCATTGCTGTGTGTGTGTGTGTGTGTGTGTGTGTGTGTGTGTGTGTGTGTGTGTGTGTGTGTGTGTGTGTGTGTGTGTGAGGCGAGTGACTTCACACAGGCGTAGTAGTAATGAAGCGTGCCAGTGTGGCGAGAGCGGAAGTTGAGTGTCAAACTGGTGAAGAGGAAGGAGGAATCTGCAACATTTGGTTTCCAGTATGTCACATTTCCACTGCATTTTAATCACCTTTTATTAATGCCAAATATTGAGCATGTTCTTGTTTACAAAGACTGACCAATATGACAAATGTGCAATTTTAATATTTGGACCACGGACAAGCACCTTTTTAAAAGACAGTTTTTAATATTCAGATGCCCTCCCACACACAAAGGCACACAACTACCACATTTATAAACGCACACACAATTACACACGCAGTGTTTTATACCACTGGCAACTGCCTTATTCCCACCAGCTGTCTGAATGCATAAAACCCAGGCTTGTTGTTAAGTCTGGGGCTTAAAAGCACTGCCAAAAAGAAAGCTGGGCAGGAATAACGGCATTAATTCTGTGATTTGAGCCTCAGCATTTAAAAGTGCTTAAATCTAGCAGCTGGTGTCAACAAGGTAATAAAAGCAGGCACAAGGGATCACTCTGCCTGACTCGTGTTGGGCAGCAGGACGTCCATGTTAGTTTAAACGGTAGTGATGCGGGAAGAGTGGAGACCCTGGCACGGGCCACAGCCTGCCATACTGCCAGAGAAAGAGAGGGCAGTTAGGGCAATGTGATCTAGTAATTTGTAGTTTATCAGCTTGTGTCATAGAAATATAACATACAATAGATTGGTGCTGGCATGTCACACCCTCTGTGTTTCATTTCATGTGTTGCGTCTCTAGCTGTTTCTGAAATGGCTTGAGAAAGCTCTGCCAGTGACATCACTCACGCTGCAACGGCTCTCTCCCTCCTTCCCTCCTTCCCTCTCAGGTGAAAGGTATCATTTTCCACAGCTTCTGCCAAGTCAGGAGTTGGAAAACTTTAATTTCCTTGGCTCTGGAGAGAGTGCCAGGGGTTTGATGTCCATTACCCAAACCCTGAAACCAGAGTTGATGTGGACTTGGATTGAGCAAAGCACTCTGTGGCAACATTAGCTAACCCCAGAACCTCAGTATCATCTTTCTTACTGTCTCTCTGCCTCTCCATTACTTCCTCCCTCCCTTTTCGCTCTCACTTTCTCTCCTTTGTTGTCCTTCCTTTCTGAGGGCAAGGTTGAGATTCCTGTTAAAAAGTCAAGACTGGGCTGGACCTGGGCCACAAAGTGCATTATGATCCACCTCCTCTCTGCTACCCATTAACTTGTCCTTCATGATGTGGTAGGGGCTTGTAAATGCTTTGGCACTTCAGCACTCAAGCTCCTCTGCTCTTAAATCTACACGCCAGTCTGTAAAACATCTTAAATGTCCTCACCACTTTGCACTGTTGCAAATCCCTTTGAAAGTGAGACTTAGCCTTTGAGTGAGCACGGGTATTTGCACATTTTAACCACACAAAACCTGATAAAAATCTGACCAACACTACCATTTCAATTACCAGTAAGAAACGGTTCATACCAGTGGTTTCCAACCTGGGGTTCAGATAAATATGTGGGCTCACCTGATGATTAAAGTGAAACAAAATAAAGACAATTCTGTTCCACAAAATGTATTTTTTTCTGACTTTAATCTAAATGTAAGTTTTTTTGTGTGAAATTCTTTGTCATAAGAAAGTGCCATATTTTAAGGGGCCACTGGTATATGTGATTGGGATATTATTCAGTGCTTGAAATTGTACTTAATAGTGGGGATGTTTTATAAAATGTACACATAGCTGTCAGTCAAAGTAGAGGACAAGTGCAAGGTGTCCTGAAGGTTAATGGCTTAGGAAACGCTGAGCGTTTTAAACACCATATGGATAGGCTCATCATCTACAAGCTGTTCAAGGTTGAACCCATCCAGAACACTGTAGGATTGAGATAATGGCCTTCTTCGCCCAACTGTTGTTAAGCTACCAATCTCCTGTCAGCTGCAGAGGAGCTGATAGGCATTAGGACCTGAGAACTTTCTCCCTTTGCTTAATCTTTGACTCGTTTTCTCTTTCGTCAGTCTGTCAGGTACAGAAGACAGAGGTGTTGGTGTGACACTTCTTTCTTTCTTTCTTTCTTTCTTTCTTTCTTTCTTTCTTTCTTTCTTTCTTTCTTTCTTTCTTTCTTTCTTTCTTTCTTTCTTTCTTTCTTTCTTTCTTTCTTTCTTTCTTTCTTTCTTTCTTTCTTTCTTTCTTTCTTCCTTTCTTCCTTTCTTCCTTTTCATTCCTATTTCTCTTCTCTCCCGTTTTACTCCTCAGCCATACACATCCGTTGGAAAGTGGCTCGCCCTCAGAGCCATCTGTTTCCAGGCAACTTGTGAGCATTGCTGAAATATGTAGGGCCTAATTAATTCAACCAAATTGTTTTAGAATAGATTAATATAATAATGGCAGCGCATGAAAGGTTATTTCAAGTACACCACTCAGCTAATCTCATCAAAGGGTAGACTTCCCTGCTCTGCACTCGGTGAACACCCACTGCTGTATAGATCCTCATATAGGGAAACCACCTGTACTGTATGTACTGTACTGGGAAGCTTCTCAGTGTGGGTGCTAATTTCACAATCAAAATGGAAATACAATTATTAGAGAGAGGAATGATTAGTACTGTAGAAGATGCAATTACAACTGTATACAACCTTATACAAATGCAGGGCCTTCAAAATGTAAATCAATTTGAAAAAGTGCATTATAAAATCCTATAACTGTACACATTTAAGTCCTTACTTTTAAAGTTGAGGGGTGGTGTTACAGTAGAGATGGTACAGCACCCAAACTTTAATAAAAGCCCTACAGATGTATTAAATCTTACCTAATATTAGTACAGTCATTATTCCAGTCAACAGAAAAAAGGATCATGATCCATAATACGATATTAACCTGTTTTTATCAAACGGTTTATTTTGGCTGTAAAGTGAGCCACCTTACCATTATTAGAAGTTATTATTGCTTTATCATGATGACATTGGTCTACACATCTGTAGAATACTTCTTGGTCTCTTTCCTGTTTTTGGTACTTATTTTGTAGCATTTAAGGTCAACTCATAATTACTAGTTCTCTGTATTTGTAGTAGTCTTGAGGTCAAGGCTTGTTTTTGAACCAGTAACCTTTTACTTTTTGATGACTTTTCTGATCCTGACAAGGTTTTCAGCTCAGACATAGAAAATGGATCTGTGATGGTTTCTCCTTTGATGGTTGTTTAGCAGAACAGCTGGCAATGTTTTACATTCTGTGACCTCTAAAAACAAAACAATAGTCACTCACTTGAAGGCACTTTATAAATGATAGCACAGTGAAGTCATTATAAAGGGTCTTGTTTTAAAGCACTTGGCAACCATATTGAGACAATGTTTCCTGATTATTATTTTGTTGTTGTCTATTGATCCCTGAAGGGGAAGTCTCCGCATTTGTTAAACTACACACCCTGCTGGCCTTTCACTGTTTTGTATGGAACACCAATAATATTTTAAGGTCATATTGGTCACTAGTGTTGCAGTGGTCTGTATGTGGTGTATCTTGCATGCCGGCATAGGCTGCCTGTTGGCACATATGTGGATTAATCACTTAAAGAATTAATAATTTGAACCATCAAGCCAACACATTTCTTTTTAAGATCAAGTGTCACATTTTCTGAATGTGGGGTGTCTCATTCTCAAATGAAGCTCTTTACATTATACTCCTTTGAGATAGAAAGGCTGTGCCATCAGTTACCCGGACTAACCTCTGTAGGGAATGATACAGACAAGAAAAAGTCACAGGGCTGTTGTTCATCAAGATTAATACCAGCTCACTCTCCTCCCCGGAGAGGCAAACTAACAGATTCCCTACTTGACTTCCAGAGCCGGCTCCTATAGATGGCTCTGGTTCATTAACACAAGTATTATGGCTGAACCACTTGCAATTAGGAATGTGTTTAAGACGGAGCCATGCACATACACTTACACCAGCATGTGCACATGTCTCGATACACACTCGCCCTTACACCTACACTTATATACACACGCACACAGTGGCACAGTGTCGGGTGCATTTTTTTTAAAGAGGAGGAATATGATAATGAACCTGGCTTGATAGAGTAATTAACTGGGCTAAATGGAAATCCCATGAGGTTCAGTGATAGTTAGCAGATGTTCTCTGAAATACATTAAAGACCAAACGTCTTGTGAAGCGGCAGGAAGAGAGCGAGTAAAAAGAGGGAGAATATTGCCACTGGAGATAAAGTTTGTGGTTTAGTTAGAATTTGAGGTCCGCATTTTTGTGGTCGAAGCCGTTTTATTTGGAAACAATGTCTTGACAGGAGGGAATGAATCAGCTGATCAGAGTCATGTGGCTTATACAGGAGTAGCAGGCAAATAAAAAAAAACAACCTAAACCAAGCTTGGTTTTAAATAGAGAGCTTTTACGAGCAGGAGAATTGTCTGGTGAAGCGGTTAGTTAAATTTGCTTTTGATTATGCCGACGAAGCAGCATGTTTATAGTTGGGAACAAGCCTATGAATGTGACCCAATAAATCTGGCACTGAAAATGTTTCTGATTTAATAAAGTCTGTAACATACCAATATGGTTCACTGATTGTTCCTAGTGACACTGGTAAAATTGTGGTGTGGTTGAATCAGTATATTGTTTCCTATTGCGTCCATCTTACCACCTTTTTTGTCTCATAATATCAAATTCCTTGTTCTGTGACCAATGGTGACCGAAGAAGCAGAAACATGAAAGAGCCCTAACCTTGTTTTAGTCACATAATGTTCACTTCTTCAGTTAAAAGAAATATGGCTGGCAGGCTCAATCTATACTTTGGCTGTTGTCTTCTATACAGTATTGTCAGTGGCACCACCAGAGGCGGTGAAGTCGCTCTCCACAGCTAGCTAGCTAGCTTGCTAAGTCACACTGAGAAGAGCCATCTGCTTCCCTGTCTGAACTTTAGAACAAAGACGCCAGGCTGTCAAAGTTTCCCTCAAACAGAGAAATGCACCCTGACTCAATCACAAGCAAACGCGTACAGGCAGACGGCAATGAATGCATATACACACGCATGCACGCACGCACTCACATACAAACACACACACATACACATGCACACACAGACACTCCACCCACATATGCACGCTTGTTTTGGACTTGTTTCCTTCTGTTCTGGAGTGTAATGGACTTTCCCATTCTTAATTCAATGGCTCATCTGAGCAAATGTAATTTTGGATATTTCCTCTTTTTGCAAACTCAGAAATAGTTCCCTGGAAAAAAAATGAAATGAGGCATGTGTTGGTGCTTGTAGAGAGGAACACCTGTTAATATTGAATTTATTACTGAATTAATTCCAGTCAGTGGTCAGTAGGTGTAAAGCAGCTGCAGGAAGTGTACTAATGACTTCCTGTTTACTCCACCTCCTCCCACCCACTCACTGGTTACAGCCGGCCATGTGGTCCTGCATGAACCAACTCCATCACCAAGGGACCGGCACTGGACACAAACCTATGGCAGGCTAAACACTCAAATATACACCTACATGACACAGAGCAACTTTTACCCTAAACCTGATCTGTCTCTCACTTACTCATATAAGCTGAGGTGATCTTATTCACCATGGGTGACACCCCAGATATATTTGGGCGAGCTTGAACTTCCAGTGACCTCACACCTTAATGTATTGATCAATCAGTGTTCCATTAACACCGCCCCTGCCTCGTTCTAATCTAATCTTTGTTTTCTCTTTCCGGCACATCCACACTATCGCACATGAGCGAAAAACCTGGAAAACCTTTTAGCAGGCCTTATTTGACATACATAATATGTTCCAGAGGAGTACACTTGGATCCTCTGCCAAGCTGATCTGTTTACATTAAGTGTGAAGAATGCCTGAGCATGAACCTTCCTGCCCTAACACGAGAGGACAGCTGATACCAAGCTTTAACACTTGGTCTGTTGCTGTTTTTTCACACAGTCTAGTAGCAGAGTGAATTATTAGCAAGGACGGAAACAAGAAGAATTATTAATGACATTTTGACATTTTGCTATCTTTAACACTCAAGATGAAAACCAGAAAGGCCGTGAGTTACAGTTGTGGTCATATCTATCATAAACAGTGCAGTGTAAGCGTTACTGTTTACAGTTCTGCACGCAGACGCGCAACATTGCACTAGCACTTCCTCTGTGCTGCAGATGATATATTGCGCTTCTCTCTGATGGTAAATCCTATTGGATTGGACTCTCTGATAACTTGGAGCACAACACGGAGGGAAGTTCTAAATCATGCAGCTAGATCTGATGTTTTTTATGACCTGACAAAGATCCAATTAAGGTTGAAATGCTGTCAGTGGAGATGCTATGTGTGTAGCGTAGCAGCGCTGGGATAACTTCTTTGCACTCAGCTATCTGAGCCTGTTGCGAGCACAGAAAGTGTCTGTAATCGAGTGCAACTCGTAAACATAATGTAAGAGGTTAGCGAGGAGTTAAAAGTTACATCTCTGGGGAGCCTAAGGCCCTGAAACCACTGGACATGTTTTATTCTTACAACAACTGCAGCCTCAGAGGAGGCTGGTTTCCTTGTGGACATCATAAAAGGGTGTAAATGTGTCTTTAAATGTTTATAATACTTAAAGATCCATGCAAAAGCATTTATGGTCCACAGAAATTTCTTTTTATTACACATGGTTCACACATCTAAATTCTAAAAAAAAAGTGTTTTTAACATGGCGTACAGTGGTTACAGCTATAATAGATTTGTCAGGGTCTGACCACCCTCTGCTGCCATGATAACCTCTTTAAGTGACAGAGTATGGATGTGACATCTGCCATAGTGTGCTTGGCTTGTTTGATTATTGAAAGCCCAGGCAAAGGCACATTAATTATAAGAGAAAACGTTCCTCTCACAAGTAGATGACTGTAGCTCCTGGTCCCTATATATGTGGGACTATATATTCGTGTTTTTATAAAGTATGGAGTTCAAGAATCCCTGCTGCCAACCTGTCAACTTTTTAGCTCAGTTTCACCAGTAAATTCTCCAGAGTAAAGTGGTTGAACCATTAGTTGAGGTCTCCGAGCTATGCAGAATCAAAAGTGTTTTGCAACATATCCCAAATTAATGTGACTATATCTCCACCCAAGTTTGTTGTTGTTCCTCCCACTGAGCTCAAGGGTCAGCTCAGTCGCAGCGCTTCAGTTAGTCTTTGCCACATTCCCAAGAAGATAAAATCACTCTGTGTTTGTTAACCATTACCATACTCAATTAATCATACTGTGAAACTATGTAAGAATTTCAAGATGACCGTCTCCTCCTCCTCTCCTCGTCCTTTCTCGTTTCCTCATGCCATGGGTCTTCCTTCATCACATCCTTGTTGACACCCGCTGGCCGCATGGCGACAAAGTCTGTCTTTCATGTACTCCCCAGTCTGCTCGGAAACACCGGTGTGGCCAGCACCCCGGAGCGCCATCTGCCACCGCCCCTCCAAGCAGATGATAAAGTTAGCATCTACGCTTTGCATCCTTCCCCTAGATAAGGACAAACAGACACACATGGAGACACACCTACACAAACACTTACAGCACACACAGTATTTTCCAGGTATTAGCACATCTGTGTGTGTGTGTGTGTGTGTGTGTGTGTGTGTGTGTGTGTGTGTGTGTGTGCTGAAAGAGGAAATGACCACCAGACAGCTCTCCAACTCCGGTTCTTCCCAGACTTGGATAAAGAAAATGTGAATAAGAGAAATGAAGGGATGAGGGCAACAAGAGGGTGATGGAGGATAATGGCAACAACTAAAAGGGTGAAGAATCACTTAAGAGAGGAAAAAAGGGGCATGGTTGGGGATTTGTTTTGAAGAATAAATATTTACTCAATGTACCCTTAAAAAATACGCTTCAATATAAATAAACATGTTTGACATTTATACAACTTTATTAGAACTTGTGGCTCTTATTAGTAGCATGGGGTCCTTTTACATTAAAACTTTGAAGACAAAATGTAGTATAATTGAAGTTAACATTTGTTCCCCCCAAAATAGATTAATATAAGTGTTTGTGCAGTATATCCACAGTAGAGGGAAGATGTGTGGCAGAAAGATGACTATCCAGGTGACTATCAACTCTGTAACTGTAACCTCTTCTTTATTGCAGTTTTGCATAAACTTTTCTTGATTTCTGGATCAATTAGAGCTTGAAAGACATTAAATGAAACTGACAGCGGTTCACTGAACACATCTTTTCCTTTGCGCTTCCTCAGCTTGGTTTCTCTATCAAGATTCAACGTTTTTAATTCTGTCGCTGTGTGCTTTTTAAAAGAGGGAAATTTCTTTCAGTTCCGTCTTACTTGCTTCCAGATGAAAATGATAATTAATAATAAAACTACAAGCTACAGTAGCCTCGTATAAAGAAACCAATGGGTCTGTTTTTCAAACCAAAGGATCAGATCTGGCTGAGTAAGTGATTAAAGTTCTCGCCTGTCAGTCAACAGATTTCATTGAAATTGCCAGCTTTATCAGAGTACATCTCGCATAGATTAATTTAATCAGATTGTACTTTAAATGCATTTCACCGCCAAAATAACCCCAAACAAATCTATAATGATGGCTTTAGCCCCAAACTAAAACAAGCCAAAGTATCTAATGGAGTCATCAGCCCACTCAGATTATCATCATCTGTTTGGGCTAGCTACCTCTGTGTCACACACACACACACACACACACACACACACACACACACACACACACACACACACACACACACACACACACACACACACACACACACTTATCCCTCAGATTCCCAACTACAAGGAGCAAAGAAGTGTCAGGAGATGTTTAATTAAGACAACAGATCAATTAACAGCTCAATTAGCCTGGCTAATTAGGGGCTCAGTTGGAACAAAAGCTTGCTCTCTTCTGCTCTCAGTGTCTCTCTCTCACTCTCTCCCTTTATCACACACACCCACGTACACCCATGTACACACGCACACGCACACACAGACACGTACATACACAGGCACACTCACACCCTCTCACAGGGTTTGAGCACAGGACATGGTTTTTGCAAAAACTCGCAATAGAGCACATAATCCTACTTAATCGTCAGTCCAGATTTTGGCTGAAAATTGCCTGGAAGGGAGGATAGGAGCAGAATTCTCTCCCTCTCAGTTTTATCTGTGAATCCAGGACACTGGTGATCCCAGAGGACTAATTGAAGTTACAGCAGCCTGGAGGTTGGGGTGCATTCTAGTTAACATGGTTTTTATGTGGCAGTGTGCATGACATCATTCTGTTCCAATACAGTATTTGAACGTATGCATGTACTGTACATATTTATAAACTCGGCTATTTAAACCTTCACAATATCCTCTTTCTCAGTACAGAACGTGTGTGTGTGTGTGTGTGTGTGATATATGCCTGTGCCTGAAAGTCTTCTGTTATCCTGAAAAATTGGGATAGTTGTGGCATTTTTTTAATATTTTTGTTGTGTTATTTTAATCAGGAGAGACATGTTTGCAGATATGCAAATAAGGTTTATTGTACAGCTCAATAAAATGTACAAAGTCTTTGGCGATTAGACTCCACCGCTATACAAATATTTCGTATATATAGATAGGGGTAGAGAACATCAGACCCCCCACCCCGATGGAATCTAGACACCGTGGCGACAAAAGTGCCCGAAGACCAGACCAAAGGAGGCTCCGGACTGGTCAGCTGGAGTAGATCACTGGAGGTTGAAAAAAGTTATGTCTTCCTGAAAGAATTTACGCTGAGCTACACTAGACTGTGTGTAAAAACAAGTCGATGGTATTGGTAACATAGGTGCAGAAATGGTAAGTTGTTCTGTTGGTGCTGTACGTAGGCAGGTTAACCTCTGGTCATTGTGAGATAGATGTCCTCATCTGCCCTTCCTTAGCTGTCCCTGGGCTGTTTGTCTGTGTGTTTGTGTGTGTGTGTATGAGCTAGCATGCAAGCATGTGCACTCGTGTGTGCGCCTGTGTGTGTCAAATATATGCCTGGTCACCCCATATATCTCCAATGTAGTAGACGGGTCTGGGGTTCTGTTGCTGATGCACTGTCTTCTCTCATTACTGGGCAGGACCAGGAGCAGGTCCAGGCTCGACACACACACACACACACACACACACACACACACACACACACTGGGACAATTAAATGCTACTGGAAATACTGGAAGAATCTGCCTAAAGTGAAGGAGACGGCTGGAAAACAGCTTCAGATTGATGCGTGTTGAATTACCTTCACCCTCACACACACACACACACACACACACACACAATGGGACACACTGTGCAAGTCTTGTGACAGGAGGACTGACAGTAGGGCAGGCTGTTGCCACATGACTTCCTTTCTGTCTCACACACACACAGGAACGCATACGCACAAACTTCCCTATGTTCCAGTGTTAATAAATTGTGTCCCAGCAGCTGTGCGATCTGATCTGGCAATGACGTCCAGTAGCCACTGACTCTCCTCCTTCCTGTTTCTCTTCCACTTCCTGTCCATCTGAACCTGCCGAGTAACACATCCCATAGTGTGCAGATGCAGGAGTTACTGAATATAGGGAATTTCATACTTTACTGCGGTACTTTTGCTTCCTGACAGCTGCCAAGTGCTTGTTTCTTAGTTTTTTCTCCTTTTGCTACGCTTGAATATGCATATATGTTACATACACATTTACACACTTAACCTGTCTCTTACGATATTGACCCCTGATCTTGGCTAAGTTTGCAGGGCGTGTGAACACCCTGGTAATGAGAGAAAAAAAGACATTGAACAATTAGTCCCGTAACTGCATAGAAGTATGTTATTTCTCCTTTGTAATAACAAGAGAAACCCTGTTCACACCCTGACAGATGTTGAGGAATAACGTAGTGATAGAAATAAATACATTTGTAGGACTACAAAGGTTCAGAGCATAAGCATTGTCCACAACATCATTGTTCCACACTTCTAGTCTCTTTAGATTTATCTTTTTCATCCTGGCCTAAGGAGACTGACATTAGGAGTTTTGCTGTTACTAGAAATGAGTCACTCATCAAGCCCTCTGGCTACCATATAACCCTGCTTAATCATTACCTTTCATGATTTGCATTTTCATTTAACAAAACAAAAACTATACATATTATACATATACAGTATATCTGTGTGTGTATTATATATATATATATATATATATATATATATATATATATATATATATATAGATATATATAGATATATAGATATATATATAGATATATAGATATATATATATATATATATATATATAGATATATAGATATAGATATATATATAGATATATATAGATATATAGATATATATATATATATATATATATATATATAGATAGATAGATATAGATATAGATATATATATAGATATAGATATATATATATATATATATATATATATATATATATACAAAAGAGAGATATTTAGTGCAGAGCAGCCAGGGGAGGATACCAGCAGTGGATAATTGGCCTTAAGCCATTCCTCTGGCCTGCTGCTCTCTGAATAATGTATGGTCTTTTTAATGAAGCCCCTTTTTTGTTGTCTTTTTACTTCTCTAGGATGTAGGGTAAAATTAGCATACTCCTGTGTCTGCATCTTAATGAGGTTTTGGCTGCTATGGCTTGGTCGTGCTCAAAGCTACGCCCATTCTTATTGATCTTAGATTAAGGGTGAGAAAGGATAGCCATAACAATAATTCCACCACCCTGAAAGTTGATGTAGAGAATGTGGCATCATAATAAGTCCTTTCGTAATGATGAAGGAAAGCCAGTTGCTGTGTCTTGTGATACATGGAGTGTTGCCGTCTCTTCTCTGAAGTTTAGGGCCCCATGAGGCTACAGTTATTAAAACTAAAATGTTCAAACAAAAACATTAATTTACTTGTAAATGTTCCTTTATATGCATTTCTTTTTAAAATGTCTTACTTTAATGATGGGTCTCTGCAGCATAGTATGTGAACACCCCAAAGTACATACATGTGAACATGTTCACATGAAGCTTAGAATAAGACCCTCTCACTGCTGTCCAGATCTGAGAGTGCCGTTTCTTTTGCTCCATACATAGTGGAGTCTGGATGGTTTGAGCCTGTCCTTGAGTGGGGCAGGAGAGCATTCCTCAATCATTGGGGCATATACAACCCTTCCCTAATCCTACTGTAATAGCCCCTTTCATCTACAGGCTAATGCTTTGTGAAGCACTGAGCTGTGATCAGGCCCAGCGCTGGAGGAATGGTGGAGCTGAGCAGGTCAAAGCAGGCAAAGTAGAAACAAAAGAGACAAAAACAGGAAGGAACTGGAAACTGTAGACAGGGCAACTTAAAAACAGCGCTGTTTTTCACTTAGTTTTGACAGAAATTAAGATGGAAGTGTCTGTATCCTCTCTTGGTGATCTTACAATGCTTGATGGTTATGTGACATGTAGCGTAGGATGGAGATGGATGAAGACAATAGAGGCCTCATAGTGTGTGTGAAAATTGATTTGTGAATCATGAAATGGTAATTTTTCAGGAGTCTTTGAGTGCAGTGGCTTCTTTATGAGGGAGATGACATATTACATTCTCTACACAAGCAATATTTGGCTGCTGATTTGTTGGTGTTTACTGTAGACTTAAAAGCAACAGCTGAGTGATTTTACAACATCTGCCTTCATTTGTCCAGGCCATCAAGTCACCAGCCTTGCAAATGATACTTGCTTTCTGGCATTTCTTTATTGACTGATTTATCACGAGCTGAGAGGAGTGGTAAGTTGAGAATATCACAGATGACAACAACAATGCTGGCCTAACAAACCACTCTTGGCTCAGATTCTGTTTTCTCCAAACAGAGTTGCCTGGATAATTAACCTGTACATTAACTTCCCAGCTGATAGGAAACGGCATGTGGATATGAGCTCAGTGAGTCATGGAGATTGATCCGGAGTGCGATGGGATGGCAGAGGCAGGAAGCCTCACAGTTTGGCAAACGCTGCCATACCTGTCAATTCTCACATTCTGTTCAGTCTACCAGGTTCAGAGAGAGTCTCATTTCCTAGTTTGGCTCGGGAAGGAGTCTGGCACAGGAACAAAATAAGAAGTGAAGTTACAAGATGCTGCCTTGCTGGGATTGTGTACCAGCAAACTTTCTGACAGCTTGAGCAACTGACTGGTTCTCTGTAATGGACTGAAGTCACGGCTGGGTTGCTGTTCCAGCTGACAGTATGCACAATTATCATATCTATAAAAGTATTGTGTTATTTTGACAATGTGGCAAAATGCAGCATGGTTGTCTTATAATATTACTTGTTTAGTACGAGGTGTGTTTAATGACAAGTAACTTTGCATCTATATCATGCTTCAGTTTAGTTTCCCTCTTTGTTGGAAACCAGATTGCCAATCAGTACTGGCTCCCTGTTCCATGTGTATCAGTTTGTTGTTGTGAAGTTGGTGATCACTCCTCGCAGCTGATGGTGCACACCACTGCACATCTTTAACTGTTGGCACAAACCTTTCCTCTGTGCTGGGTGAAAGCCTGTGGGACTCCAGGTCAACGTACCGCTGGGCAACAGGCAGCGAGTAATGGGCTAGTGGCAGCAGGCACTGGGCACTGGGCGGTGAGCTGGGACACAATAGTCGAGGGCTAGTCCAGGCCAAAATCAGGCCAAGAAGTTGCAATCAGTGGTGCATGAGGAGATCTGGCACAGGCTTTCGGCTGCCTCTCCTCAGCAGTGAACTGCAGTGATGAGCATAGGAGCAGCTACTGTCTGTCCTGTCTCAATTAGCACTATTCTGTGTTCTCTTTATCCCAGAGAAGAGAGGCACAGCGCTCAGTAGAAAATATGTTAGTGTGTTGTATTTGGTGATGTGTAATTTTATGGGTCCTATCATAAGACAATGCAGTTTGATGCTGATTATAGACAATGAAGCAGCCCGCTCATTATATGAGTTTTTGAGATGCAACCAGGAAATTACACTTACATAAAGGATTATTAGGAACACCTGTTCAATTTCTCATTAATGCAATTATCTAATCAACCAATCACATGGCAGTTGCTTCAATGCATTTAGGGGTGAGGTCCTGGTCAAGACAATCTCCTGAACTCCAAACTGAATGTCAGAAAGAAAGGTGATTTAAGCAATTTTGAGCGTGGCATGGTTGTTGGTGCCAGTCTGATTATTTCACAATCTGCTCAGTTACTGGGATTTTCACGCACAACCATTTCTAGGGTTTACAAAGAAAGGTGTGAAAAGGGAAAAACATCCAGTATGCGGCAGTCCTGTGGGTGAAAATGCCTTGTTGATGCTAGAGGTCAGAGGAGAATGGGCCGACTGATTCAAGCTGATAGAAGAGCAACTTTGACTGAAATAACCACTCGTTACAACCGAGGTATGCAGCAAAGCATTTGTGAAGCCACAACACGCACAACCTTGAGGCGGATGGGCTACAACAGCAGAAGACCCCACCGGGTACCACTCATCTCCACTACAAATAGGAAAAAGAGGCTACAATTTGCAAGAGCTCACCAAAATTGGACAGTTGAAGACTGGAAAAATGTTGCCTGGTCTGATGAGTCTCGATTTCTGTTGAGACATTCAGATGGTAGAGTCAGAATTTGGCGTAAACAGTATGACTTGCCTTGTTACCACTGTGCAGGCAGGTGGTGGTGTAATGGTGTGGGGGGTGTTTTCTTGGCACACTTTAGGCCCCTTAGTGCCAATTGGGCATTGTTTAAATGCCACAGCCTACCTGAGCATTGTTTCTGACCATGTCCATCCCTTTATGGCCACCATGTACCCATCCTCTGATGGCTACTTCCAGCAAGATAATGCACCATGTCACAAAGCTCAAATCATTTCAAATTGGTTTCTTGAACATGACGATGAGTTCACTGTACTAAAATGGCCCCCACAGTCACCAGATCTCAACCCAATAGAGCATCTTTGGGATGTGGTGGAACGGGAGCTTCGTGCCCTGGATGTGCATCCCACAAATCTCCATCAACTGCAAGATGCTATCCTATCAATATGGGCCAACATTTCTAAAGAATGCTTTCAGCACCTTGTTGAATCAATGCCACGTAGAATTAAGGCAGTTCTGAAGGCGAAAGGGGGTCAAACACAGTATTAGTATGGTGTTCCTAATAATCCTATAGGTGAGTGTATGTTGTAGTTACACAGTATGGCCAGTGTCAGCCATTATTGATATCCACAGGGATTTCCTTGATAGAACTAAATAGCAAAAACTATTTCAATCCATGTATTTATTTATTTTTTGTAAACCTTATTCCCTCTTCTTCTCCATATGTGTTAAACTGTATGCTTCACTGTCATTAACAGTCACAAACAAATTTTACATTTTAACATTTTACAGTTGTACATGTTCAGCTAACCTAATAATGAAGTTAAGCTACCAATGTGATGGAATTAAGTGAAAGTCTGCCAATTTAGATTCAAATCACATTTATTTTACCGCACAGAGTAACATTTTCAGATTTTTGTTTTGTCAAAGGATTAGAGTGGCAAAGATTAATCGATTAGTTGTCAACTATTACATTTATCGCCAAATATTTTGATAATCGATTAATTGAGTCCTTTTTTATGAAATTAAAGCAAAAATTCCATATAATATCGCCTGGTTTCTTCTACTTCTGTATGACAGTTAACTGAATATCTATGTTGTGAAAAACCAAGACCTTTGAGAACCTCATCTTGTTTTTTTTCTCAATTTCCTGACATTTCATAGACCAAACAACTAATTGATTAATTGAGAAAACATCAGCTATGAAAATATATAGGTTGCAGCCCTACAAAGGATATTGAACTCATGATATAAGACAAAGAAAAAATGGAACCTACAATTGTTTGGCATTTTAGTTTGAAAAGTGACTAAAAAATGTATCAGTTATCAAAATAGTTGCTGAAAATGTAATTTTAAAAAAAGGTTACAAATCAGTTCCTTTCTATAAAATTATCAGGAAGGTATCTGACCCATAGAATAAATTGTCTTATCTTGTAAAGTAAAATAAATTAAAAGAAGCAACCTGTTGAGTCATTGTTTGAGCTGCTTTAATGATGGAGTTTCTCTTTCTGCACAATTGCAAACCATAGAAGTTCCATACTTTAGTTAATTGGTGACCATGTGAATTGTTTGGATGAATTCTTTTGTATACCGCCACGTGGCACTGCTACATTTTGATCTGAAATCACATGTTTTGGGCTAATTTCACCATCTATTTTTAATTAGCACACCTCTATCATGGAATGGCAATAAACAGGAGACCTCCAATCAACAGTGCGGCTTGCAGCCCCACCAATGTTAAATTAACTATGTGAAGGCAGCTGCTCTTTGAGCTCAAACACTTTTGTTGTGTGGTGAAAACAATGAATAATTCTCTTTACACCCTATATGTGGGTGTTGGGAGCAGGGCAGCAGGCAGGAGTATCATCCGCGGATCAGATCAAAAGCCGGGCGAAGTTTAAAAAGAACACACACACCGAGTGGAGGGGGAGGTGGGAATGCAGAGGAGTGTTTGTTTGTGTGAGGAAGAGAGCCCTCCTGTACCATAATGCAAAAACGAGATGCGTGTGTGTATTTGTCTGAGTAAAAGACTGAGGATGTTTTCATGTGACGACCGAGTGTGTATGTGTTCTCCTTCAGAGATGACACCTTTGTAAGTGGCTCGTGGTTGTTTCCAGCGTATGGTGCAATACACTGTTCTGGTTAAAGATTAGCGACAGATTGTCAGCAATTGCAAGAGTAGGTGGGAGTCACATAGATTTTTCTGACTTTTGCCAATAGAAGACACACCTGACCTGCATGAGGTGGGATGAGCCAAACGCAATTTATTATAGTCAGGTGCAGCTTCTTTGGCACGCATTGACAAAAGACCCCACAATATTTCTGTTAAAATAGAATAAAAATGATAATTCAGAGGATGTTTTCTTTACAGCATTGCAGTGGCCTTTTTGGGGGGACCATGTGTGCAAGATCACACTCCCACGCTGTAGATTTCTGTAAAAACTTTCTGTAAAATCAGTTTATAGTTTTATGTATGATGCTTACAATGCTGAAGAGAAAGGCTCCCTAAATTTCTTTTATTGTACCAAAAAAGAAAGAAAAGCCTGTTCAACCCACAGGAAAACTATTTCAGCAGCTTGCCTAAGATAAAATCATTCCCTTATGGTAACAAAACCCCAGCAATTTTCATCAAAACAGTTCAGTGTGCAACCTTACGTGCCACTTACCACAACTTCACCGTCTCCCTTAGATCTATTTCTCTCTCTCTCTCTCACTTCAGCTGTGATACCTGTGAAGCTTCTGCCAACTCGGAAACACCTTAAGAAAAAATAAAGTCAGTCTATGGTGTGTTGTCTGCAGGGCATTCACCTGCCTGACAGACACACAGGGAGAGAGGTCAGAAAAGGGAGTGGAGGGTGGTAAGAAAGAGAGGGAGGCAACTTGTTACCAAGCTCCTTGACATTGATCATGACAGTTTATTTTGTTTTTTTTGCGTTGAAAGTAAGCACCGGAGTGCACCGGATTCAGTAACTCACTCAGGAACATTTCTATGAACGAACAGAGAAGTTTATTATTAGCCAATAATTCCAGCAGCTGCAGTCAGTCTATATGAGAAAATATGGGACAATGATGTAGTGTGTGTTTACCATGATTTGGTTTGGAGGAGGAATCCAATAAAGATGATGAAGAAGCCTCATCTCCCACCTCGCAGGGCTGGGCTGGGTGGCGGAGTATTCAGTGGAGTGCAGGGAGAGGGAAGTGATTACTGTCGTTAAGTTGACAGGAAATGTTGCATCTCCTTGACGTTTAGTAATGATCGCAGCAGCTGGAAACAATAAAACTCAAACATTGTGCAATTATTGGCCCGCCTCACTTACATTGGATAAAAGTAATAATGCACATTATCCCCACGTCCCCCCTTTATAGTTGGACCAGCAAATGAGATTTGCTGCGCAGGAAGCTGAGTAGGCTGATGGTTATGATTGACTGGAGGAAGACTTCCTGCAGTGTTGTGTGATGTGACCACTCTCGCTCTCTCGTTTGATTCATTTATTTTTTCTGCCTTTATTTTATTTCTCATGATCTGTGCCTTGGGGACAGAGAGGGAAGAAAGTTAAAACAACACCAAGAGAGTGTTGTCAGCAGCTTGGATTCATGACAGAAAGAAACCACAAACATTTGCTATTGGCAGCAAGTTAACAAGATGTGAGAGAGAGAGAGAGAGAGAGAGAGAGAGAGAGAGAGAGAGAGAGAGAGAGAGAGAGGCAGCCCAGAAAGAGAGAAAAAGGTATTACCATTACATTCAATTATCAAACTAAAACTTATCTCATATTTATATATTGCATTTTTGTATTGATTTGTTTACAATCATTGATTTTTATTCCATTCTAATACACTATGTAGTAATGTGTCTTTTTCTCTTAGATTAAATTATTAATTATTATTATTATTATATCCAGATATTGTCACTGCCATTGAGCATTCAAAAAAAGGAAAATGGTAATGTCAACCAATTATTTTATTTATTTAAATTTTCTGAATTGAATATAAACATATCAAATAAACTGATTTTCTAAAATGCATGCACTGATCCAAAATATAGGTGCCAACATGCATGTAGGTAAAATATATCTCCACTTGACCCATTACTGGTATTGATCATTTATTTATGATGAGTTTAATTATTAATGATCATGCATTTATCATTAGATTTATTGTTGTGTACAGTATATGGCTCATACACATTCCTGCAAATGAAGTACTATATATGTGAATGCTATTGAGAGAGAGAACACTAGAGAGATCATCTTCCATATTTAATTGAGGCCTACAGTACAGATGACAGTGTTTTGACCTTTCTCCTCTGTGTGTGTGTGTGTACGCGTGTGTGTGCGTGTGCGTGCATGTGTGCGCATGCAATGAGTTTGAAGAAGATATAACCAGTTGAATATTAATGATTGATTAGGCCTGCCGTGGCTGTGCATAAATATCAAGGGTGCGTTGTTACTACGAAGGGCGTTTTGTAGTACCTCTTCTCTTTTCAGAATTAATTAAAAGGTTCAGATTCCCTTAGTTATGACCATTACTGATACTGCACAGGAGAAGAGGTAAATTAATTGAATTACCAAGAAGGTCAAGCCTCGGATGGAAAAGCTTTTTATTTGTTTAAATTGCTTGTCACTTTGTCAACAACATCAATATCCTCCTTTGTGAGTTCTAAAATACATTGCAGAAGGCTGCTGTGAAATTGCGTAGGAGCGCTAAAACCTTTGACATCTCAGAAAGACGCTTTCTTTTTAGTAGAAGGAAACTAGTTTATCTTCATCTCGTGCCCTCGTTTCCTGTTTGAGAGTTGTTTCAAGAACAAAAGAAACGAAGAAAAGAGTGAAGAAAAAAGAAAGAGGCATATGTACCTCACAGTGCCTTCTCAGAAACTCCTCTGACACCGGATGCTTACTTCTCAATATGGCGAGTATGTGGTTGTGTGTGTCTTCCGGGATACTTTTACTTTTTGGAGAGGCTTTGAAGGAAGTTATCGAAACCTCCCTCTTTCATCTTCTCTGGCCCCAGCTCTCTCCTCCGCAGGTCGTTTCCCCTCAAGTCCCTTCACTCTCTTTTCTTACTTACTCTTGCCCGCAGCTTCTTTACCCTCACCTTTGGAAAAACACACGCACATGCTACACTGCTGCCTTCAAATAGCTTTCCAATAGCTCATAAAATTAGGGCGTTCAGTGTGTGCATTTTTACCATCCCTCCCCCCTCTTTGCTCACTCATCTCGGAAGGTAGTAGGTAGATGATAGCAGAAAAGCTGGGTCCCAGCGATGATTATGTCATGTTTATTTCTTCTAGGGTTGTATCACTTGTTATGAGTCATGCCAGGGTGCTGACTCTGTATGCTGATGGTGGAGAAAGAGTTCACGTACAGTGGGAGGCTTTGGGAAACTACCGCTTTCTTTCATTCCCACAGGTTTGAACTGTAAGTGTGTGTGTTGGCCAAAACAGTAGCAGCTTCCCTTTAGCGGTCAGATGGTTTATATGGTGTGATAATGTTAATTTGAGATGGATATGTCTGGGGATGTATGAATAGATGATTAACCTGGGTGTAAAATGGCCAAATGCCACCGTCATCCCCACATGCCTGATACGAGCCGCAGGAAATCTTGGCACACGGAGTTATCTATAACGGACTTGCCAATCATTTTAGGTCAGTGTTTGTCGCACGTCTTACCAGTCAGACAGTGGAACCGAGCGGGATGTGGCAAACTCTTGAAAATCCATCTCTCTGTTTCTGTTTCTCTCACCCCTCTCTCCCAAAGTTTTCCTCTCTCTGGCTGGGCGGCCGCAGGTTTCCAAACAAACTAGCTGAAACATGTTGTCTGTGAGTCCGTCCATCCAGCCCTCCTGCTGGGCACCAAAGCTGCCATCCACAATGTAAGCAGGTGGCGCTGGCATCCCAGGGAGAACGGGCAGAGCGCGTGGGTGTCACACAGGCGACGCCAATCCAAAATTCCCAGCTGACCTCCAAACCAAGGCTATGGTTATGCTCGCCAATCTTCGGCAAATGCTAGTTTTGGTTTATCTGCATAGAATATATCTTTCTCTTGCTATCGCGCTCTTGTTTTGCCAGCTGCATTCACATATACTATTAAATAATCACATTTTCAATGTTTTGTGCTTTACTTTGTGTGAATGTCTTTCTCTTTGCTTGCATGGCTGCCTCTCTGTCTTTCTTTCTGTGTTTGCTTTGTGGGGGTGCTGTTCAGTCGAGTGGGACTCGCAGTAGGCCCCAGGCCAGCCGCCTTCGGTTGGACGTTAATGAACGGAACAGGAGTGGGCACATCTGATGAAGCTGGCCATGCTGTCAACTGATTTTCATCTGGTGTGTGTGCGTGTGTTTGTGTGTGTGTGTGACAACAGGTGCAGACCAGATCTCTATGCACTGACAAAATACAGACTCTGCTGTGCCAACACAGGTGATTTTCACCTAGAAAGACACACACAAACACACATCCTTTCCACTTTCCTGCAGTTTTTCTTACTTTCTTCCCATTCTGAAATGGAGAAAGCCTTCAGACCTAAATGACAGTTTGATTACTTAGATTGTCTTGAGAGTTTAAACTTCCACTCTCTCTACTGGGTCCCTCATTGATAAATTATAAATGATTCCCTTTGAGCTGACAATGTAAAACCAGTCTGATAGACAAACAAGGAAACACCTGTCACGTACAGCCCTCAGTCAAACGACTCAGTCGTAAGCAACATACACACACCCAGTGGAAGGTCTGAGTGACAACATCCTGTTCCTCTCTGGTTGTCAACAGGCCTGAAGCAACAACAGTATATGTGTGTGTGTTCATTAGAATAGTACCTGTCTGGGGCTCCCTTAGCCACCTGGCTTTTCAAACAGAAGCAACTAACATTCATAATCTTTCTTTCTATATGCCACAGGCAGACAAGATCCAAAGCCGCATTGAAACAACAAAACCAAACATCACAGCGTTCCCAAATGTCACATTATAGGATGTCGTACACGGACAGAAGCTAACGAGACGGGGAGACAGGAACGTGATTTTCCTTGGAGAGAGACAATTTTTTGCTGCCGCGTCCGAGTCCAAAAATAACAAAGAACAAAGGCGGATAAATGAGTGAGTTTTTGAGCACAGGCTAGTAGGCTTTGGCAACACTGGCCAGGCAGGAGGGGAGGGAGAGACAGGGAGAGCTAGCTAGTGGCCCGTCCACACATCTGTCCACACAGCACGGGGTGGGTTCCAGCGACACCCACAGAAACAGGCTTAACCTTCTCTTCCCCCCACCACCTGTTCATTACTATGGGCCCACCCACCGAGCCACCACCACTCTCCTCTCCTCCTCTCACCCGCTCCCTTGTTCTTGTTCTCTCTCTGTCTGTCGCTACCCGTTCCAGTTTTCTCTTTGTTATCTTGCCGTTTTTTTTTCAATCTCTCCCTTTTTCTTTTTATTTTTTGCTTTTTTAAATTTCTCAGCAGTGCAGCGTTATCTCTCTTCTCACTGTCTCTTCCCGACGAGGCTTTTAGTTGAAGTTAAAAATCTGTGCGACTAAAAGAAAGATGGTCTTGCTCTAACAGGAAAGGATCATCAGACAGGTTGTTTTAACAAGTGTGAAGGAGAAAGAAGTGGCCAGCTTACGTGGAGGCAGAGAAGAAGAGGCTTTTGATGAATTGTCTGTGAAAGAGCATCAGTCTACCCACATCTTCAAACCCCCTGGTGCCTCTTGTCTGCTTTCAGACCCATTTTTCTACACATTGTTGGTAATTTGAGCATTCTCGCCCATGGCATCATTCATAGTTGGCCCATATAAATCCCCTTAGAAATTCAATTTGGAGAAAGGAAATGACAAGATTTAGCTTATTGAGGCATGCCAGAACATCTATGAAAATCAGACATGGGAATATGAGAGATTGTAAACCCCTCATCATTGCTCCCCTTTGTTACTTTGTGAAAAAACACTGAATACTCTCTGTACTTGTTGTGGCATTTGCATTTTGATCATTTGTTTAGCCAAGGTGAATCATGAAACAGCCTCTACTTCTGACATTACTTTCAATGGATGGACAATATCTCATAAAAATAAAATTCTAAATGCTGTATAGTGGGAAGGATTTTTGTTACCTGCATTTTTTCTATAACATAAATTCTGTCCAAAACAAAAGAGAAAAAAAGGAAAACAAATTGCACCCGCACTCTCTCATATGGTACCACAGTGAGAGCAAGTTGGCATCGGCTTATGCCATCATTGTACACAATGTGGTATATTTCAATTCAGCCAATTGTTATTTTTAACTGTAAAAGTGAAATCACATCGTGGGCTGTGCATGTAAGGAGTGCAAACATCAATCATGGAAAAACCTGCAAAACAAATCTGTAATATGTTTTAAATATTGTACATGTTTCAGACATGTCTGTGCTGTAGACAAGAATAATGATCATCAAAACCTAATTTCTGCCTGACTTGAATAAACAACTGATGGGCCCGCAATAAGCATTTGCATGCATTTTAATATTAAAATTGGAGACTGACACATGGACAGAAAAACAAATACACTCTGTCATTCCAATTCTCTTGGGGTGTGTGGGTTTGTGTGTGCACAGGGCACGTTGTGTTCGGCTCCTTTGGATTCTGCATAACTTCAGAAATTCTTTTTGACTCTTTAATTGCTTTTGCACAGTGGCCCTGATGATGATAAGGAGGACTTGGTGACAACATCTCAATTTCTCTCCCCAACTGAACGCTCCCCGTTTCAATTATCCTCGCCGTTTTCCTTGCCGCCCTCACTCTCTTGCCTCCAAATAAATTTCATTTCCCTTAAGCCCGCTGCTTTCAGTATCTGATGGCGTCTCACTCAGTTATCCATGCATGGTATTATCAGGAAGACAGGCCCTTACTGCTCACTGAGAGGGAAAGGCTGCAGGCCCTTTATTACATACCAAATATCAGGCACCATATTCAAATCCAAAGTAGCTGGCTGTGGGGAATATGCCTGAACTGGTTCACTCTGTTAGAAGCTTTGCACCAGCCCACACAGAAAGACGAAGTCCACACACTGTATGAGATGAGGCAGTATGCTTTGAATGTTGGTTGAATGTATTTACGTTTTTTTCAGCAATTCCAACATATTTGTTTGTTTGTTAAATTATCTTTCTCTATGCAGAGTCAAACAGTTGCTTAGCATCAGTTAGACTGCATCTGGGAGGATAAAAGCAATTTGCAATCTGAGAATGTATGTAATGGTGTGCAAAGGGAGACTAAATCCAAAAATGTAATTTTATAGTGTATTTTTCCACATGTTGGGAATGTATTCAGAACTGTCATGTCATCAGTGTATTCAAAGGAGAGAATTGCCTGAGCTCTCCAAACAATGAAATTATTACAAGCAGCTTTTCCAGGTTGCCTACATTAAATAGAGAGAACAAGGAGGTAAGAAGTTGGATGCAGCCGCTGGGTATTATGCAACGTAACAAGGAAAACAATGAGCCAATCAAACAGTGTGATATCATATTGTTTTATTGCCTCCCAAAAGCTCAAAGTAATATTCTCTTCTGCATTTAAAATAAATACATAAATATTCTCTCCCTGGATTTTTATTATGGCATCAATATGAGTCCATGCCATGACAATCTTCCCACAGAGAAGAAACTCAAAGTGGTGTAATAATTACCGAACATTGAATGCTCAACAATAAACATGTAAACTAGTCAAGGCAGCTGAGATAAGATAAGCACCTTTTATTGCACAAGGTTCCCACAGTTCAGGGTGTTCAAAGGTCTCTTACACAACCATAGAGGTCCAAAAAAACCAGCAGTTCTTGATCAAAGCAGAGAGTGAATAAATATATGTCAGAGAGGAGCTAGTGATGATTAGGTTTGTTAACTGAAGGCAGCCCCTTTCATTTTCAGCCCACAGTAAAATTAAAAATAAATAAATAATAAAATTGGATTTACAGAGAAAATATCCACATGTTGAAGTGTCTAGTTTATCTGGTATAAAAAAATATATTTTGCTTTTTAAAATAATTTATAATTTTAAATAATACAACTTTGGGTGGTGATTAATTAGATCTTGATTTAAAACATTTGAGCAATAAATAATAATATGAAAAGAAATCAATTTTTTTATCATACTAGAATAATCACTGCATTAAAAGTAAAGCGTTTTGTCTTCATTTATTTGAAAATAGATGTCAGTGTTAAGCTCTGTGATATAAATCTTTACCTTGATGGTTTGAATCAATTTGGTCGATACAACTTCTGCACATTGGTTTTGTTGGAAGCTTGGTTAATTCTGATTGGGATAATTCAATTTAACTATCATTTTGACGAAGAAAAAATATACATTTGAACGGTTTACATAATTAAAACACTCTTTCTGTAAATTATATTTAAATTAAGTTTATAGACTAACATTTTTTACTTTCTTTCTTTTATATATTTATATATTTTATTTGTTTAAATCTGAAAAATGTAGCTAATCGAAACATCTTTTTGGGAGAGACTTTGAAAAGGTAGTAGTATATGTAGGACTTGCTTGTGCCATGACAGAAAAGTTAGTTTACATATAGTTTAATGCTTTAATTAATGATAATGTTTTCATCATTGGTTGATTTGTTGACTATTCATCAAATACTGAAAAATGTCCAAGGTTTCATCTTTAAATATTTAGTTTTGTCCACCTAACAGTCTAAGATTCCTAGATATTCAGTACATAATGAATAAAAACTAAATTAGAAGCTGGAATCTGAATATGGCATGTATTCTATGATTATTTGATTATCAAAATAGTTGTGGAAAGAACCATTTTCCATTGTGTATAAATTCCGATCATGCTCTAGTGGCTTCGTTAATCATTCTAAAACAAATGAGCAATAATAGTTTAGTTAATGAGTTATAAGTCATTCACTAATTGCATGTTCTGTGATTACTCTGAGAGGACGACGGTCTATATGTGTTTCATGAATGGTGGGAACTCTTGATTTTTTTTGTTGGCTTTATAATATCTTTGATAACAGCTCAGAGATTGTCTGCTGTAAAACTGACCAGCAAACTCTTTCATGTGTGGACTTTATGCAATGATGCAGCCCTATCAACTTGTTTGTTATTGAACTGTTATCTTTGAGACAAGAAGGCACTCAATACCGGTGCAAATAAAGATGAAAAGCGTTTTTTTTCTCCTTTCTGTTTCAAACTGAGAGCCTCCTACTTTCAGTGTCACTGGATGAAGAAAGATAGAAATGGCAAATCAATTGAACAGTCAAAGTGAGACACTTCACTGTGATTTCAAAAGCCCGTTACAAACAAATCTTCCCGATCTTCGATTTACTTAGAGTTTAGAATAGAATATACTTAAAATATGAGAAAAGTAAGAGTACAGAACAGCTCCTCACAATATACTGGATGCATTAGTCCCCAACCTCCACTACTCTTCCTAATTCAATTTCCCTCAGACAGAATCTCACACATTGACGCCGTCTCCATTACAACGCGCAGCCAAACACAAGCATTCATTAATTAGTGGCATCGTTGTCTTTTAATTATGCATGTGGCTTATTAGGCACCTCACCCGTTCACCCAAGCCTTCCTGTCTACACTCCCCTCTGTTCCTTGCTGTGCTCATACAGGACCTTTAAACTTCCACCTGCACATTATGGCTCTAATAAAGCTGTTATCAGCCCATGAAGGAGATGGCAAACAGGTGAGAAAGACAGAGAGGGAGAGAGATGGCAAACAGGCGACTGAGAGTTCTGATATGTCAGCAACAGAAATTAGCTAACTGCACTCCCGACTGTGACACAGGCAGGGAGAGCATAAACCCACCAACTCCTCTCTCGCTCTCTTTCTTTCTCTCTCTTCTCCTTTTCTTTAATTCTGTCTCTCTCTCTCTATCTCTCTCTCCTTCTCTGCCACCAAAAACCATAGAGAAAGAGAGAGAGAGAGAGAGAGAGCGTCAGCCGGTGAATTTTTACAGCTCTCCAAAATCATTATTGGCAATTAGCGTTCGTCAGGGAAGACAGCAGCTGCTTGTAATTACAGGTAGCCCCTCATTACTTCTCAGTGTAGGGGAGAGGAGGGATGGGAGGGAGGGAGAAAATGTGTTCCAGCGCCAGTGTTTATATGTATTTATATATTTCTTTAACTGTGATGTTGAGCCACATAATGTATACGAGCTATAGCGAAGGGCTGGAGACTTCAGCAGGTGCAGGATGAGGGGGAGGGGGAGGAGAGACTAAATTCATTGTAAACAGCCATCGTTAACATATAAATATTGTGCTATCACAGTAGTGCTGTGTGTGTGTGTAAGAGTGGACATGATTGTATATATAGCAGTTAGTGCATATTCATTCATTTATTTGCCTCTACTAATTCTTTACTTTCTTCTGCTATGAGTTTGAAGCTATGTGATTTGCTGGGTTGTGGAGAGTCTTGGAGCTATTAGATCTCAGCTTGACATGGCAGAGGTTGAGGTTAAGATGACCTGACATCTTAACATCTGCACTGTTACCATGCCCTATGTAATCAGCACTGCATGGAACGGCTAAAAGTTTATTTGGACCTTAGAGGCTGATATGGTACAATCATGTTATATAATGTTCCACTAATGGTTAATGATGGGTTTGTATTAGGGCAGCTTCACCTTAGTCATCACCAGGAGTAGCTGCTGCCTGATATGAATCCGCAAACTCCTTAGAAAAGAGTGATTTAAGAAGAGTAACTCCTTGATACAGAAGGAATTTCTATTTAATCAGCACGCTGGAGCTCAAAACTGGCAAAGGTCAAATGGTGCTTAATTTAAAAAAAAAAAAAAAATTTTTTAATCTCAAAGCAAAGCATCTCCATAAATTATAGCTTGTGCCTTTACAAAGTATCAGATTCGACCATCAAAGGGTTATATTTTCATACATTCCAAACTACTTTCAGCATTTCTTCACGTATTTTAAAATTGTTTTATGAGGCTTTGTCAAAGTGAATTTAGTGATCTTTCATTGTGACACATCTGTCAAATTAATTTTCTTTTAGCGTCGCCAAAAAAATGTCATTTGTGTAAATGTTTGTACCAGACTGGGCAAGGTTGCCATTAATTTGACTGCATAGCTGAAATAGCTCAACCTTTATTCATGAACTTTAGTAACTATAAAAGGAGATATTTCTGTGGGTGATGAAGATGAGGTAAATGCATTCCTCGGGCAGGGGCTAGACTCCTATGAATAGTTAATTAATACCATCTGAATGTTTATATGCCCTAGCGACTGCAAGGCTTGAAGTGCCCCACAGAATCTGCCATAGCCTAGGGCAACAATCAAACCAATTAACCCAGGGCAGAAAACAGTGGAGGTGGGGTGTGTATCCAGCTTGGTAATACAGTGGACCCTTGCTTCTACTGACCCCTTACCTCAGACAAAGCGAGGTTAGGTTCAGGGGAGTAGACGTCCTGCTCCGTGTTGACGAGTAGTTTTCCACATGGAGGTCAGGTGTGCTACATGCAAGGCCTCTCTGCAAGACTAACAGAGGGCATGCTAATAGCAGCCAAACATTAGCCTCTCAGCCTTCATGGAGGGTTTGGCTTGTTCTCAGAGGAAAAGCACATCTGAATTTGTTTTTCCTCTTTGTTACTGAACACAATTATTAGTCTTTCTTACTGAGTGAGTCATTTTTGTTCATATGTTCCACAAAGAGAAAAAAGTCACAACTGTCAATCATGTGTTCCATAACAAGCCACCGTCCTTCGTCTCCCTCCCTGTTGATCAGCATCTTAACAGTATACATAACAGCTCTTTTTTTGCCAACAACATAAAGCCCTAACCATGTTCCTGCTAATTCACAAAGCATTGCCATTTACTGTCTCTTTCAATAAAACATATACTATGATTCTCTGTTACAAAAAAAAAAAAAAATCTCTTTAGACCTTGAGGATATCTGCAAAGCTCTGTCGCTGCGAGGGTGCTGGTTTTTATTTCCTGCAAACACAGGCTCCTGCTCAGTTACAGTAGAACAACCGGCATCCTGGCAGCAGAATAGCTCACATTTGCAGGGCATCTCTCGTTTCCACTGTAGACCGTCCAACGCAAATACAAAGAACAACTGTCACATTCAAACTGGAGCTGAAATGACTGGCTGGGTTTCGATTCATCTTGTCTGTCCGGGTCTCTCTTTTTTATTCGCTGCCATGAAAAGTTGGAACTGTATGAGAACCCCGCACTACAGGGAGAAGATCAAGTGTGTAAGGATTTAACAGATGGAATCGGGACTAAATGAAGCACTAATGCATGGATGGTATGAATCCACCGTGCATTTTTCACCAGAAAAATGAGATGGTTTCTGCTCAAGGTGGAAGTTAGTTGTGTTAGTGTAGTAGTTAGTGATGTAATTTCCACTTAGAGTTGTAGAATGTATGTTTTAAAAATATATATTAATCCCTTTTAAAGTATTATCTGTGATTTCAATTTCAGATGATATTTAGCAGAATATTTGCAGGAAATCTTATAGAAAAACAGAGGTGATTCATGTATTTTCCCAATGTAAAGAATTAATGAATTTTTCCATTTCAAGTGAAAATCCTTACAGCTATCCAGGTGCTTAGAACTGATAGTGGTACTTTAATGACATACATGAAACAGCAGCAACTATTGTGGCAAATGTATCCCCACACGGTTGTTTTATTTAATATTTTATTAATTCACTGAATAGCGGACTTGTGAAGACACTTAACATTTTTTTTTTTTACATTGTTGCGACTTTGATAATGAGTACGTAATGTGCTAGGACTATTTGTAAAATAGGGAAAGTTATTTCCTATGTTTTACACTCAAATCAATTTTCAATTTACACAGAAAACATTCGTTCTCACACCGTACCAGGCTACATGCAGTGTTCCTGAGAAAAGTGAGATCTTAAAACAAACCCTTATTTGGATGCTCCTGCTGGTTGTGTTACTGTGGCAGCTTTGAGAAATATTGTCGTTTTGTTCTACTGATGCGTGCAGTGCTGCAGTGCTGCATTTTAAACTGTTAAGTCAGATTTCATTTACCAGCTCTTTCATCTGTTTAAACTCAGTGAGCCAAGGTATTGCACAGAGTGCGGCTGTGTGTGTGTTTGTGATTTAGCAGCGAGGATATGTGTATAAATTTGCGTGTCTGAATTTGTGTGGGCCTGTCGGATACCATGCTGTTTGTGCTTGTTCTGTTTGTGTGTGTATGTGCACCCCTGTCTTGTGTGTATCCAAATGTGAGTGTGTGGCTCCCAACCCTGAGCTATTATGTGGAGACAGCAGGTATAATATCTGCAAACCTTTGCTGCTGTGCCGGATAAGTAATGGCCTCAAGACGTCACCTTTATCTGTAGCCACACTCCTGCAGCTGGGGCTGTGTATTCCCTGCCTCACACTCCCTCCATGATTCACAGGTGTGGCATTATGTGTGTATGCCGTTTATCCCACAAACCCCCCTCACCCTATGTATTTGCCACACACAAAAGTGGTCATGAGGAAGGCAGATAGGGCCAAGACTGACACATTCATTTCCTTAACGGCCGTGGATGTGGTGGCAGTTGGTGCTGGCGTCTTTTAAGCAGCTTTAGCTATACATCCCCTACAGACGTAGACACTGGGTGAGCGCAGAACGAGGCGCCACTGGGAGCATCCCATCATGCTCTGCAAACGGAGAAAGGGAGGCCATGTTGAGGAAAGATAGGAAGTAGGATGGAAGGGAGAAGAAGAAGGAGGGGGCAAAATTTAGACAGAGACAGAGAAGGCAGAAGCGGAGAGATGCCGGAGAAGGGGACAGGATGAAGTGTAGGATAAATACGGAGAGAAAATTGAAATGAGACAGAGGGAGGGAGAAAGAGAGGTGAAACAAAGGAAGCGTTAGATGGGGAGTGAGTGAGCTTTGTGGTCTCAGGCTCCATGGGAGGTTCAGCCCAATCATTTATAAAAGGTAAATGCTGTCAGGACGCAGGGCGTTTAAAGGCGCGGCGCTGCAGGTGTGATTTATGTTCTCAGTACGGGGCTATAAATCACCCTGCCTTTGTTTCCACAGGCTGCCGCTACTGCTGCTGCTGCTGCTGCTGCTGCTGTCAAGACATAACCATCCCTGCCTCATTCATAGCACACAGGCACACACATCTAAACACACACAGTGGACAGCAATAAAGACAGAAAAAAAGCATGATGATGGGAATTGATGGCTGGATGGAGAGTGAGGAGAAAAGGGGTGACCGGTTGGAGTCCATCAATGATATGTTGAGTTGAAGAGGTGTGGCTGAATACACCACACACACACACACACACACACACACACACACACACACACACACACACACACACACACACACACACACACACACACACACACACACACACACACACACACACACACACACACACACAAACACAGCTATCAGTGCAGAGCAGAGACAATCTACTCTGACATGGAATTCATGTTTTTCATGTTTGTAATTCAAACAGTGTTTGTGAATGTGACCCGCTGTCTTCTAAAGTTTGACTCCAAAAAAAAAGAAAGAACCAGATTCCAATCTGTGAAGCTGTTGGAAAGAAATTTCTGTTCTGTTCTGTACACTTGCAATGTTACTTTGAGCTTCTTTGTCCAAATTAACATTTTTACATCCACATTGTGGTCATTTTTGCAGGTCTAATACTGGTCTGAACTGGTATCTTGCTTTTCTCACAAAGTCCATCCTATGTTCTTTGTAAACTAACCTACTCTCTGATTGTCTCTTGATGCTTTGACAGGCAATATTCTTGTTCTTGTGAGCTCTCTGTGCACAGACAAAATGGATTTTGAGATTTCTACATGCCTTTTTGTAAAATATCATCTAATGAATTCTGGTTCTTTTTAGTGTAACAATGCAATCCTAGTTATACAATCATCTCTCTCATGGATAACACAGCATTTCTTTATAGCTAGCAATTCTTTGCCCTGGTAACAAGCTATAGTTTACCAGTGTTTGAGTGGTGAGGACATAGGCAGTATTGATATGATGGCTGTGTGGGGAGGAATGGCACTTCAGCAAGGTCACAAGTCATGCATATGACACATTATCAGCATTCTTTAACTAGAGCGGATAAAGCCCTTTGTTCTCCACAAAACACCCACCACTTTTGATGGGACACAAAATGGGTTCAATTTCTGTCAACTCTGACGTATGCAGAGTAATGGTTAAAAAAAAAAGTTGAGGAGAGAGGCAAAAAAGCATCTTTTGTTAGTGAGACTGAGAGAAACCAATATCCATCCCTCTGAATGGAATATCACACCTTGGTATATACAGTATAAGATATGCAAAGCATTTCAGGAGGAAAGTCATGTTGCAATACCCTGAGTCAATCAGCCCCTGCATTTCTTTGAATGATTTTCAACAATTCATAAGCCCACTGTTGGCTTTATGTGTACATTGGAGAGATCACTAGCAATGGTGAGTAACAAAAAGGGGAAAAAGTCGCTTACTCAAAGAACATCCTGTCTGCTTTTTTCTGCTCAGTTTTCAAGAAAGCAGAAATACTGTACGACTACAACATTTGTATTATTGTGAAAACACTCCTCCGACGGCAAGAGCAGCACTTCGTCTTCACACATAATCAATCCCTTCACCCAAACCACATTTCACCCTGGTACGCATCACAGAACTCAACAGAAAACCCAATTGGATTCCATAAAGTGGTCAACAATGTTTTCCACTCAATACATAATGCAAGCGTATAAATCACCTTGAAGAAGGCTTTCTGTCTCTCTTGTTGTGAGTGGGTGGGGGAGGAAAATGGAGCTGTTACACGCAGTGAACACGTACAAGATGACCTGAATGGCTGCTGGTATTCTGATTTCCCTCAGGAGCTCCTCTCTGGCCTGTGCCAGTGTTTTAGATTCCAGAGGGAGGCCATTAAGGCTCAGCCTGTCGACCTGATCCATATGTATGGCTCGCTGTTCTGTTCTGTTCAGCTCCTGCCTACCTGACTGTCCTGCCGGAGCCCAAATTGGTTGCATGTCCCGCAAAGATAGAAATAGAATAACGAACATGGCCGACACAAAAGACGAGCAAGGATGGTTCTACAAGGTAATTATTCAGACCGTGCATCTGGATGTCTAGCAGCAGCTATTGGGCTCTATTTGCAGGCTGAGGATTTCTGGGACCAGTTTGTATGGGGTATCAGTACATGACTGATAACCACTCTGTCCTGTCAAACAGACCAGTTACCCCTCCTGACAGCATTCTTCAATCGAGAAATGGAAATGTTTTAAACTGCAGCAATTGTAAGGTGAATATCAGGGGTGGGGAAAAAATGTATACAGCGTAGTATTGCAATATTTTTAGTGGCATTACTGTATCAATACACAGACACCACTTTTTGATCTTTTATTATATTTGTGTTGGTCAGTTTCTCTCCTTGACAATTATATTTTGCAGCAATACAATTGAAGTGAGATGAACAGACAGAAAAATGTATCTTTTTAGATAAAATAGGTGTAGACGAAGTTTCTTATTGGGGACATTGAAATTGGGAAAAATTGGAAGTTGGAAAAAAGGTAATGAACTGCAATATATCGCGTAGAATATTGCAATATGTTTAAAATCGTAATATTGTATCGTGAGGCCTCTGGTGATTCCCACCCCTAGTGAATATAATGAATCAGTTTATTGGTTGCAGCCCACTTGGTCTCTCTTTTGTTACCTCTTTCTCTCGTATCCCCTCTTTACTCTCCAATATAACAGGATCTGATTTGTCACACGTGATTGGATTGGCCTGATATTCTTTTAATGGACACATACACTTATATGCAACAATCTCCAATTGGCCAGCTGTAGCCTACTGAGCGCAGTTGAGCAACGTCTAGACAGTCTAATTAACAAACCATCTCTGAAGCCCTATTATCCCAATTGGTAAAAGAATAGAGAATACAGAGAGTAAAATAGAGAGACATTGATTCACTCTGTGATATTTGTTTAATTGTTAATTCATCTGTGCACAACTCTTTCCTGCTCATGTGCATCCATTGTGCATTGCCTTCTGTTGATTCACAAGTAAAAACATTTTTGAAGAATGACGAGCTTCACTTGACACCAATTTAAAATGCTAGTTGTGGAGGGTGTCTTTGTTGCTGTAATACTGGGAGCCCTTTTGGTCTGTGTTAATATTAAAAATTAATAAAGCTAGACTAGAAAATAAAGTGGTTGTGAACTGTGCTGTCCAGATATAGCGGGCTCACATTATGTCCATTTAGCACTAAGCATAGAGTCAAAGGCATGTTCTGGAACAAATAGAGCCCAGCTTGTATTGCAATACATCTCATCACATTATAGGGTGTGCGACAGGGACAGGGTCTCTGTAGGATGGAGGAAGTGTCAGTAGCTTGCCTCTTGAAACTGAGCAGAAAATGTGATTACAACCCTTTTGTTATGGGGGGGGATGTACTCTATCACAAGTGAAGCAAAAACTGTATATTGTGGTCTTTTCTCTGCCACTGCAGCACAGAAATATAGATAAATGGGGTATTCTCTGATTACAGAGTATTTATTGAAAATATTTTACATGTCTAATAATATTAAAGCCGTATATCTTACTCTGTAATGAATGAAAAGGCTATGTGCAGTGCACAAAGGAACTTAGGTCCTTAGCCTCAGCAAATACAACTACAGTACATAACAGGTGGATAGATAGATAGTCTTTATTCAAACGGAATCACATATCTGATGTGTTAAATGGCATTTACTGCTGTACTGTGTGTGTGTGTGTGTGTGTGTGTGTGTGTGTGTGTGTGTGTGTGTGTGTGTGTGTGTACTGTAAGAGCAGGATTACTGTAGTGTACTGGACTCCAATGGCACTCAGTTGCAATGAAAGTTTGCTACCATATTTAGGAAATATTCAATTAATTCCTTGTAGCCATCTAACAGCATTTTATAGTATTCTATTTTAAATATAACCGTAAATGACATAGAGCTAATCCTAAAGGTTTGGACCGTAGACTGAATACTATGGTTTGGACATCTTGGAAATCTTTGCTCATTTGAACATTTTGTCCCTAAGCTTTCTTTAGGATTATGCAGGTTTAAAGCAGAAACATTTCACAAATATGTTATACATCTTTTTAATCCAGTTTTATAATGATTCAACAGTTCTGAATGAAAGTGTCAAACATGTGGAAGATGGAAACTTTAATCATTTGAAATAATTTCTTCACTAAAAGGGAATAAATACAACAGACTGTATTTAATTTGTATTGATTTAATGCTTATAATTATTATTATAGTTATTTTATTATAATGAACAGACTCTTTGACAAATAATTTAAAACTGAGTAAAAGATTAAATATTGTTATTGAATTAAATATATTAGATTTACATACATATTTCCTATATTCCATGCCTATTTAAAATACTTTTCTTAATTAGGATTTATGCTAAAAAAGGGAGCTATATCCCCAAATTTGACAAATCTGGACAAACACTTTGATTTGCATTTAATTTATTTTATTTGATCTATTTTCAACACAAATATAATCATATATAATATTATTGACATGTATGTGTTTATCAGTTTTACTTTGATTATCATAATTGTCATGAATCTAAATCAATTAAGATTTACAAGTAGCCTATTTTGCCAAATGAAAAAATAAGGCTAAATGATTGGCTGAGAAAATGATCAAAGAACAGTTTGCCCATCACTTGTTGTTGGCTAGGGGTGTAATCCTAATGTTGGCAGTCTAGAAAGAGTCGACTGCCTTCCAGTCTTTTTTTTTTTCCTCAAGATTTTCTTAAAATTTTATTTCAAATTGTTCTCTCAAATTTGTCATCTGTGTTTATGCATTTATTTATTTTAAACTGTTTTAAAATGAACATACAATTTTGAAATACATGCAATTCAGAGACGGTGTCTGCAGGTGAAATCATTCCACATATGCTGTTTTTTCTTTAGGGATGTGAGTGATTTGGGAGTAAAAATGTCTTGCTGGAGTCTCCAGTGAATTAGTCAAACGTTCATCAGTGACAGCTATAAGGCAGAACATGTGAAGAATGCACACAGTGGGACACAGCTAACTACAGTATCTCTCTCAATCCCCCTGCCAACTATATTCCTTCCTTTCCTCCATTTTCTCCATCTTGAATAAAACCCTAGTAACACTTTTATTGCGCTTAATGGAAGTCTCTTGTGCATAATGTGCTTACGAGGGTGTAACAACACTGTGTAAGAACAAGTGTGCAGATGTAGCTGCTTGTTTTGACATTGTTGCTGCTTAGCATTTTCCACTAACTTAATGTAATCAAAGGATTTTCACTGAAACACAGTTTTATTGTGTACCCTACTAAGACTTTACCATAGTGTACTGCACGTTGGAATAAGGCCATTCCAAAGTAAAGTGTTACCAAGACGATCCCTAAAGCAAGAGCTTTGAGAGCTATAATGCTTACACACTATCATCCCTGGTTAAAAACAAGGGGATTTATCAGGCATATTTCTGCCTTGGCTGGGGCTAGGGGGACCAAATTACAGCCCCAGTGTCTGGTTGGAGGCGGAGAAGGAAATAGATGGGTCTAGATATAATGGTGATGGCCCCTGGGTGGTACTCCTGTGAGGGAGAAAGAGGAGATTAGAGTGGAGGTGTGAGCTCGCAGTAAGATTACATTTTCCCTCTTTTTAATGGATAAGTGCTTCTCTTTTTTCCTATTTCACTCCCACTATTCTGCTTCTGTTTCACAGTGTTCCATCTTTTTCTCTGCTCTGTCACCACACACACACACACACACACACACACACACACACACACACACACACACACACACACACACACACACACACACACACACACACACACACACACACACACACACACACACACACACACTAAACACACATCTCTCCCTCTGTCACTCTCTCCCTCTGTCCTCCCTCACTTGATCCTTACACCTACATGCTACAGATGGTTTCATTTTATAAGAGATAAAACCACATTTGGTGGAACTGATTAAACAGAGGGAACAACATCCCCATCTGCCATTTATTCCAATCTGAAATTGCTTGGGCAGATGCTGACATCTTTGGAGATGATTGATTTGCCCCGTCTGGCCAGAGAGGAGTGGAGAGGAGAGCTGAGCTAGAGCCTCCCCGGGGCTGCAGCTTCCTGCTGCCCTGCCATGGCACCACCACAGTGTCACTTCACCAGTGATGGAGCCCCTAGACCCCCCTGTCTCCCATCCCTTGTCTCCAGCAAGCTGCTGCAATCAGCACAGGCCCTGATTGGACTTGGGCAGGTGAGAGCCCAATACACTTTAATCATGGGGCAAGTACATGCCAGATCACCCCCCTCTGTATCAGTGAGTGCGAATGTGGCGTGACAGAAGTCTGTGCTTCTGTGTAGATGCATTAAAGGGTTGGTTCACCCAAATTACAAAAAAACATGTTTTATTTGTTTTAGATTAAAGATCTGTCTCTGAGATTTTTGCTTCCACCCCAATACAACTGTACAGGCTGTGTGGCTGTGCTTAGACACAGTGGTACTTTAAGGTAAATGCTAATGTTAGCATGCTAATATACTTACAGTGAAAATGCTAATATGTTCGCATGCTAACATTTACTGATGCTGATGGGAATAAGTGTTATTTGTCATTAATCAAAGTATTGGAGAAATTAAAATGTTGCCCTGATGATGGTGAAATTCATCTTTAGGGGAGACAAGAATGTGTGTATTTGAATGAATGTGAGTATGAATGTGAATGTGAATGAATGTGTGTATTTCATAGCAATCCATTAAATAGTTTTTGAAATATTTATGTCTGGACCAAAGTGGTGGACTGACACTAGTGGACCTACAGTAGCAACACCGCCATCCTTAGTGCCATGCCGCTATTGTGGGTAAAATTCAACAGCAAACCACAAACAGTGTTACCTTAATCTGTATACCCACATATCTTACTTTCTAGTAGTTTTCATTGGAACTACTTTCTACTAAAGAAAAAGTGTAGTATTCTTTATGGCATCAAGGGTAATGAGGGAATCCAATTCACTGAAAAACCTAGGCACAAATAAATCAAAACCACAGGCATAGCTAGATATCTTTAAAGGTGAGTGAGAAAATACGTTTCTGTTTTTGGAATATGGTTGAACAAATCCTTTACAGTGGCTTACTTTGATGGCTAACTGTTTACATTTGTTATCATCAAGCTGGGAACTTGTGATTTTTGATCAAATAATCAAGGCCCTTTTCACATCACTCCATTTGTCAACTTTCCTGTCGATGCAGAACGTGAACTTGAGTTGTTGCCGTCATGCTCTCTACCACCTAGGCCACGTGATATAACTGTTGTGTAAAAGAATACCAATGGGTCCCTGATGATTAGATATATTCCACTCAACCTTCATCTAATCAACATTTATAGCGTCCTGCCTGTGGAATTACACTGCCCTCCACTAAATCGACTCTGCGTCATCACTTGTAAACACTCAAGCATTTTAAGATGGAAAACTCCTGCAAAAGTGTCATCAAAGCCAGCGGTGTGTGAGTTTGAGTGTGCGATGAAACGCGCGTTGTCTCATAAAAACTGCTGAGCTGGGCTCTTCAATGCAATCAGGCGCCGGTCTCAGCTCATATACTTGTTTGATGATAACCGAAGATGGAGGAAGAGTGATGGAGCTCTCCAAGGGACCGCAGCGATAATTTAGCTCGGGGAGTGGGTGTGAATCATGGTGGAGGCGCAGGCGGTTCGGAGGTGGTGGATGAATCATTAGGGTGGGGGAAGGGGGGATGGAGAGATGGAAAAGAGGGCAGAGTCCCCAGGGACTTAGATCCATCAGAGAGCACTGCTGTGGCCTCAACTGCAGCATCGACCCGTAGGACTGTAGCCCAATCCCGTCCATCTTTCTTTCTCATCTCTCTCCCTTTTGCAAACTGTTGGTCTCACTATTCCTCTATCACTGTGATTCATAGCAGTCTCTCTCTTTCTCCTCTCCCTCTATCATCAGGCATGTCATTCCACATCAGAGGCCTCATCTCTGCCTTCTCCACATCTCTCCTAAGCCTCTTGAAGTATGACCGGGCCTTAGAACGGCAAATGAATTCCACATCTGAATGCATGCCCTCACCCTCTCTCTCTGCTCTTCTCTTCCTCTCGCCTCAGGCTGCTCATTCTACCTCTCCTCCCCTCCATCCTCCTCTCCTCCGCTCCCCCTTACCCGCATTCATGGCAAACTCGGGTGGGATTCAGAGCAAATTGCTCAACCCTTGAAAAAAAGACACAGAATAACATAAAAGGAAGAAGTAAATTGTTTTAGTTAGCCAACTGCCATTTTGCATGACTGTGTGACATGACGAACATTGTGCGCTCTAAAAGATAGCCCTAGACTGCCCTACTTCTCACAGTGCAATAATCCATTACCAGCAACATCCACGCCTTTTCAAGAGTTTTAGCTCCCCAAGGCTTTGACTTTGGACAGGCAGAGGTTAGAGGAAAACAACCTGAAAACAGCCTTATCTCCCAACACACGAATGTTTGTTAAGGCTCCCCATTAAGTCTCCCCCTGGATTTGCATATTAATTGCATTTTGGCTCTAGTTCCCCTCCTTTAAGGCTGCTGTTTATAGGTGCTTTATTTCTTTGAGAAGACACAGATGTCCGCGGGGAGCTCACCTGCAACGGAGGACAAGAATTGAATTCCACAGGAAATTGCTTTAACTTGAGTGTAATCGAATTTGCACCCACACAAACCTTGACTCGAGGACCCGGAGGTCACACATGCATGTGTATGTACATGTACAGTACATAAAAATCCACAAATCCACACACACGGCATACTTATCAAACACGGAATGAAAGCCTTTGAAAACTACCTAAAGAAATGAATACTACTACAATATGGAAACTTCGATGGATGTCATCTCAAGCTCTCTGGCTCCCTCAATACCTCTCACATTTTACATATTTTCCGTCCCTTCCCCGCTTTTTTTTCTCCTTGTTTTTACTGCTTAGACATCAGCACGTGGCAACTTTCTCAACAGTTGTTTGAAAAGATGTGAAAGTTTTAATGACTGAATAGAGTAGGGGATAAAGGAACAGCTGGAGATTATGTATTATAGTGGCTCTTCTTATACAGAAGAGGTACACTCAAGCTGTTTGATTTGAAATCGGTGTTGCTGTTTTATCCATACTTAAGAATAACAGGTGATTGAGCATTCTCTCGTCCCTATCTCCAATTTGAACATATGGGACTTAATATATGATGTATGAATATGATGTACTGAATGGCATGCTATATGTGTGATACCGCATTATGCAGAGTGTGCCTATTTATTATTTTCAAGATAATAGTTTCATTTCACAGATTTTGACTCACATGGATTTTTCTTTTCCATAAGCTTGGTTGCAGTGATAGCATACCATTTAATAGAAAATATCAGACAGTGACTGTTGTAACTGAAGAAGTCATTATTGTGATTATTATCCACTGCCAGTAACAATGTTTGTGATGATCTGTATCTTGAACATAACTATTATATTCCTGGGATGCAACCAAATTCCACCACAGGAGACTTGGTTTTATGGTAATGGTCCTTTATTCAACTGAAAATCTAATGATCTGCACTCAACCCATCGGAGTAACTCAGTTCCGGGGCATTGATTTCCTTTGTGTTGCAGATTGATCTGTGGCCTGTTAGAGCTCAATATGTCACAGCCTCCCTGCAAAAGGGACACATAAAAAACATGCATGAACACGTGCTAGAATATAACAGAGTAGAATAGAAAAAGGTGTAGAGTCGTCAAAATATCATGAAACATATTGTGCATAATGCACATTTCAGCATGTATCAAAGACTAGCGTGTACTTGCACATATTCTAAATTAACTAAATCATGGGAAATAATAATGAAGATTTCATAGATGCCACTGGATTGCCATTTGGACTCTAACATGATCATTAATGTGCTGCTATGCCACTGGCCCTAATGCCTATGCCCTCTCTGCTCTAGTGTGAATAACACGCAAGCAGTAGCCTGGGAGAATACAGTCTCATTATGGTTTCCACTGCAGTGGACCACTCCCCAGATCTCCCTATAGCAGCTTCATCTCCCTTCACCCATTGGACCACAGCCCCCCCCTAGGGCAGATGCACACAAGCATGCAAATATTAAACCCTTAGTCTTTCCATTAGGCCATTTACTGTAGCACCCATCTCTTAACTTGCTTGTCTGGCTTCGCTGTCTCGTCTGCACTAATGCAGACTGGGCGCTGACCCCCACCTGCACGTGTTTGTGAGAGAAAGAGATCAGTGTCTCAGTTATGGAGCAAAACAAAAGAACCATACGGGGACCTTGCAGTGCAGTACATGTGACACGCTGGAGCCCTGCAAGAGCATGCAGGCCTGTGCGTGTACATGTTTGAGGTTTCTATGTGATATGTGTGTATAATGTGTTGTAAGGGGTTCGGTAGGCACGCGATGGGACACATAGGGCTGCTCTCCCGCAGATGCAATTAAGCTAAATGGGATTATGCCTATCACATTTCAGACAGGCCGGCCCCACAGCCACCTGGGGGCGAGGGTGGAGAGGTGGTGAAGATGCAGAGAAGGGAATGTAGTCTCTTAGAGACAGCTTCCAGGGTAGTTGTAATGCAGGCTGCAGCAGAGCACACTTATGATATTCTGAAGGAGAAAATGTCTGGCTTCCTCATACTGTGTCTCCTCACAGTTTTCCGAGTATACAAAGTATGAGACTGGGTCCTGCATATACTGTAGTGACATTGTATGTTGTCTTTCGTGTGATGCACTATGGTGAATCCCCCCTCTAGTAACAGCCTAAATGTCAGCATCTTCAAAGAAACCGAGGGAGGGGGAGGCTGACATTTTCACACTGGTTGATTGTGCCCATAGATTCTCCCCATAGATGCGGTACGCTATTGATCTGTGTGGTCACAGGGTAAAGGAGAGGACACCAATGAAGAGGAGAGGCCATACACTGGTGCTCAGACACAAATTTTTCACAACTAGCTGTTTTTTTGAAGGGCTTGTATGCAATCAAAGCGCTGCATTCTAAAACATAAAAAACAGGATGTTTCTCTGTTTTTAGTTCTGACAAAATTATTTGTTTATTCTTGTCCCCGTTTCATTTCAAACATTTTAATTATGGTTTTGCACCAATTCAGGGTAGCACACTTTCCCACTGAATGATGTACAAGAATCAGCAAACAGTTTTGTAAGGTCAGAATTCACAAAGACCTAACAGTTATCAAATCAAATTAAAATACCAGGGAAAACAACTGGAGGCCAAATCTTAAAATCTGAGCCTGTATTTGTGCTAATTCTTGGGACTTCAAAGTAAGTCTTTACATGATGGTACACAACTTGGTTTCCACCTTAATTGTAACTCTCAGAATGGCTTCTTTCAGAAATTAAAGGTCATGGGACTGAAGATTTAATTAAGCATGTATAACTCCCTTTGACTGTCAACCGTATCACAACTCACACATGCGCCAAACAGTGAGACATGTGGGCCAATGGTGGACCTTCCTCACCTACATGCACCTCCTTGGCAGGAGCAGAGCAGCGAGGGGCACAGTGCCGCCATCCTCCCAGTCTCCCACGCTCGCTCTCACATTAATCAAAAGGGATGTGGTGGTTCCCAGCTCACCTCGCACTCTCCTGGTGCCAGCTGTGTTTGGGACGGGCCCTGTTGGCCTGCCTGCCCCTAATCACACACTGTCATTGTTCCTTCGGCCTTGTAAACAGCAAGCCTGCTACAGCTGATCAAATCCAGGGTCACATACGCTCAGTCTCACGTGCACAGATGCATGTGCGCTTACATAGACCTGCGCACACACACACACACACACACACACACACACACACACATTCTCGCTTCTACGCATACAAATTAACATTCAAAGACAAAAATGCACACGTTTAACTGTGTGCATCAGACACAATCTCTCTTCTTATTTATGGTTAAGCTTATATAATTTATTCATCAGAACTCAAATTAATTCATGAACACATCACAGTAATCAAGCACGGCTAATACAAAGAAGCATTACGATCTTCACCCTCTGTGCCAAAGCACATGCAGATAATGACAATAACTGCATTTCACATGCTGGTTCCCTCTGGGATAGATGCTTCAAGTGCTCCCATGTGAATGTGAACAGTGAGTGTGTACATTTGTCATTGAGAGCAAATAAGTGTCTGGGTGCAACTGGACATCTCTTAATGATGAGGAATTAAATGTTCGTTGTAGACCACTGAGAGAGACTACAATATGCTCCCCAACACGGGGGGACGGAGAACTGCGACTAAGGAGGGAGGGGGGGGGATGAACTGGAGAGCTGTGATAGGATACGGCCCATTAATTATTGAATTTGCTGATGCTATGACAAATGGCGTTGTCCTAGCCCTCACTGGTGCCTGTGACTTTTACAAGGCCAGCTGGACGGAGTCTCAGCATTTCTGCTGTTATACAACATATGCAGGTTTAAAATCTGTGCTTTTTCAGGCAATTTTCTCAGCACACCTGCAATGTGGCAGACGTTGGATTAAGTAGCTGGAGTAAAGTATCTCTAAGCTGGGGCCATTTACACTGTTGCAGAAACTGAAATCCTCCTTGAGAACCTCCATGCAGGTTTGCCGTTTTGTGGAATGAGAGTAATTGAGTGAGTGTGCATGTAGGTGAGACAGTAAGCAAGCCTGTGTGGGAGTCAGTTACACCTCCGTGTTGGGTGTTTTTGCGATGTGAGGCCAGCAGAGAAAGAAAGGCAACAGTGTGCTGTGTTTGCACTGTGTGGGACGGCCTCCTGCTCCTGACGTGTATGTGGTCAACGGTGCCCTAAAGAGGGGTCCACTGTAAATTGTGGGCTAAAACCCTGGAGGCTCTGGAGTGAATTTAAACCTTGTACATTCTCCCATCCGTGCCCTGAACACAAAGTGCTGTAACTGAAAACCTGAGCTACTGTCCACTGTGTGTTTTCTTTGGCTGTGTCTCTGCCTACCTCCAATCTACAGTATTGTGAGCAATCTTTCATAAATGCATCATTTCATTGATCATCTGTATCTGACTGCATCTAACCTTCAAACACCTCTAACACTCCTAGTGTGAAAAGTGAGGAAAGCATGTGCAAAACAAAAGACTGAAAGAGAAAGCAAGTGAGAGATCATTCTCAGAGAACACACTGTACTCTGCATTGAATACAAATGGTTCTTGTCTGGTTTGTCTAAAATAAGCCCCATTACAGTTGTTAACCTTTTACAGCAACAATGTATCACCTGAAGAAGAAAAAACACCCAGCTGTTCATCTTTATCACGACTTGTAATATCTTGCAAAAATGAGTCTCTAGTGAATTGCACAGGGCTTAAGGGTTCCTAATTTGAATTACTAACCAACTGGGTACTGCATACTGAAAAATGGCTCCTTTTATATGAGACACTTAAGATTGCCCGAACCAGAGCTCAAATAATAGCACCATTTATGAGTCAAACGTATGGTGTGAAGTCACAGAGGGCATTCTCTGTGTATTTGTCTCCTGTGGTGTTTGCCCATCTCAGAGTAGAGTGACTGTCTGTGAGGGATCCAGGGTCTGCAGGCCTTGTTTCCTTGCTAGCTACACCATCGTTAATGGCTATCCCTGTAGATACAGCCTGCTGCCAGCTGCTGCTCTGGCCCTCTGGAAAAGAGGCTGGCAATTAGACCTTGCACTTAAAACAAGGTGAGTCAGGACCTTTTAATGGTGCACTATTTCTGCGCTCCCACACATGTGGCCGCTTAGATTTTTGCTGTGCCAGAGAACTCTGGGTACTGAGGCATGGAGGTTACTTTGTCCAAATAACTGAGGTAGTTGGTGGCTTGGTAATGGTGCAGAATTGTTCTGCAGAAATAGCATTTAATGAAACTGTACGTGATCTGCACTTTTATCTTCATCCGCAAGCCATTTGTCAATGGGGTTATTATTTTGTCTAAACCAACCGCTAATTTAATATCTGTTCCAGTTTGCTGGAATATGCTATAGCTAACATTATGAATAAGAGCTACAGGGCTACTGCTGCTGCATGTGAGCTCTGTATTGGCTCCCAGTTGCTTTCCATCTGAAGGGGGTGAGATTTCTAATTCTGTCCTGCCTCTCATCTCAGACCTTGATAAGATGGAGGTCAAAGGCTGCCTGTGTTTAGGCTGCTGCACCTTGTTTCCTTGGACCTTACCCAGCTAACCTTGAGTCTATACAATATGTGTAAACGCACAGACATGCATGCTCTCTCTGTCTATCGCTCTCTCTCTCTCTCTCTCTCTCTCTCTCTCTCTCGCACAGAGAAACATACACAACCATACACACAGCATGAAGAGGGTGAATGAGCATGAAAGGAAATTATTTACTGTTGCACAAATAGAACAGCGTAGGCAGAAATAAGAAGGCTAATATCCTTGCTATTTTCTGCTGTTGAGTGTCCTTACATCTGCCTGTTTTGAGATCTCTTTAATTTCCTGTATTGTGTTTAAATGTGACCCTTTTTATAACAGAGTGTGACAGCAAAATATTTTCCACTAAACTATTTTTAAATACAGATTCTTTTAATATCTGGGGAATGGGCTTTTCAAGGAGTGGTATTGAGTGAGAAAAAGAAGGCTGATGTTGTCTTAGTGAAATCTACATGTTTGCCAGGTCCTTCCTCGTGCTGTGGAATTTTATTCCTCTGACCAGATTGGAGAGATTCACAGTCATCCATACACTGTGACAGACGTAAAGGTCATTGGACTTAGACTCTGGTTGGCTGGAGCAGTAAGACTGCCATCTGAGGAGGGGGCTATACGCTCATGATAAATGACAGCCTTCAACCTAGCCAATCTAAATAGATTATCTTGGCTGCATCCTCCCACAACCAGGTGCCAGTGTGTAAAATGGACCAACTATGTAAAAACCATACAGTAACCTGCTTTATGCTGCGTATTCATGGCAACATGAACACTAGGAAGCAGCATGGAAAACTGAATTCAGTTGAATACGGTTTAGTAATCTTTTGTCTGATCAACCCTTTTTTTAAGGTGGTGCTATATTGACTACACCCTACATTTTAAACAATGTTAAATCTCAACATTGTTTGTTTCTGACAGGTCAAATCTTCAATATGCAGATAATGTTTATGTCTACTTACATTTATGGAAGCAGACTGTGCACACGTGTGTGTCTGCAAAGAGCTCTCTGTCTTTTGTTCTCCAAGAGATAAAGAGCATCCACTGCTCAGTACCAAACATAAATATGCATTAATCTGTTCTGGTTGGGCGAATCTGAAGAACTGTCAAGCGTCAAATGTAAAGGTCACGCTTTGCTTGCTGTAAGGGGGAAATCCTGGAGACCATGGTTAAGGAACTATTTAAATAAACTATGCAAGGATTTACAAGAAGTAACCTTCAGGGGTAAACACGCCCCCTTCCCTCACCAGGGAATAGCTACCATTATGAATGCGTCCTATCACCAACTTTACCATATTGGCTCAGACTATAGATGTCACACAGATCATGATAAATCGTCAGCTGGTGAGCACCAGTATGGTGTAGATGTTGTTCTTTCAGAGTAAATTGTCAGACCACAAAATTCATCCTTTCTCTAATTAGCATAATGCTTTTTACATAATTTGCACATTGTTTATTTATTAGATATATCACTGCAGTGAATAATATTTTGTATGGAAACAGTGTGCACAATGGATTACCTTTTGAATTTTGAACAACGTACCCCCACTCCAACCCCCACTTCTTTCTGTGTAGCATGACAGCCGAGCAGAATGTGGCAGGTGGAGGTCTTTCAGGCAGAGCGAGGGGTGACCTTGCCACTTCCTCTGTAGAATTGGTTTGGTTGGTAACACAGCGCCGGGTCCCAGATATGTGCTATGGCTCTACAGACAGGCCTGGTGAACAGAGGGCCAGGCCCAGCCCCAGCATCATGCCCAGCCCCATGGCAGCAGATGCCACATGGCGGCCCCAGAGCCTTCAGCCGGCGAGGAGACGTAGGCGAGCGCCAGCCGGGTCACTGAAGCCCATGTCCATGTCATGCACAGAGAAGGCCTTCTCAGCAGGCAGGCAGGCAGCCTGCCGTCCTCTCCTGTCCCCCTTTCTTGGAGGCAGAGTGTAACAGCTCGTTTGCACGTGCTTTGTGTAGATTAAAGCAAGAGGCTATCAGGAATAATTAAAAGTAATAGAGCTTAGCACTTTTTGGATGGTTGTCCTAGACAGTGATACTACTGTCTGAGTAAGCGTGTTTATTTATGTTTCCTGTGTGTGTGACTGTGTGTGCGTCCATACGTGTGTACATATAGTATGCGTACAGTATGTGTACCATGCAAATGGATGTTCACAAAAAATACTGACATGTGATACATAATGTAAAGAACAAATGATAATGTGTCTTGTCTCAGCCGCTTACATATACGTGTGTACATATAGTATGTGTATGTGTACCATTAAAATGGATGTTCACAAAACATATTGACATGGGATACATAATGTTAAGAACTAATAAACTAAGAACTGTGTGTGTGTGTGTGTGTGTGTGTGTGTGTGTGTGTGTGTGTGTGTGTGTGTGTGTGTGTGTGTGTGTGTGTGTGTGTGTGTGTGTGTGTGTGTGTGAATGAGAACAAGACAACAAGTCCTCTCATCCCATTAAGTCTGTTCTTCATTCACCCAAATGGTTGCTTGAGCAAAGTTAATTGCTACTGTGCAGTAACCCACGTAAAATGCATAACAAAGACGGAATAATTAATATACAGAGGGCATGTAAAAAACATGATGCGTAATTGATATGGTTTTACTTGGTCATTTCAACCATCAATCTCTCCTCCCATTCTTTCCCATAAATCTGCTATTTGTTTACTTTTTTGTTTATTTTGTTTTGTTGGTTTATGTTGAGCATTTTAAAAATGGGATTCTAAAATTCACGCCAAGTAAGTACGTCACCACATTCATGTTCTTTGGCATCACTTATGTTCCTATTTATCAGTATTTTAATTGATTTTCAGCAAAAATTGTTATTTTTCATTTTTCTTAGCTACCTTTATGCAGTTTATGTCATGATTTCTAGCTTTCTGCTTCAGCTACTAACAGTAGACTATAGACCGTCGGTGTAGAAGGTTTGGTTTACGATTTGGCATATCAAAAGTTTCAAGATTACTTTTAGTAATATCAACAAATAACTTGGTTAAAATTTGAGTTACAGGATAGAAAAGCAATGAGCAAGTGCACTAAAAATAAAAACCTGTCTTTCTGTTGCTAATATTTATCATTATCCGAGGCTAATGGAGTAGGTAGGCAACAAAAGAAGAAAAATATTTTTTGTCAATACTCAAAAATCCTTACAATTTTTCCATTGTGTCATGACATAATTTTACAGTTCCTACTTTCAGCAAAAGGAGGGCTACACTTTTGTTGTTGGGGTGTATACATTTGTAAAGTAAATCCTATTTGTCTGCATGTACAGTATTATTAAGCACAATGAATGTGTTTTTTGAAAGAAAAATTTTAATATGCACAGTAATACTCTTAAAATCAAAGGTTTGTTCAACTCCACTGTAGGTTTAGATGTCAAACTTCACTGGGCAGAACTGGTTGGAACTTTGGAAAATAACATTTGTAATATAAAACAAATTGGTTTGACTAAACCAAATAGGGGAATGTAAAGGAAAAGGTGAGACCAAAAGGTCATTCAGCAGAAACACTTAAAATGCTGTGCTTGGATGTGGAAATGGGTGCACAGCACATTATGAATCAGCTGATGTTTATCTCAAAAATGAACTTGGGAATGCTTTACCTCGCAAAAAAATTACGGCGTTTCCTTGAGACTCAAGCCATTATTTAGAAAAGTCTTTACTTAGATGTTGAAAACACTTGATCCCATAATAGGATATTTACTCACACTAAATTACTAACACTAATGCAACATCATTTTTCATATTTTCAATTAAGATTGGAGTATGGCTGTTTTCTTTAAATATAAAATGTGCTCTTTCCCATTATAAAAACATACAGGAGGATGAAAATGCTCACCAGAATGAAATAAGAGGGGATGCAATTACTATTTGGACTAGGTACAGTAATAGCGTGATGAATTATGGCACATTTTCTTCAGGGGACATTGCTGGAGGAAATGTTGTAAAACGCCCATGGGAACCGGCAGTCATCAATCACACATGGTGTGGTTGGGGGTGTTGTGGTGGCCCTGAGGACTTGGGGTCTGCACAGCAGCCAGTAATCTAAATGGTGACACTGAGCTCCATGGGGCTGCCCGCTCTGTCGGCTGCAAAGAAAACAGATCAGGGGAAAGGGATAAAGGTTTGTTTTCTCAAACCTTATTTTTCTAGGTCATTATTTATTATGTGAAATATCAACGTCCTTGGCTGCTGCATGGGATCTTCTCTCCCCTCCCCCTCAATTGACAGATCTCATTATAAGATAAATGTGACAAAGATAGCTCATAATGCTTCAGAGAAATGTAACACCATTAGCAGGTCATTGTCATCGTTCTAATGTGTCCTTTTAAGCCGCTTAGTGAACTGGTGCTGAAGTGTGATACAGGGATTAACCTATCAGAGAGTTGCTGCGGAGGAGTTGAGCCGCCATTGATGGAAATTTTTGGACGTGTGGCGATATCTTCCCAGGCGCTACGCAGAGTCATGGTGGAGCGTGATTCCTAAGCACACTGAGGTTTCTGGGATACGGGGGAGGATGTCTGGAGGGGCATAGGCATGCACAGGGCTGGTTCTGGCGTGTACTATATGAATTCCTTATTCATATAGTACACGCCAGAACCAGTGTTGCATTGAAGGAAATGCTTGGCATCAAAACATGGCTATATTTGTTTTCCCTTACCTGCTTGGAAATTAGTTTCGTCATTTATTTTCATACATTACCTATTGCAGGTTGCTTACAGTGATAGGGCAACAATTATTTTCATTAGGGAAACACAGCAAGCACTGGTAGTTGCACTTTACTCCAACATGAATCTTAATATATTGGCAAACTACATCTAATTTCTATGACAACCCTTTATCAAAGAATGTGCTTTTAATGAGTTGACAGAACTGATATACTGAGGATGGGCGTCTGCCTCTGTAAATTAATGAGTGAATTTCACATTTGAGTCGTGGAAATGACTTCCAAATGTGAATGACAGCAAATGCTTCCAGGGTTAAATGGTTATTTATGAGGCCATTGTTTAATTCTGTCGTACAGTAGAACCATCTGCAGTGATGAGGACACACCGTTATCGTTCAGTCATTCATTGCACTTTTGGTGACTGTTAGCTGACACAATTTCACTGATCAGTTTCACGACCTCATCAATCATACTATTAGCTCTAAGCATCACATTAACATCATATTAAAGTTGGTGAGCAACACAAAAGATGCGTGTTAATGATGATACAACACACAATAGCAGGCGCATTGTCTACACATACACACACTTCCATTTCCATGTAAGCTCTGATATATTCTATTTGCTTCAACACATCTTAACTCACAGGTTTCAATAGTGATTAGAAATAAGAAAACTCAGTTTCATACAATATTTACTGTATGTAGCGTGACAAATTTAATGGAGGTAAGACATTTAAGCCCAACTTCACTATTCCATTTTCTAATTTCATGGCTCAGCAGGAATTATCAAAGCTTTTTTGATTACATTTTAATATGACCTTGATCTCAAAGGGCAGAGCAATCAATACAATAGCCATTAGCATCCTGGTAATTGTTAGTGAAATAGTAATCTTTTCTCAAGCCCTAGAATCTCTTTTAGCTTCTTATTTATTTATTGGGCATATGGAGGGAGAACGGGGCTGCTAGCCGAGATGGATGTGATGAATAGAGCCCCGAGATGCAAATTAAAATGTTTGTAATTAAACCCACTGATCATAATGGCTTTCTTGCTGCAGTCCTGCTGGTTCTGGCTGCAACTGAAATGATATTAGTGTTAGACTTTTCATAATTTGAGACATATATTTTGCCTTTTGATTCTTGAATTGTGCTATTTTCTGTTTTTGTTTTAAGTTTTAGTTAGCATTGCAATCCGAAAGCAGGATTGGCATGGCGTGTTGGAGCCATCTTGTTTACATACAAACATTAGACAACATGTGAACCAGCAATGCACCAAATGACAACGCACTAGTCAGAGTAATGGGACTATTTATTCAGCTTTGTTAGGAGAAGGGGTCATGTGATCAGGGGATAGTAATTATAGCATACGCTTAATTACATTAGCAACCTCCTGTCTTTTCATATTATCTCTGACGCAAAAAAACACAGAGAGATTTGATTATGTTAATAAGCAGCATTTTATACATGGTAATGGAGGCCTAGTTCAAAGCCATTAGTGCTATGAGGAATATCCATTTGAGTGTTGGAGCTCTTGAACGCAGCTCGGCTCAAAGTGCACATTGTTTAATGGTATTGATCAACGGTCTAGCGAGCTCTGGGGCTTTTGCTCATTACTGTGTCTTATTCATGCTTTCTTGGGTAATGATGCCCAAACAGCAATTACTGCCACAGCCATTTAGATGATCTAAGAGAGAAATCATAATCATAAAAAAGATGGAGCAGAAACAAAAGAAAAAAGAATCATGTGTCGTTATCTGAGATAAAGGTAAACGGCTTATTGAGAGGAAACGTGTCAAGATCTTAAGTACATTGACTTCAGAAAAATCTCCATTAAGGTCCATCAACGTCTTTTGAAGTGAATTTTTAATTAAATGACATTTATAGTTTTAAAGTGGACTAATTTGTCTTTTTCTGCTCCTTATTGCAGTAATCTCAGTCACATTGTTGATAATCTGATTGGAATGATATCATTTTAAAGCTACAGTACAATTTGGAATTCGTCAGGTGTAGTATTTAATGTCAGTGTTTGCAAAGACATCTTGCTGGTGAATATTCAGTATGTGACAGCTAAAACTACAATAGTTATGACTGCATGTCTACAAAGGCACATGGCACACTACAGTTAAGAACTTCTAATTGTTTGTCCTTTGTTTGCAGTCCTGTTACTATGTTGCTTTAAGTGCAAATTATACTTTCCACATCCACATAGCTGCAAGGAACCATTTGATGTGAATTTTATTATCTACCAGTGTCTAGGAGGGTCGGCACCGACTTCACACGTGCAAACACAGCCTATGCAGACATCCAAAGCAAAGTCAACCGAAGCTCTTGTGCATCCCTTCGTCTGCGTCTGCATTCTTTCTGTAATGTATACAGTATGACCCTTTAGGCTCTCCTTTTGTGAGGCACATTTGAAATGTTGTACCCGATTTCATGGACAACAAGAACAAAACACTGCTCATAGGCGCTTTATAAAAACAATCAAAGCAGATACAAAGCTAGGTCAATTTCTGAATCAAGCCTATTCCTCTCATACCCTGCCTGTCTGTCTTGCTTTCCCTCTCTGTCCCCCACCCCCACCCCCGCCTTCTTCCCAGCTCTCCCTATCAATGAGGCGGCAGACATCCCAGACCTGCTCAGTCAACTGCTTCAAGATTTATTCTTTGTAACAAATCTGCAACAGCTGGAGAGCCGGGGAATGCATGTAAACTTTGTGTGTGTAATTTGGTGACAAGTCAGGCTTAATCAAGCTCCCAGTGGCTGGATGAGAGGAGCGCAGGGGAGCGGCATATGGGGAGCTGAGTGGTGAACAGGCAGTGGGCAGGGAGGGTGACACAAAGCTCTGTTCATGTGCATTAACATGCTGTACTGTAGCAGTGGCAGGCACACAGACAGCCAGCAGTCAGCCAGCTCCATCCCTAGTCCACATAGACATGTAGACAGATACTGAACTGGCTGTATCCATAACTACAAATGTTTATATATTTTTTTTTATTTTTGTTGAAGGCATATCAAAATAAACATTTATGATTTCAAACATATAGACAGATGTTTATTTATTGTTTGTGAATTTAATGTGCATAATCAGAGGCTCAAATTTTTGTCACTACATAGTCATGCAAAAATGAAATTAAAATGACAAACAGTGCTTGTAGAAACTATCCATTTTTTTGTCATCAGTACAAAATTATCTTAATGATATAAAGCACTGCTATTGTGTTGAAGAGCCTTAAAGTGAAAACTTTTTATTCCACCATAGGTACTGAGTAGTATGATAGTGCTGTTTGTAGGCTGACACCCTTCTGTAGTGAGCACTACCTGAGTTTAATGCGCACCATTTACTATACTATCACTGTACTATCACCCATAGTTATAAACTTTCCTAATATGAGCAAGTATGTTTTGTCAGGACCATTATTCTACATGGATTTTTTTTTTTAATTAACATACCAAAACACAACAACTATTGGATTAATTTTTTTAATCTGTGTCAATGCAAAATGTTACTAAATATACCTGCAAAATGTTCAATATCAAAGTATTTATTTAAAGTATTTTCATCTACAATATTTGCTTCTGGAAACTGAAGCATTATTGATGTTTAATGGCCATGTTTAGACTTTATTAAACACTTTATTAAACACTTTATTAAAGTTAGGGAAAGATTGTGGTCAGGGTTAAACGTTTAACGTTAACAAAACCACTTACTTTTCCAAACCTTAATCTAGCGTTTTAGTAGCTTCATATTCTAAAACATTACAATATGTTCGATGCAGGATGCAAATCCACTAGTGTCCTGTGCTCTGCACCTCTTGATGATGTCTGTGCTGTACAAGAATGTCAGACTTCAGATTCAGTCGTTAGCATGTCTGGCTTACTATCTTACTGCTTACAGTAGTAACTTAGTGTTACTTTCAAGACCACGAGTTAGCATATCAAAATCAAACTATTAGTTTGCGTGGTTACAATTTATGTTAAATGGCCAAGGCCAAATTAGCCGGAGACAGTGTTTTCAACCAACTCATGGAGCTTCAGTAACGTTACCTTAACTAGCTACCTAGTTACAGCTGATAAAATCTGGCTATGACAGTTGTGGTGAAATTGATGGTCAACAACTGGAAATGATGCAGCCTGTTTTTATCTACCAAGTCAAAAAAACACTATTTCAAAAATGACTAAGAATTTAGCATAGTAAATATTTAGTATTGATATCTGCCACAGTTTTCATTACAAACTACATGATGTACCATGTGAGAACAGAAAACTTAAAAGGCATAGCAAGAGTAACGCAGGGGAGCTTAGCGTACTGAATGGAATCCTATGTTGCCCTGTTAGCATTTTGTGAGTAAAAGTGAACCAAAAAAAAATAATTAATAATTGAATTTCTTGTGGCGTGCGTATTCACAACAAGTACAAAAAGCAATGCATTAAGACTAAACAATTTCCTAGGCAGATATTGATTTGGGACTATATTGGGTGCGCAGCCAAAGCATTGCTACATGGGCGCAGAGATATCACGCAGCACCTTAAGCCCCCCCAACCTCCGTCAACATACCCCGCGTGAATAGCTGGCTATTTTTCCTACAGTGGACAGTCAATGGCAATGAACATGTTGGATTTTGTGAGAGACGAGCAGCAGAGGAGCTGCGGGCTTTGGAAATAGAACGAGAGAAGGAGGAGGTTGCGATTACTCAACAGTCCGAGGACATGAGGCATCCTGCAGTCCTCAACATTTTTTTCGGTGTGATAAAGTAAACTGGAAAAAGCTGAATGGACCCAATAAACATATATGTACAGTGTAAGTGATTACTGTAAACATGACACATGGTTATTTCACGGGATAGATCAACCCATATTAGAGCTGTACACAGAATTGCTGTGTGATATCTCGGTATTATTTAGCAGTGCTTCGGCTGTGCTTCAACCCAATATAGTCCCAAATCAATATCTGCCTAGGAAATTGTCTAGTCTTAATCTGGATTGCTATGTGTACTTGTTGTGAATACGCAGGCCACAAGAAGAAATTAGGTTGTTGTTGTTGCGTTAGGCCCTATTTCAACAAACGGTGGCATATTCCTTTAATAAAAGGTAATTTGTCAGTAAACAATGCGCAATCATGTGTTTTGTGTCATCTTAAAAGTATCTGGCGAATTGAATTAGTAGTGTAAACGCATGTTGTAGGAGGTACTGTAGGTTTTGGGCCATCATATCCAGATGAGGCAGAGTAGCAGTAACCCAATGCAAGCTATTTGAGTTGTCCTTGCCGCTGGTCTGAAACACACACACACACACACACACACACACACACACACACACACACACACACACACACACACGACCACAGGCCCAGTACTGGGCCACTCAGGGGGCTTAATGTTAATGACAGAGTCTGTAGCTGAACTGAACTGTACATCTGGTCCCAACCGCCCTGCGCAGCTGCAACACATGACCGAGAAAAGAAGATAAAAGGAAGAATTACAAGAGATAGATAAATATGAGAAAGATGAATTTAATACATTAGAGAAAGTGTCAACAGAAAACAACAACAGTACAAGGCTGAAAGCATAGTGAAGGTTGGAGAGTGGGTGATTGAAATGTTTTGTGTGTTTAGAGGGAAGGTAATGGGTGGCATCGAGGACTGTCAACATAATATGGCAAGGTTAGAGCAGTTTCGCAGAGAGAGAGAGAAAGAATAATATGGAATAAAGAGAAAACTTTGCCTCTCAACCTAAATATCCGCATCTAAACATCCATTAACAACATTTCTTCACTGCGTCTCATCAGCCAACTTATTTATGTGTCTCCACAGTGTGTCAGTTGAAATTAGCTATTGTGTGTCTCCCAGGGTTCAAGGCATTTCTTAACTTTCTTCATTTGCTCTACTCTTGGAGTTATTTTTTCATTGGAAGAACCTTTGGCTGTTTTCTGTACAGTATGTGCAAAATGTTGGTAACCGTGGTTACGCAATTAAATGAATTAAGACCTTTGGCTGAAGCTGATTGTTACAATGAAAGACAGTTTTTTGCATTCTCTATTAACTTTGGAATGGCTACAATAAAAGCAATGTGCAAAGTGTGAAACCTTGATGCATATGTAGGATAACTTAATTCTTTTTGAATACAAACAAGCCTTAAATAGGAGAAAGAGGAGTGGATTATGTGACTGTGGTGTTTGAGGTTGGGTGAATGTGCGTGTGTTTTGTCATGATGCATTATGGTTTCTCATCAGGAACACATGGCAAGGTATTTACCAAGCCATCTGCTAAAATCGCCTGGCTGAATTGAGCTGACGTCCAGTTGCTAAGGAAATGGATGCTTTTCAAAGGGCCCAACCAGTGTTGCACACCTGTCAGTGTAAAAGGACCCAGTCTCCTTTGCTCTCTGCCTCTTTCTTCATCTCTTTGTGCTTGTATGTCTGAATCATACTATAGTCACATACTATAGTCAGATGTGATGAGTGTTCCCGGCAAAGTGACTATTATTCAGTTTTTGTGTGATTTGCTGCTCTTGTGTGTATGTTTGCTTTTGTATATTTTAAGTTCAAACCTGTTTGTAGTGCAGACTTTGTCATTGATTTTTTTCCTAAATTGCAGTTAAACAGCTAAAGCATGTGGTGATTAAAGCGGCCCATAGAGTGAGCTGATGTGGATCAGCTCTGTGAGAAGCATGACTAATATTGGCTCAGAAATAAACGCGAAAAGGTGCATGGTGCACTTCAGCACAGTTGGGGCACATCAACGAGCAGGTGGTTATGATTGCTTTTAGTGTCACAATCCTATGGCCTGCGGCTAGACACTTTTCCCAGAAGAAGTTAATGCAGGTGGAGAAGTGTGTCCGGGGCTTGTGATGAGTCTCAGAGAACTTGGCTGTGGATCAGGGCTTGACCTTCGCAGAGAAGCTTTGTCATCTCGGCCTGAGCACTGCGTCCTTATCTGTGTGACACCTATAGAGGTCACCGCAGGGCCACACTTCTGGTCATAAATCAACAAGGTAACTTGGGACCTGGTGTCCTTTTGGTCCCAATTCCACTGTCCTGCTTGGGCCTTGCCCTAGATTCAGGAGGAGAAATGATATGATACAAGACGGAGTGCTCTAACATAAATGAAAGCTTGAAATATGTCTTTTCTTGTTCTCTGTGCCGAGAACAGAGAGCTGTATGGGTTATAGGTACCAACTGCTGTGAATGCTGCTTATATAAAAAGTAGTGTTTTTCTTGAATTAAAATGCACACATTTTTCAAAATAAACAAAATTGCTAGAAATACTTGATTCTCTTTTGTCTTCACCTATTGAATCCACTTCAAACATGAGGTGCAGATCTATACAAAGAGGAGAAAGGAGAATGAAAGAGTAGTTTACTGTCTAATTAAAGATTTTTTCACTGTTCATCTTATTCAACTTCACCCGCTATGATCTGAAATTTAAATTTAAAGCTCTTACCAGTAGTGACCTTTGTATACTAAGCCCCCTGAAGACAAAAACACAGCAGTCATAAGCGAGTTCACTGTAACCTAGCTACATAAGGCGAATATCTGAGTGCAAGATCAGAGCTTTTGCTTTGCCTTTGTACTTAACATCAGCTTTTGTATCCTATGCTCTCTGCAGTATATTATTACTTTACCATAACAGGACTATCAGCCTTCCATTAGTGAAATATTAATATGCATCTCAGAAAGATAATTGCCCCTAGTGCTCTCATCACCTAGACACCATGTGAACTTAGAAACACTCCCTCCTGTCTGTCCGCCCCAGAACAAAAGGGCCTTGGGTGGAGGAGGAACATCTTCATTTCCCTCACAGAATACATTTGGCCTGTAAGTGGGCTTGGTTATTGCCGATGCCTGCGTTTGCGTCGGGCACCTGGCATTCTCCAGACCTGTTTGATGTGGCCCTTTTCAAGCACTCTGATCATCCTGTAAAATTGTGGCTAATGGACAGGGCCTGCCACTCGGAGAGGCCTAGACAACGGAGGGACAATTTAGTGACACGCACACACCTGTCCTTTGTAGTTGAGCGAGACATTGTGTGCACAGGCGCATTAGTCTCTGCGGTGCTCACACAGGCACTTTGTGAGTTGCAGTGTAGCCAGAGCTGCCATTTAGGCCTGAATAACCCCAGGTGCCATTACCTTTGGGTACCTTAATATCCCCCACACTCTGACCAAACAATACACAGACAGTGGGGCTGGGGGGGTGCTTATACATATGCTTGTGTGTGTGTGTGTGTGTGTGTGTGTGTGTGTGTGTGTGTACATATTGTGTGACATTATGTGTTTGTGTAACTGAGTGTACACTGTCGACTGTCTATTTTCCCTACGGGGTAGTGCTGATGCATAGCTGCACCTGTCCCCTTAATGGAATCCCCTTATTGGAGAATAACAGATAGGGGGAGGTAGCAATAGGCCAAGGCATTGCGGAGACAGAATTATTCATTGTATATCATATTGGTTCATGCTGAAAATCTTTGTGACTGTTTTTATTTTTGAAATGTTCTGTTTTCTCTTTTTATGTTGATATATATATATATATATATATAATTTTTTTCTTTTAAACAAGGTCCTCACTATTGGTTTATTGTGATTTTGTCGACTTAATATATGTATTCTGGTTAAGCTGCATTAAAATATAAAAAATGTTTTTTATGCTATATGTACTTTTTCTTATTGAGATTGTGGGTCAAAATAATGATTATCTTACTGACAAGACATACTGGATAGTTTGTGAATGCCCTGAAATATCAAATGGGCTTTTTTGGCTTATTTCTAATGTTCTTGCAGAGTACTGCAGCCGTGACATTTCTGCTAATTGGCAAAACCTTTAACCAAGCGGAATCTCCTCTTTGTTCGTGAACGCTTACAATCATTTTATAAATTAAGCAGAGCTATCACAAATTATTATGCCTCAACAACAACAACCAAACAATTAAAAACAAAACCAAGGCCCAAGTAAGGAAGTAAACGCTTCTCATACAAATGCACCGCAGGCTACTTTTCTGAAGTCTGCTGGAACAAATAACTGAGCAGGTAACTGAGCAGAACCTTTGAGAAATGTCCGAGGCTTGGCTCCAAACCAAGCCCATATTGAATGGCACCTAACAGTTTTAAATCAAGTCTGTGTGCCCAGCATCTGATGTGGGAGGGACTGGGAAAGGCTTTCTGTTAGCGCACCGGGAGATTTTTATATTTGAGCTTAGTATGTGTGTGTGCGTGTTTGTGTTTGTGTGGACAATGACAGTATCTGTTGTGCCAGAGGAACTGATGAGCAGGTGGTCTGAGTGGGATTCAGCATACTCTCTCTCCCTCCTATTCACACTAGCACTCATCTCTCTCTGCTTCTGTATTTGTGCGTGTGTATCTGTCTGTGTCTCGAGCGGTCTCACTCTCTTTTTCTGTTTTTTTCCCGTTTTATTTAATTTTTGACTGTTATATGTGAATCATCTGTTAGTGTGCTGCTTGGGCCCAACCGAAAGTAATGCAGCTTGCTTTTTAATAACGCTAGGAAATTGAAGCAGTGGTTCTTCTTAGAATTGGGATAAATGTTGTAAAATGAAACAAAATTGAATTCAGTCTATTGGACCCTACGGCCATGACATGCAATAAAGAAGTTTTGACACCTGTGCTAGAATGTATCGTTGATGTTACGATGAATAAATCAACACAGGAACTCTCTTCTTCTGTTACAAAGGCAGTGCAGTGTTACATGACTCAGAGGATGCTGGACAATACCCTTTGCGCGCGCGCGCACACACACACACACACACACACACTTTACATACCGTCACTAACCAGATGCCTGTGTCTATTGATTGCTCCAGTGACACGGTTCAGTGACGTTCCATTTCGCTGATGTGAACACTTGCTGTCCACACTGACACACGCACATGCATAGACGCATGCACACCTAGACACACACTTGAGCAGTTTAGGATAATACACTGTATATACACCATTCACGTTGAAGTCTAATATGACCCATATGTTCGAGGTGCTTTGTTGACCTATATAGACAGTGACACAATGTTGAGTATCAGCCCCATTCAGAGGATCAGGTTGTGGCTCTGCATCTACAGCCTCACAGAGACAAGGTGTCCCATGTCTTTGTTCCTCTCACTCAGGATCATGCTACAAGTTTTGCCAAGACAATTTGATGTGGAAAGTATGGCTGAGCATTAAACCTTCAGTAACGCCTGAAATGCAGTGATAAAATGTAACTAATGTAACATTTACTTAAATACTGTCATTAAGTACAATTTTGAGGTAATTTTAAATGAGTACTTTCCATTTTTACACTACTTCAAACTTATTTTGCCGCTTTAGTTAGTTAGTTACTTTACAGGCAATGTGTGATTACACACACAAAATCAGTTTATAAAGTATATTGCATAAATTTTCATTAGCTAAAATTAACTAATGCATCCATTATAATATAAAAATATAACACTATTATGCAAAATTACTACTTTTACTTTAGATACTTTAGTTGCATTTTATTGCTAATACTTTTGTACTTTTACTTGAGAACAATTTTTAATGTAGAAGCTTTACTTTAACGGTTTAGTTTTGTATTGTGCTATTTAAGTGATCTGAATGCTTGTTCCACGAATTGGGACCTGGTCTGCCAGTTAACAAAAAGTGGGCATTGAATGCCAGGTCAAATTCATCATAGACTTATTTACTTATTCTATAATCAGTTTTTTATTTCAAGTATTTTTTTTCTCCCAATTTTAAACTATTTCATTCAGGCAAAGTTCTTTTGTGGCTGCTTTTATAGTTCTGTAAAAAAAACATTTTTTCTAAATATTCCTCAGAGCAAGGGACCTAAAAGTTTTGGTTTGGTATCTCCAAAAGCAGGCATTAAATTGACAAATGTTGAAATGATACCCAGCTTTAGTAGAATGTATTGTAGAGTTTCAAGTAAAGAAAACATAGTTCAATGTAGAGCTGAAATGATTAGTTGATTAATCATAAATAGTAATAATTAATTAAGTTGACTAAAAAATAACCTGCGGTTATTTTCCTAATCAGTTAATTGTTTGTCATTCTTCAAGAAAAAATGCTTTTCTTTGTCTTATGAGATAATAAGTATTTTGGCGTTATTGACTCTGACATTGGGCTGTACGAAAGTGTGATGGGTATTTTCTGATTTAATACAGACTAAAAAGTTAATCAACAGGTGAATAGATAATGAAATAGTTGCCAATTTAAAGCCCAAAACTCAGTAGTTTTTCATATTCAGTGTTTTGGGACCAGTTGTCTGTTTTTGCTGTACTTATCTGCATTAAATTCATAAATGCTATGCTGGAAAATAAATTCACATGATGATGTGACATTGTAGCCAAGGAGTGTTGGCACTGATGACTGAGCAAGATGTGAGCTGAGTAACGTTGACAGTTAATGGCTGATGTTGTGAATGATAAATATTAGAGGTGAGCTTTCTGCTGGCCCATGACAAACATTCCTACAGGAACATTTAAGTGTCGTGGTCTCTACTGTGTACGTAGCTGCACTTTAGGCCTATATGATGTAAACGATTTCTGCAGTATATTCATAGTAGCAAACCATTTTTCATTTCTCTCCTTTATCGCTGTGACTTGCGTCAGCCTAAGGCAAGAAAAAAGCCAGCCAGTTTTAAATATGCAAATATTTCAGGAATTAGGGGCTTGATTTGAATAATGATGTGAAACGATGAACTCATTTTTACTGGAGAGAAAGAGACATGTTAACTGTGGTCCACTGTCCTTTCTCATTAGCCACAGCACATCAAGCCTGCTGTGTGTGTGTGTGTGTGTGTGTGTGTGTGTGTGTGTGTGTGTGTGTGTGTGTGTGTGTGTGTGATACAAACCTTCAGTCTTCCTTCATGGCTCTTTAATTAAGGAGTATTTTTCTGCTTTTTTTGTCAGCTCTTTATCAGTCATGGCACCACAACTGAAACCTTCAAACCAATGAGAGAGATGGGTGTAGGGAGGAAGATAAACAGTGAAACTGCAAATTGGACTGTGGATGTAGAAATACATCTGAAACATATTTATTTTTTTGTTTTATCTCCTGCTTTAATCATGAAATTTTGCTACTGTGGAATTGTCTCCTCATTTCTGCCTTTACGCTCTCAGCAGATATTTAATTGAAAGCTTCAGTCAGATGATCTTTGTAAATAATACTTTTTAATATGGCTAGAAAGTATTGAGAGAATTTATCCTTCATGTTTTGATACATGACTGTAATCTGTTGATAATTTCCATCAGGATTGGGAAGCTTGTTAATATTTATTGGATCTTTTGTTAAGACGCAAGCCTTAGATCAATAAATGAGGGATTTATTTGTATCGGTATTGATTATGATATCAGGCAAAGAGAGAGAGGGGAGAGGGAATTGTCTATGCATTACGTTTGTTAAAAATTATGATTTTTTGTTGTTGTTTTATCATCTTAGATGAGTTCCATCCAAAACACTTAATACAACCACAAAAGAAAACATAGTTTATAACATAGAGATGTTTGATTGCCTTAAATGCCATATAAATATTTGTTGGATTTGTATATAAACAGTTATATTTTGAAGGGTGTGTTTTTCCTACACAGGTTTTGTGTAATTTCATGCATATTGTGACCCTAACATGTAACAAGAAGCGGGTGTATGCAGTGGAATGTACTTGATTAACAATATCCGTTTGCCAGAATGAAGCACCATCAAGGCATTGACAACTTTGTTAGTGTGTTTATCCTCTTGCTGCACACTGTGCGCCCCGGTGTGTGTCTGTATTTATGATTATTGTGTAAATTGAGTTTTGAGTGGGTGTTGTCCATTGCAAGCTATGCCTTGGCAGGTGCGGGACGCTACGTGGGCTAACTGAAGTCCCTCAGCCAGCCTGTTAGCCAGCCAGTAAGCCAGTCAGTCAGCCAGCCAGTCAGTCAGCCAGTCAGTCAGCCAGGCACAGAGAGAGGCAGAACACAGCTGTCTAAGCAGGCCTCCATTATCCAACCCTATCTATTGATTCACCCTGTGGGATTTTTCCTTTTTGGCATGGGATCATCTGTGAACACACAGCAGCACACTAACACGCAACCCCTGCATATAGACACAGGCATGTAAACGAACGCATGCACACCTTCACGTGTATGCGCAGATGCAGCACAAAGAAAAATGGAACACACACATTTGCTCCACCATGGGCTGAGATCGATAGCCAGGGGGCATCTGGGACCTTTATTTTCTTCATTTTTCTTTTATATTTATTTTAGTATTTCATGGTCTCTTCTGTCATTGGGGAGTACACCCCTTCACTCTGCAGGGTGCTGCTGCTGTGCAGTTGTGTTTTCTCTAATTATAGAACATGGTAATGGGCAGGGACCCATAAAGAATATCTCTGACGCTATAATTACTTTGGCTGCTCGCAAAATGAATCAGATAGTGTCAATAGGATTAACAAATGGTTTGGGTTTTAATTTTATCTCCACCATAGGTCTGGTTGCTTCTGTTTGTTTGATATTTTATTATTTCTCCCCTTTTTAATCAAGTTAATTTTGCCAACGAAATATGAGGACAGTGCATGAAACTGACTTCCATTTGGGCTCTTTGTTCAGTTTTCATTATTTATTTGATGAGTATTGATATAATTCTAATAGATTACAACATTCAAAACAAAGATTATGTTGCGCAATGCATTACATGGAAACAACAAGAAAATGCAAACAACATGTTTGCATTTTTATCATCCCATATGTAACTGTATGGACAACCCCGGCAGCAATGATCAAACAAATAAGCATCTTAATCAGCCAGTGTACACAAACAAACCAGCAGATACAGTATGAGCAAGTGTAAACTCCAGATGATCATACGATTAATGTATTCGTCCTATGCACGCACTCTTCAGTGTTATTGCCAATAAATAATGCATGAGCCCCAGCCTTTGTTTATGGTAAGATGTAGTGCATGGTTTGGAGTCTTCTGCTTTCATGCCAAGCAATGTCTCTCAATACAACATGCTTCTCTATGCTCCCCTCCCTCCTTCTCTCCTCTCACAGAACATATACTGTATTCTGTTTGTCTCATTTCTCTGCTACTTTGCTCACAGCGCTGGCAGCAGGCTAAACGAGGCTTTGAGAGCAGGAAAAAAGTTAATGAATAATAACAGCCGTTAATCTCTGATGGAAAACATCTTTTCATATGAAAATCTCCAGGTTGATCTCCCAATCCCACCACATTGTCAATCTGGAATATGGAGGCCCTAGAGGGAAAGGCTCTGTAATCTGCTCTTAATCTCTGTCGCCCTCCCTTCCCCTCCCTTCGCACAATATACTCAACAGCAGCTGTTTAACACGCTCCGCTTGTTTTCATCACTATTGATTGTCTTTGAATATCACTTTAATATTTAAAGTGTCTCTCTCCTGAGATTGTCTCTGGAGATGATAGGACAACCATTTAGGGCTATTGTACAGAAGGAATGTGTACTTGGCCAGCCTGTATCTAATTTGGAAATTATAGTGATTACGAGCTAAATATAAAAACCAGGGATTTTGAGGCTGTAAGAGGCCTGCAGCAAAGGCTTACTGTATTGTTTGCCAGATGCGCGCACGCACACACACACACACACACACACACACACACACACACACACACACACACACACACACACACACACACACACACACACACACACACACACAGGGAATTGCACAAACAAGAACATGCACGCACAATAGAGGGAAAAGGCTGCCTGATGCGCTAAGTGCTGTTGTGTTCTGTTGAGTGCGTGTCTCGGCTGCCCTCTCTCCTCACTCTTGTTCTTCCTCCGTCCGTCTGTCTGTACAGAGGAAAACATTTGGAGCAGCACCGCTAAAAGCCTGCGAGCGGGTATGCAGGGAGCCTCCTCGGGCTCTTAGTCCACTCTGGACTTTAAATGGAGCCACACACATGATGTGATGGCTAACAGATGTTAGCCAGATTACACGCAACATGGGCCCAACCTCGCATCAAGTGCCACTCTCTGTTTGCCTTCACTCAAACACTCCAGGTTTGAGTCCTCCCCCTTCTCTATCTGCTTCTAACTCAAATCCAGTAGTTAAAGGGTGATCTGACCCCTGGTTGCCTGCTCTGAGGTGTGTGTGTGTGTGTGTGTGTGTGTGTGTGTGTGTGTGTGTGTGTGTGTGTGTGTGTGTGTGTGTGTGTGTGTGTGTGTGTGTGTGTGTGTGTGTGTGTGTGTGTGTGTGTGGGAGGGTTGTATTGTTGGGAAACGGGGAGCATGACGAGAGTCTGCTGTGGATATAATTAATAGGCCACATGCGGCTGCACCAAATGTGTCACAGTGAGGGGAAATCAATCGATGGGGTCTGCCAGCATAAAAGGGTGTGTTTGGTTGGGGGTAGTTGATGGAAGGGTGGATGGGGAGGGACAGGAGAAGAGGGTGGAGTGGGAAACAGGAGCAGGACTGCCAGGAATGAAGAGGACTGTGGAGGAGAGTGGAAGCATAAGAAAATGTTACAGCGGTAAAGGGGAGGAAAGAGTTTGAATCTCCCATTTCAGCTGGATAGAAATCACAGTCTTTAGCAATATCCTGCTGAGATATCTGACATGGAAATTCATGACCGTGTCAATATACTGTACGGACATAACGTAGATCTACACCCATACATCACAGGAAACTCCCCAGTCGCATATTTAACAGCTGCTTTTATCCAATCTGATCCAACTTACTGTGAGTCCATACGTTTAGTATGGAAGTCAAGCAAAATCCAACGATTGCTCCTGTTCCCCTGCAGGTATCCCCAATGCTTTGGAACTAATCACACCAAAATTAGGACACCTAAATGCAATAGTGTCAATGCCTTAGACTCACCACCCAAGTAGCGAGATATCCTTCCTTCTCAGGGCCCAGACTCTGCAGTTGGCCTGTTTTTAAAGAGTGCATATCTAAGTTTGGAGGCAGGGGAGGAAATCAGTGCAGATAAGAGTTGGATAGAGAGCTGTGTGTTGAACAGGCTGGCAGCAGACTGAAAGAAGCAGCCTGTCACCAGCTGCAGGGCCATCTCTGTTTGATTGTGTGCATGCGGGTGTGTGCTTGTGCATGTGTGTTTTTCTTTGGGGGTCATGGACACGTCAAGGCACACAGTCACTGATAATGCTGCCAGGCGCCAGACACCCATAGATGAGACAGGGGGCGTTATCGCAGGCTGCTGCTGTTGCCCCTGGAACTTTAGTCATGTGGGTAGGTATACAAAAAAGCACATATGCATGCACATCCATACACTGATATGCATTTAATGCTCATCATACGCACCATAGATACACACACAGACCTGAGCTTCAGTTCCTCCTTTGCCTGTAAACTGGCAGTCTGTGAGCTGTGGACGAATGTATCGTCCAGATTATTGGTTATAATATACACTCTGGGCCTAAGAACTTGTAGGATGAATAGTGAATGATTAGCTATGATGATGATGTACTTCTGATGGTTTACTTCAGCAGTCAAGTTAACGATTTAAATATGAATATTAAGCTTAAATATATCCATATTGAATAATTTATTATAATTTACTTTGACTAAATATTATTTCCCTATAAGAAATTGTTTTGGAAGTGCACTGTTACTGCTGCTCTCTTTATTTCTGCACCCACGTCATTACTGTTCAGCAGCGAGGTGGTCTAAAAAACCAAAGCCAGGTCTTTTCCTGCCTCCAGTCTCTTAATTTCATATTATACTGCCAAATAAAATTCTCGATTCAATTATATTACACCATATGTGGTTTTATAATTCTCTGGGCATGCAGTTTTATACCACTTAATACCATTTTAATACAGAGCACCAACATACTGTATTTGCATAGATGCAATATTTAAATGTTAAATTTGACATATTACAGTCCATGATATGTCTTTTTTTTTTGCGCCTTGGAGATTGATATTTGATATATATTGATATTTCCGAAAAATAACTTTTCACCACAATTTCACAACATGCATTTTGAGTTTTTTGTGATATTTAATACATATATGGGTACAATTTAAGTGTCTTTATGGTGCAACCAATGTTAAAGGTGCTCTAAGCGATTTTGGGTGATGTTACTTCTTGTTGACGTTCGAAGTATTTTCAAATAAAATGAGACTAGCTTGCCATTCCCTCCTCCTCATCCAGTCCCCTCCTTCTCCCTTCTGTGCTTCCACACATTACCCCCCCCTACCCTCCACCCTCAAATCCTTCTTGTCGATTATTGGCTGGAACACTGGAACACCGTTTGTGTGTGCTTCGTGGTGCAGGTGGGCACAGTTTATTTTTGCTGCCGTTTGTAGACCCTGGGCTGTTTACAGAGACTAGGTTTTTTTACAGTGTGTTCTGGGGACAGGCAGCTCGTGGATAGTGAGGAGATGTTTACTGTATGCGACAACAAATATTGTAGCCTAAAACAGTCACTTAGCGCACCTTTAAGAAAGGGATAGAGATTATATTACTAAGTGTAGTGAAGAGTCCAAAACAGGAGAAGCTTTGGTAGAAGATGCCTCACTGCCTGCAACATCTCATCAACATCCGTGTGGCCTTGTTACAAGCTTTACATAACTCTATCTGTCAGGAGTTGTCTACTGATTTGTTGTGGGTTGTGTTGATGCTTGGATGACAGTTTCCACCCAACAAGACACTTGAGGCATCACATGCTGCATGGTGTGTCCTACAGCGACTGACATGTTACACACATTCCCAAGACTTGCCTTTGTTTTCACACCTGTTACACCTCATTAGTCTTTTTAGCAACCAAGCAACACCCATAGATTAACACTTTTTAATAAAGGTTGTTTCTATGTATTATTCCTAGTGGTATCTGTGTAGCTTTAGATATAAACGTTTGTCTTCCTATTCATGCTTTTCATACTGATGCTTTATTGTTACCGATTCTGAGTAAGAATTCACGTTAAATATTGCAGTGGTGTTGTTGTTTTTGCAGTATACCAAAAGTTATTTCAGTGGCCACAGTTTTCTTAGGGAAGGGTTAGCTGATAACCCCTGCATGAATTGAAGCGTTGCAAATTCAGGAACGAGTTACTTGCTCAGCTTGAGGTTCTGTAATCTCCCATTCCCAGAGCTATCTCCACAGGGCTGTGTAGTAAGGTCTGGCTACAACACAGATACATTGTAGGATAGGAGAAAAAAACGCTCTGTGTTGTTTGCATTTCTTTAAACCAATCACAATCGTCTTGGGCGGCGGTAAAATGGTCTCGGGAAGGAACTTGTTTTGGTCGAACATTTGCACACCGGAAAAGAAAACATTCAATATTGAAAGTTAATACAGTTAATACAGTAATGTGAGCTTATTAAATGGCTGGATACATGGTTGAACCTCATTTGCTTATACCAGTGTATCACCGTATGTACAGTGAACCCTCGCTATATCACGGTTCACCTTTGACGGTCTCGCTGCTTCACGGATTTGCATCGTGCATTGTGTTCTGCATTCTGCAAACATAATCAATGGTGGCATGTCGGTTTAGAAGAATCTTTTTTCCCAGAAGAAAAAAGAGCGACAACAACTACCGATAACTATGTTCTTCTCTCGAAAAAACACACCTGCTGATCACCGCAATTTGAAGCCTTCAGTTCGTATTGATGATTTGAATATTATTTTACAGTACAGTAGTTATTTGTAAAAAAACGTTTATACAGTACTTTTATTTGTTAAACAAATGCTTGGGCCTGTAAAAAGGTTTTGTTTTTTGGTTTCAGTGTATTATGGAGTATTTCATCGTATAATAATGGTAAAAAAAAAAAGGTTACTACTTCACGGATTTTGCCTATCACGGGTTCTTTTTGGAACGTAACCCCCGTGATAAGCGAGGGTTCACTGTATTTGTTCACAGCAATTCTCTCCAATCAGTCCCAAAAACATCCCAGCTGAGAGTTGATGCTATAAACATATTCCATGTAAATCTTTACAATCATTATCCGAAAGAATCAAGCATGCCTTCACAATCTAAATTTTCTTCAAAACTTTCCATTTTCAGCATGTGCTTTGCTTTACTTTCCTGACGTAAACAGAGTTTGAGAACAGCAACACACAGAAAGCGGAAGGTGAGGACCATCCAGTGTCTGAGCCATGGGCGGGATGTCAGGCAATTGTCCTGGAAATGTACTTCCTTTGATCCAGACTCGAGGTTTGTGACTTGGAGAGCAGTCAGTTTATTAAGAGCCGCCAGTATTAGCCAGGACAAGCTAGTTTTAAAATTAACTAGATTTCAAGGGTTTTTGTTTTGGAACAAAAATAAGACTTAAATTAAAAATGTACCTACGGCAAAAAGTAAGGGCCTGAACCTTGTGTGGTTACAGCCTTCCATTCCACTAGACAGCCCTGCCAACCACTGCATACAACCATAACAAATCAGACTTGAGATTTATTATACCCCAGTGTAATCCAGCCATTTTTCTTTGCATTTTGGTCCTCCATCTGAACTCTTTATAGGTGACAGCCACTCTAGATCAGGTGGTTGGTGGTTTGTTGGTTTTAGTGATATGGAGGTCGGGGCAAATGACAGCAAAGGAGCTGTCATTTGGTCTAAGGAACACACCCCCTCGCTGCTACCCCCTAGCTACCCCCTAGTAAACAGTCCATTAGCGTAGTGCTCCAAGGTAAACATATTTACTGGCTGGTGACGGCTTGCCAGTGTGGCTCCTCAGGCCCCGTGGCAGAGGGGATTTCATTAGGCAGAGGGCAGGGGGAGAACGGAGGAAATTAATGTGCCATTCAAGATGATTTCTTTGTTTCCCATCAACATGATCACAGACAGGCCGCAGGGAAGAGATGATTTACGCACACAAAGGAAAGAGACAAGGAAAGAGAGAGAGAGGGTAAGAGGGAAGGAGAGAACATATCACAAAAGGCTCCCAGTGCGTGAAATATCTTCCTTTTGGTGAAAATGCTCTAGTCATGATTTTTGTTATGGCTTGAAGTGCTGGAATTGTTTTCAATCAGAAAAGCTTACTTGTTTGTCATCAGGATTGAAAATGGAAGTATTTCTGCTAAAACACCAACAGGCACAACAATGTAATGCAATTTTTCTACGCACAGTAATCCAACCAATATGATGATGTGATGTCCTGCAGCTTTGTTAAAAACCATAATAGCTGTTTTTTCATACAGTACAACCTGGAGGATATCATTCTGTGGCCTGCCTTGTTTATTAATAACGGCTGTTCCTTAATTCATTATCTGAAAAGTACATTTGAACTGAAGTGTCACCACTGTATTGTTTGTTCACGTAAGTAAAACTGTACTTAAATTTTCACTTAACAAACTTTTCTTGCCTTTTATTTTGTTGTACCAACCATGCAAATAAGCATTTTCTACATAGGTACAGTATGTTTAACAAATGTACTGAGAAATGTTTACTTGTAGGAAACCAGTGCTTAAAAGTAATTTTTAAACTAGATTTGAAAATTCAAATTTAATTTTAAAAAGTGAACTGCATTTATATTGCGCTTTTCTAGTAGTCTAGACTACTCAAAGTGCTTTACACAGTACAGGCACCATTCACACACAATCATACACTGGTGACTGAGGCTGCCATACAAGGTGTCACCTGCTCATCAGAAAAACATTAATGCAGCATTGGGAGCAATTTGGTGTTAAGTGTCTTGCCCAAGGACACTTTGACATGTAGACTGTAGGGGCCAGGGATTGAACCACCGACCCCCCGATTGGTAGACAACTGCTCCACCATCTGAGCCACAGCCGCCTGAAAAGCAGCATTTATGTACATACATGCTGTCCTGCTGTGGTAATTCAACAATTTTGACTTGAAATGAGCGAAACATAATACAGGAAGGTTATGGTAAAAAGTAGGCGGCTTGGACTTTACCAAACACAGAAACTGACCCAGCTTTTCTTTAGTTTAAGAGGAATACTTTTAAAAATGAGTAAGCTCCAGCCACAAAACTGGTATTCTTAGAAAACGAAACACAAAACACCCTAAAATGCATGTTGCCACTTGTATCAGTTTTGGAAGTTGTATTATTGGTTGGAATTGCAAAGTACATCTATGTGTACATTTAAGTTAATTACATTTCTTCATATATATGTACTATATATATATATATATATATATATATATATATATATATATATGTATGTCTGTGTGTGTGTGTGTGTGTGTGTGTGTTTCAGACTGTTTAGACTGACCTGTTTTTGAGTCCAAGTCAATCTTCTCCTCGTTGAGTGCTGGACTCTGCCATAGTGGCGTTTGTCACCTATTATGTCTCTGATTTTCATGGATAGGGTTTTGGTTGACAGCTTGAAAGCAAAGGTTCCAGCAGTGAAGCACAACATTTTTAATCCTGTATACAGGCATTCTCTATGGCCGTCCCTGCATTCACAACTGTTCATTCTAGTATCTTTGTGGGCCCTTCTCACATGAGGGTCCTGTATACTCAGTCCCTCCCCCCCCCCCAAATGGCCTGTAGATACACTCACCTAAAGGATTATTAGGAACACCTGTTCAATTTCTCATTAATGCAATTATCTAATCAACCAATCACAATCAATCAATCTGTGCAGGCTGGTGGTGGTGGTGTAATGGTGCGGGGGAGGTTTTCTTGGCACACTTTAGGCCCCTTAGTGCCAATTGGGCATTGTTTAAATGCCACAGCCTACCTGAGCATTGTTTCTGACCATATCCATCCCTTTATGGCCACCATGTACCCATCCTCTGATGGCTACTTCCAGCAGGATAATGCACCATGTCACAAAGCTCAAATCATTTCAAATTGGTTTCTTGAACATGATGATGAGTTCACTGTACTAAAATGGCCCCCCCAGTCACCAGATCTCAACCCAATAGAGCATCTTTGGGATGTGGTGGAACGGGAGCTTCGTGCCCTGGATGTGCATCCAACGAATCTCCATCAACTGCAAGATGCTATCCTATCAATATGGGCCAACATTTCTAAAGAATGCTTTCAGCACCTTGTTGAATCAATGTCACGTAGAATTAAAGCAGTTCTGAAGGCGAAAGGGGGTCAAACACAGTATTAGTATGGTGTTCCTAATAATCCTATAGGAGAGTGTATATTCAGGAGAATAGGGCTACCAAGGTTACTCTGCTTTGTCACTTTGTGGGTGTACTCAGAATTGGATAAGTAACTGTACTCTATATAAATTAGAATTCACATTAGCGTCCATCTGGGTATTTTCTATAATTTTCTTTTTAAGAACTAGTAGTTTTTTGACTGCTATTTTGCTGTAGGAATGCAACCTTTAAAGCAATTCTTGTCTGTCCAGTGATAACTTTCATTCATTATTATACTGTCGTAATTTTAACGCTTTTATTTGCAACACACTATTGTTCTTGTATTTTTTTGTTTTAAGTTTAAATTGATTAGTACAGTAGGAAAACAACCCACATGGTATGTTTCTGATGTACTATGAAACAATCAATGGTAATGTATGGATAAGAGAATGGAGTAAACTATGGAATACAAATTCCAAAGACTCCCTGTTTTCACTACAATTCACTTTATTAGCATTCAACATATTTTTCTTTTTAAGCAGTGTTTTGTGTAATTGTTTACAATTAAACAATACGTAAATTGCCGTTTTGTTTAGTTCTTTCTTTTGTCACCGCAAAGATGGAGACTTTATATCACCCGGATGCATAATGTTTTGTAAAAACAGCTGCAGTAGATATTTGAGCATACAGCCCTATGGGCTTATGTACATCATAAATTATAGCCGACCATGTAATCATTATTTTTTTCTCTCTATCCTATTCTCTTTCTCCATCCACCTCTCCTTCCTTTCAGGTCATATGTAGGGTTGTATGACACCTATGAGCGATGTGCTGGGTGATATGAGCTGCATATAAATGACTGTAGAAGACAAAACATGCCTATTTTTATTTAATTTACACACACACACACACACACACACACACACACACACACACACACACACACACACACACACACAGAGGGTATTTTCAGGTGCCCATCTCTCTGTGCTAGAAGGCAGTTTTATGTAGTTGGTGACCTTAGACTGTGGAGCAGGTGTTTAGGGTCTGATAACATCATGACAGAGAGTACAGGTGTGTCTGCATACAGACAGGAAGGACACACTCGCACACAAATAGGCACACGCACACAGGCACCTATTGTATGCCATATTGGATGGCACAGCTCTTTGTTCACTGACCAAAAGACAGCAACATCATACCGCAGGGAGATTATTCTTATGTTTGGATACAATGTGCATACAGCTGTAAATGAATGAAATTTATTAATACAGATATGTATAATAAAACTAGGCAAGGCATTGATGTGCTTTGCTGACCAGTCAATATAAGCTTTTATAAAACATGAATCTGTTCAATGCAGATTATTAATTAATAAACAGTGATTATGTGGATGTTGTGAGATCCAAACCATTTACATACATGTCACTTTCACATTGTCAAATAACTATTTATGGAGATTGTATGTATTACATGGCAGAACTTTAGATGCAGTTGAAAGTGATCAGAAATCCCTTTTCCCCACCTCTAAAGCAGCAGAATTTGAGCATGTGTCCATCTGTGTGCAGTGGACATGCATATTTAAGAGCCTAAAGGGAAATGTCAGCTTTCATGCTGTCCAGGGGGAGACTTGTCCTCTGCACCATCATGTGGAGAGAAGCAGTACAGCAGTGACTTCATTGACATTCCTCTCATAAAGGCAGCGGCTAAACCGGCCTCAGAAAGTAATCCTTCTTTACTGAGACGTGGTAAGGAAGAGGACACAGTGTAAAGCAGATCGATTTGATCCTAACCAGGAAATTGTACATGTGCTTTAAGAGCTATGCAGTTTGTCTGCTATGCTGCCATCCAATCCCAAACTTATACCCTGAGGATAAATACATAAACTGTTTCTGTGTAGCATCAAACCGTGAAGAGATGTTTATAAATTCAAACTATAACGTAAAGTGCAGGATTTTTAGCCTGCGGGGTGATGTTTTGTTGATATCCAGCGAGACCCAAGGTACAGCCTTGATAAGGTCTGATATACAGACGGAGAATGTTTTGTCTTTCCAGTTCTCATTGAGCATGACAGAGAGGATTTCAGAGAGACTGCACTGCCAGATGGGAGATTGTTCCTTCATGGGTATTGTCTGCGAAACGCCTCGGAATATGTCAGCTTTATCTGTGTTAAAACATACCAAACATTTTTGCATGCGATACTGTGGTACCGAAGCTATAGCCTCTCCCATCTGTGCCGTTGCAAACTGTATCTTAGTCCTGCAGCATCCAGTACACAAGGCAGAAATAACTCCACTGATCTGAGGAGAAGGCTGCCACTGCCAAATTTGTGATACGTAAATGTGTGAAATATTGTGATATTGAGACATGGTTCCAGATAGATTATGTTGTATCAGTGAGCTGTGTTTTATCCCTCTCCCCACTGCTCTCTCCTGCTTACTCTCTCCCTCTTTCTGTCTCTCTATCTCATTCACACACATACACACATTGACACACATAATGCTCTATCATTTCCCTCATTCCATGCAAGAGGTGTGAAAGGCAAATATATGCTCTCTTTCACTGTGGACATAATACTGAGGTCATGAATGGAATGTTAATGAATGTTTTACTACATACCTCTATCAGCGGACACACATAAACGTACGCATACAGGGTCACACTCATACACCAGGATTTGCCGAGCGAGTACCAACTTAGCCAAAACCATAACAATACACTATTTCAAATTTGCATTCCTCTGCGAGCGAGTGGGTGTTTTTTTCCAGACCACGGCAGCTTGCTTTGACTTGTACGTCGAACTGCAAGAATGTGAAAAAACGAATGAGAAAACAAAATTAAACTGACCAGCTAGGTAAATGGAGGCAAAGAATTTCAGCTGTATTGCCAAGTCGGTCCATTGCTGAATGTGACCCGTGAACTTCAAATCCTTGTCACATTGGGAATTGTAATAGAAGAAACAAAGGGGACAGAGGGTGTGGGAAGGAGGGGCCACAGCTTGCAGATCACTAGGATGTGTTTGAGTATCTTATCGGGGCTGTCGCCAGCTCAACCTGGCTCCATTGACTTTGTGTGGGGATTAGAAAGGCCCACAGCTTCTGATTATTTGGGTGAGTGAGCGGTTCTGTGTAAACAAACATTGTGGCCGGGATTGTTCCAGTCACAACACGGCTGGTTGGCCCCTGACAAACCCAATTCACACACACACACACACACACACGTACTCACGCACGCATGCACGCACGCATGGCATCATGCTGCTCTTGGTGTGTTCTGATGGGTGTGGGTTGCTGTTTAATTCACCTTTTATGGATATCAGTCATGCTCTCTCATTGATAGTCAAGGATGCTCAATTTAAAATTCCAGTTGAGGAAAGTGATGGATGCCAGTTGCTTTAGACCTTTTCAAACCTGAAACATAAAGAAAACACCTCAGGATATTAAGATAGCATTTTGAATATGAATGGATATATTGTTCCTTTTTTAAAGTGCAACATGCTGAAAGATAGCCAACCAGACTGAAGCTCCTGTAACCAAAAACTGGCATCTGTACACTTGTTAAAGCCATGAGGAGTCAAGCGGAAGCATATTGGGGGTGAAGGGAATCTAGCAACTATAAAAAAAAAAATTATTTTATCAACAGTAAAGTACACATTATGCCAAGCAGATGGGATACAGTGCACAAAGAGAAACTTTGAAAAACATGTATTTATAAACACAAATCTTCAGTGAGACTCTTGTTTTATTTTTACCGCTACTTTTCACTGTATGTATTTTTTATTTATTTAGCATAGGTAGAGTGAGAAGCACCCGTGAAGGGGCTGTGAAGTCGGCTGCATCTCTAGATATCCATTCCAGATGCTGGCTAGACTTGGTGGAGCCGGGGCCCGTCGTACTGGGGGCTGGATTTAGTTGTCTTTTCCTCCAGGTGTGATGCCTCATGCTGATTCCCCCACATGTTCCATGGGTCTTATCCAAACATGCCAGGGCCGGTGACAGCGTTGGTAGGCCTGCCCTCCCTCCTGCCCTCCCTCCTGCCCTCCCTCCTGCCCGCGCTTCCTCTCTCTCTGCCTCCCTTGGTGGCCCACCCACCCACACTGCAACAGCATCAACCAGCCAGTGTCCTTCTCCTTACCTGTCACCAGAGTTGCTGCCCTGAATGCCTGTGGGGCGCAAACCAGGAAACGTCCTTCCTTTACTCTTTTATTTCATGCTTTCCCCACTCCTTCAGACCTCTGTCTCCTTCTGGGTTTGAACCCTTTTGACAAGAGGTTATGTTCACACCGCTGCTCCACAGGCTCTACTGCAGCCCTGGACAGGCCAGTTGTTGCTCTAGTAACTCAGTCATGCTCAACGGTGATGTAGGACGTATTAAACTTGTCATATTTCAAGCCTGGTCAGTTTTAGGACGATACGCCATCAGGGAGTGTTAGGTGGTTAAAAAAAGCAAAGTGGAGTGGAAAAAGAAAGCAGAAGCTCTGCTGTTTTGTGTATTTGTTCTCCATCTGAATGTTCGGCGTCTGTTTCCATTAAACTTGTGGGTCGGTCTTTATCCTACAGTAAACTAGGCTAGCTAAAGGTCTTTCTTTTTACAGTTTTACTTAACATTATGGCTCAATTCTTCCATGGCAAAATAAATGTTTCCTTTTCAATGTAAATGAATTCCTCCTACTCTAAGTTTTTTTTTTTTCAGGGCAGGAACAGAAAGATGCAGTGGGGGGCAAAACATTATTAGCTAGCCCACACAAAATATGTTGTCTCATCATGGCTCAAGTTGGACACCTTCCAAGTTTGGCATAACTGAGGATAACATATTTATGGGAACAAGAAACATGTTGGCCATCGTTTCTTTGACAAGAATTTGTCTTGATTTATTAGTGTTACAAGAAATACTGAGCTGATTAATTGTTTCTTGCCACTTGAAGTTCTTTATCGCTGAAAATGTTTTAGTACTGATTCATTACAAGTCAATTATGGAGTTTCAAAATTAGTTAGAAGGCAGGCATACATGCTGTTATTTTGAATAATGGAGTCAACTGATTAAAATGTATCTATTTTTTCTACAGAAGCTCTGAAATGAAATAGTTCAATAATCTATTGAAGTCCCTCCAAGGCTGTATAGTATTAAGAAACCACATTTTGAGTCAGATCATACAGACGTGTGTGTGTGTGTGTGTGTGTGTGTGTGTGTGTGTGTGTGTGTGTGAGCAGTCTTGTGTTGTCATAACTTTGCTAAGATACTTTGAAACGACCCATGAGCCAAAGCAATGTAAATGATTTCCTGATGTTTAAACCATCATTGCTGTGATTAGACTCGCAGGGTCAAGATTTCAGCTCATACACTGCTTGGACTGTCTCTAGAGCTCATTACACACTTAACTCTTTGCAAATGTGCACTGATAGAAAGCGACTGTGATGTGACTTTATTTTATTTTTTTACAGTACAAGCACAACAGTTACCTCCTCCAACTGGATGACGAGGACAAAATATGTGAAATACATGATGACCCTAAAGTAACAGTCATCTGTATCTTATCAAGTCATTTTCTCATAAGGTTTTGTCCAACAACTCATATTATTCTAATTTCCCAATGGGGGTGATTAATATGTTGTGTCAATCTGAATCAAATGTTGGGCAACTTTTGCTTAATATGATTTAGTAATAACAATTGTCAGGAAGCGGTGGTTTGGTTTGGGAGCTGTGGTTCAGCTTAAACTCTTCCTCATTGTCAAAGTTCTCCTCCCTCCCTCGTCAGGGTAACTTGAGGATGTGTTGTTGTTCTGCTGCACAGCAAATTAATAATGTTTAAAATAACAATTTTCTAAGTTTGAATGAAATGTGATGCAAAAAACTGGAGCAAAAGGCTGATTGATAATTACACAGACTGATTATCTTTAATGTGTATATATATATATATATATATATATATATATTGTTATTTTCTTTTAACATATTTCACTGTGCTGAAAATTTGAAAATTCAAATCTCTCAGAAGTTGCCTGTCAGGTTCTGAGTGCAACAAAGTTATGCTTCCATCTCTGGGTTTGCTCATCAGTGGGAACTAATAATTTCCCGCTGTTAGTTCCAGGTGAGGCATCACTAGCAGTGGCTCAGGACCCCCCGATCCACTTAATGTCTTGTGACATCATTGCCAGTCATCCATTTTGTATCCTCTGCTCCAGCTGGAGCTTGATGTTGGACCTTGGTGAGGCCCCAGTGCTGGTATTAATTTCTTGGGCCTGTTGGCGTTCATCCCCTGGCAGCCCAGCCCCAGCCCCAGCCCCAGCCCCAGCTCTAGTTCCATCTCCATGTAGGAGTGTTACTGGAAAGCTGGCCAGTGGGATCTGGCTCTGATAATCATTTCAGGCTCAACCTGCCAGCATCTGTAGCAAAGCTCGCAGAAGATGTGCAATTAGTATTCAGAGAGGACAGACGTGAAGAAAAAAAAAAGTAATAAAAAAAAATACCTCACGAGCTGGAATCATACATCATCATCCAAACATTTTGAAAAAAAAAAAGTTTTTCTGTGGTCCATTTTTCTATAACATGGCTTTATAGCTTAATACCGATATGGTCATGCTTTTGCGGAATTTCAGTGTGGTTTCCAAGATTTTGAGCAATTTATATTTGTAAAGGGCTGTTTCCAATTGCAAACAGAATGAATAGCCGAACGATGAAGTGGAACCTTTTAGGCTTTCTACAGGAGAGAAGGCACTAAAGTTCACAAGTCATTTCATTCACCACTCAAGTACTGTAAACGTATACACTGAAGAACACTTTTGGATAAATAAAAACATATTTGATAACCCATATGCAGTGTTCAAATGTTGGAATGAAGCTGAAGTACTGCAGCCACTTTAGATTGTGTTACCATGAGACGTGGATTCTAGGCCGAGCTGTGTGGGGATGTATATTCCTTTCAAACAAGTCAAGCTAATGGAAAACAAGCTTGAGCATTTGCATCTCTATGTGGTCAGCAACCTTCAGTTTTTCATTTTTCACTTAAGGGGTTATTTTTCTAGTTGCTGTTCTTTTTAATGAACCAGTTTAACATTTGTCTCTGTCTCACGTTCCTGCTACTGACAACAGGCATGTCCTACCTTTCAAACTTAAGTGTTTCAACCATAACTGCATACTTACCGCATCTGCTATTGATTGGTACGTGTGTGTTTGTGATTACAAGTTTATGTTACTTGTGATTGTGTGTTTGTGTGCGTATAGGTGGTAAGAAATTCCCACTGGATCTGGTTCAGCCAGGCCCAGGATTCCAGTGGCTTCATGGGTTGCCGCACAGTTTGGTTGCCTATTAGTGAATGTTCCCTCTCTTTATGAGACCAAGATGCAGAATGATTAAATCTCATCAGACAATCATTATAACTAGGCGTACTTCGACTGGAATCTTTTCTCTTTGTGTCAGTCTTTTCAAATCAACATTTCCTGGGTGTCTGAGTTACACTATTTTCTCAGCTAGATATGTTGGCTTTTCTAAACATCGATGTCCAATGGGTTTAGGTTTTTTGGTTAGATTAGCAATTCCTTTAACCCATATGAGTATTTCATTATATCTGTTCAGGTGATGGAAAAGATTTGTCTGGTTTCCTATCCTGGTTGGCACCAACCGCCAACATATTTTGCAGACAGGCTTAATCGGAACCATTCCCGCACAACTGACATTGTGTAACCCCTTTTATCAACAATGTCTTCAACTTGCGAGTATAGCACAAGCTCGCGTTCATGTCCACCATCACTTCTGTTTCCCTCTGCTTCACTTTTGCCGTCAAAGACATCAACACATTTCCCCCTACCTAAACCGGAACCAAACCAGATGGATGGGGCGCTACTCATTTTAACGCGAGGGAAACACTATTTGACGGGGGAACGCGCTTTGACGTAATTGCAACATAATAGCAAAACTCACTTGCAGAAGCGAAGCATCTTTTTGCATGCTTTGCATATAAACCATACATCACATTATTTTTTTTATTGAAGTTATATGTGCATGAACACTTCACTATATGAGTTGCTGACCTCCACCATAATGCCCATGAATCTCTTACTTCCTGGACTAAGAGCTCCTGAGAGGTTTCTCCAACAAGCTGTTGTCCCTTCTGTAAACATAAGTACTGTAGAGTTGTGTGTGTGTGTGTGTGTGTGTGTGTGTGTGTGTGTGTGTGTGTGTGTGTGTGTGTGTGCGCGTGTGTGTGTGGGGGGTTATTCAAAAGCTGTTCCACTTGCATGGCAACGCCTCATTACCCATACTGCCTCCTTCTTTGCCCTGAAGTGGGGTGCGGCTCCCCTCGCTGGGCCCAGTCGTCAAGGTGACCCAACATGCCCCAGGATGGCAGACAGGCTGGGAGAGAGGGGGCTGTTCGCTCTGTCTTTATTGTACTGGGGCCACTGTATGCTAGCTGGTGCACTAGGCCCTGGGTAGTTCCAGACTACCACATGCGTCCTGGTGAGCAAGCAGCTGATCTCATTTTTCAACACACAGCTGCCCCAACATCAGGCCCAGGTGAAGGTGACCTCCCTTGCCTGTTGGAGTGCCTCTTAAAGAGGTGGGTGCAGTGGATGCTGTGCCAAATCCAAAATACTTTTGGTGATGTAACGATTTGTTGTTTTGATTTTAGGTCAGTTTTATTTAGTGTATAGGTATTAAGATCTTGTTTTAGCATCAACAGTATGCAGGGCTTGTATGAACACAAATGTGACAGTTGTTAACTTATTGTAGCAGGCTGTATAGTGTATGAGCCTCTATCATCTGCAACAACAGACTGATCAAAAAAGCAGTACAACAGTAACTGTATATCACTTATTTATCTCTTCAGACATCCATCTTTATCTCTTGCTCCTTCTCACTCCATCCATTCATCCATCCCTCTAATCATTCCTTCTCTCATTTGTCTTTCTCCCTCTCTTCCTGTCACCCCCCTAACTCCCTCCCTCTAACACAGGACAGATTGGGAAGCCGTGATGGCAGCACAGAAGTTGAGGGAGAAGCTATTTATCCCAGACGGATCAGGAGGTGTGTGACGGAGGTGTGGACGGTTGCTGCAGGTCAGTGACGTTGGCAGGCGCCAGGCAGGCCGGCCCACATGGCTCGGGGACTGTGGGACTACAGACAGATGGCACCTGGTGGGTGACAAACAATTAACAAACCAACAAGAATAGCTGGATCGGCAGTATACCCACAAGCACAGGAGATAGCAAGAGAGCGGGTGCATCTGTGCTCTGAACACTTTCACTCTTTACTTTTCCTCTTCCCGAGTCTTGTTTTGTATAACAGTTGCAATTTACCCATGTGTCTTCTTCACAAAAAGTCTTGTTGTCGTGTTGCTATAGAACAGTCTAAATAAAGCACTGTTGAACATATGCAGCCAGCATATGTTTCTGTTTATTTCAGTGCAGTTTTGAGAGAAGCAGTGGGTGATTTAAATGAATAATACAAAGAAACAACATATTTGATATCTACTTAAATGTTAAGCAAAAGTTATAACCAATCATAACAAGTTCCTCACTGCAAAAGCAGTACCTGGCATTGTTGTGCATGTTTTTTGAAAAAGTCATGCTGGAAATTAAATGTGTTTGTACTAAAGTGAGCATGGTGGCCGATGGCATTTCACCACCTAAATACATCCAAATGTCATGGTGATAGGGTGTTTCTTCACTCCACTCCCACTTACTGTTCAACAAATTTACAATTTTGTAATATCTCTTTCAAGAGCGGGGAGAGAAGGATTATTATTGATACATACCTAACTGTGTGTAAGTAAACGGCTGTCTTCTAGAATTATTGGTTTGGACTGGCATTGGTCCTAGTATATGTGTGTTCACATCTGGAGTCTAGACTCTGTGGCTCTATGGGCAGGATCCTATCTACGAGCAGCATCGGGTCCGGAGACCGGCCATGTTGACATAGGTGGCACACACATACCGGCATCTGTTTCAACAGTCAGTACTCTTACCAAATACCCCCTACACACACACACACACACACACACACACACACACACACTCACTGCCGGACACTTTTATCCTCCACTGAGGGATGGAAGAGGGAAGGAGGGGATGGAGAAGGGAGACAAAGTAGTAGAGGGGGGGGGGGTGGGGGGTAGGCAGGGCATGCTTAACCCGCAGAGGTCCCTGTTAACCAAAAGCAAATGCAACTTCTTAGAATCAGCACTTTTAAATCCTCCATTCCCCCTTTTTCATTGCTGCGCCAGGATATTAAGACATGGAGGGAGGACAGCGTGTGTGTGTTTTTGTCTTCTTCCCCATGCTAGTTGTGTGTGTATGTTTGTTCATATGAAAGTGTTTATATGAGTAACAGACAACATAAAATGAATTTCCTCTTGAGGAGTTATGGTTAATCATGAAAATGGCCCCACAGAAGTATTGAGGCAAAGTGTGTGTGTGTGTGTGTGTGTGTGTTGTGTGCGCATGTGTGTGACTGCCAGTGGGCCGCATTGCAGGGTGTATGTATGGTGAAGGAGCCTTTAGCGCTTCCAGATCAGGGAGTTTTATTTGCCCATATCAGAGCACTGCCACTTTTGATTTACATCTGTGTGATGTCAAAACACAGACACACACACACAGACACACACACACACACACACACACACACACACACACACACACACACACACATAAAGGCAAGCACACATATCAATTTACACTGTTTAATGTGCAGACCAATAACAGAAAATATAAGAACTACAGGGAAGACGGATAGACAGAGACAAAAGAGTAACAACATATACCAACCTAAGTGATGGCGAGCCAGTCAAAAGTATTACTGCAATACTCTGAAGTCAGTTTACATATTGGCTTGACGTATTAATGGGATAAACACAGCGATAAATCTTGGTCAGAGAATGACATCCAAAGAATGCCGGAGCAATAGGCTTTTCACTGTATGAAAATAAACAATGATAAGACTGTGGGAATAATCATGAAGAGATATGACACTGGGTGTGTGTGGTTTTGTATGCACATGCACACTTGCAGAATAAACACGGCGAGGTAATGTAATGTAATACAAACTTCTCAGAAGAGGATGGAGAACAGTTCATATGGAATATATGCGTCTATGTCAGTAGATAGTAGTAGTAGCAATAGTGGTGTTCATTTTCTTGCTAACTCTTTCTATTCTTAAATCATCCAGCACATGGAATGTGTAATGGCAAACTGAGTCATTACAAGCATTTAATCAATGAAAATGAATGAGTTTCTAGAATAAAAAAAAAAATCAATTTTCATATACAGTGACCAGGACTGAATGTGCTCAGCTCCAGTGTTTATGCCCAGCCAAAATGTCGATGAAAACAAAGGGCCTCTCTTCGATGCACATTGCAAATAGAGATCCACTAATAGAATCTGGGAGATAAATTTTCCTGTCACTTTCTCTACCTCCAAAGAGCCGCTTGGTCGATAACGGAGAAAGATTGGGTTGAGAATTGATTTTCCAGAATAATTGCTCTTCTCTTCGTCAGGGGGACTCAAGTGTTTCCAAGGCTTTTTCCTATTACAGCTGCTGGCTCTCCAATTTACCTGTCTCAAGAAAATACATGAAAGGGCACAGCCTTTGGCCTCTGCAATCATCAAGGTTATGAGGCCTCCAGCAGATGAGATTTATGTTGAGTTCAGTGTGATTGTACAGTGGTATTCCGTAGATTGTTAACGTTTGACCTTTGCAACACAAAATCTGAAACATAAATGACACATTAACTTTTTATTGTCCTGTAGAAACCATGCTAAGCATATTTGTTTTGCAGTTTGGAGGTTGTGCAGCACTGTGCAACTAAATGGACTCTTTGCAGAAATATGCTTCAATCCTGCGTATTAATGTCACAGATATTGACACAAACCAACTCCTGTTGCCGATAGCATTGCTTCATTGTGACGCATGTGTCATCCCCATTTTGATCTCCTGTGCTCCTCCAAGCAGCAGCAAGTAGGCAATAGGTAAGGAAGATAATTAGCGAACAGATCTTTACTGAGCCAGATCTAATTCCCCATAGCTTAGCCGGTACCTGGCCTGGCTCTCCTGTGGCTGATCCTGTTCCTTTGGACCATCCAGCTAACAATACTAACAGCCATTTATCAGAAATAACAGCATGGCATTGGAGCCAGTGATGTGCATAGTCTGAACCAGACATGGTGGGCAAAAAGATATTTGGAAGCATTTCAAAGTCCAGTTGAAGACTGCCAGACACCATTAACTACCTCAAAAGTGAAAACAGTGCTTGTAAAACAGCTCAAGTTGAAACTGAAAGTGGAATCACTCATGCTTTTATTTAAACATTTGACATGTACTCAACTAACACTGTGTCTTGCCTGTGCAAACACGTAATACATGCCGGGTGAAAATGGAGCCGTGCTTTATTATGAGAAATATATGTTGCATTGTTCCGCATCATTGTGTAGAACAGAGGGAGTGATTCTCTCGCCCTTTGTCCTCAAATCATACTCGGTTGCCGTGTGAAGCCTCCTCTCCTTGCTCCAGTGTACAAAACCCTATTGTGGTTTCCTGAGATAAGTAGAGAGGGTGAGAGAGATAGAGAGAGAGAGAGGGAGAGAGGGACATTTCTGGAGGCGCCAGACCTATCTCCTCTATCTCCTCCAGGGAACATGGAGGCATTCCCAAAGACACTGGTGCTAAGAGCCTCGTCACCCTGCTGCACACCTCCTGCACACACAGGAGAAGGAGACTTATAGAGATTTATGTCATGGAAACCCAATCTCTTCCCCCTACTGAACTCCCCGTCTCCTCTGACTGCCTGTGGGAGCAAGGGAGAGTTTAAGAGTGGAGGGAGCCTGTGAAGGCTGCTAATGTTTTGGTGGGACTGAGGCCGACACAATGTTCTCTTTCTGTTGTTACAATCTGATAGGTGAGGGCTGCAGTGATTTGTACGTGTCTTCACAGTGCTTGTGTATCTTTAAATGTAGGGCCTACTTTATTTGGGACTGAGTGGGATTAACTTCCACGGATGGCTATGAGAAGAGATGTGACAGAGATAGCAAAAAAGGAGGAGCTCGTGTAAACACATTCACACAGACACATACCCGCTCACATGCTAGCACATTTCAAGCCAATATTCACACAGTTACATTTTTAGGATGCCTTCCTAATGCTCTTTTAACATTTTAACATTCACCAGATTTTCATTTTTCGCCCAGAAAAGCAGCTGAAAGAAACTGCGAAAAAGTTGATACTTAACAAACTGAACAGATGCTGGGAGCAAGTTGTAAAGACAACATAAAGATTGCACAACTTCTTTTTAGCCATACCTATTAGAATTCAAAGAGTCAACAATGTAGTGTAGGTGTACATAATGAATGAAACACAGAATGTGACATCTCCTTGAATTCATAGGTTTAATATTTCATGGTTTCGAAGGCACACCTGAGAGACGAACATATGACTGAATCAAAACTTAATGCGGAACACGCAATATGCTGAAATTATGAAGTCAGGGGGAGGAGGCGACTGAATTACTGCATCAAGGATGACAGAGTTGGATAGTAAAACACTGAACAGCAGTCACTTTTTATCTTAAACTTTCTTAAAGAATTTAATCCTTTACTGTATAAATTACAACACAAATACAACACAAATGCACTCAGTTATATCAGTCTAAATCCAAGTCTTTAGAACCACAGATTTTTTAAGATGAATATTTTCTGTTCATGTTTCTTACCTGAAGAAAACTGAAGAAACTAGACTTCACAAATTCACTCTCACTTTTGCAGCATCTTCCAAACATGTGTCAAACTCACCAGGGGTCAGCCTTATGGAGATGTGTGTATGTGTGTGCAAGTAGGCCTTCCTGCATGTGTGTGTTTGGCATGACGTGGCAACCCCCTGCCCTGTTCAAACACGGTGTTGTCTGTGAAGGCAGCCTCATCGTCAGGCTTGGCTTGCCACTGGTACACGCTGTGCCTGGCACCCTGTGGAGGGGGAAGGAAGGAGCGCAGCAGGGCCAGGCCTCCTCCAACACCTCTCCCACCGAGCCAAAGGCTCCTCTGGTGGGGCTCTGAACACCAGAACAGGCCCAGCGAGAAATGATAATGAGGACCGAGACTGTGTTACACAGGATAACGCATAGGGACGCCATCCCAGGTTTTAAATCCCACACACACACACGCACGCACGCAAGCACGCAAGCACGCAAGCACGCATGCACTCACACACCAAGATGTAAACATGCAAATATAGAAACATATGCACACAAGCATGCCTGCTCATAAACAGGCTGGCAGGGATGCAAATAATCAAACACACTCACAAACTCGCAGTCTAGTCACACATTTAACATTGTGTTGTCATGTGTCTTTGTTAGCTATAATGTTTGAGTTTTCTTTGCACGGCTGGAGGTCACTTGGCATTTAGTCCATAAGGTCAGTGTCCGTATGGTCAGTACTGTGTTCTTTTTCCTCTGTTTCAGGACAGTCTGGTAGCTATAATTAATATCACTCTAACCAAAGATAGTAGTTGGATTTCGAGAAAATTACTGGTGCTCCAGATTTCTCCTGCTTGTGAAAGACCTGGGTATGCAGGAAATGTGGCATAGACATCTTGAAAAGTATATGAGGGAAATTATGCTCCAAAACATCTCAACCATTTATTTTTCATGATACGGCTTTAATACAAATCTAATTGTATTGCTTGTGCTAGTGGTACACACACACACACACACACACACACACACAGTGAAAAGGCTGTACCCCCTGCAACAAAATCATGTTTATTGTTGTTTTACACATGTTGTGTTGGCCATGTTTGCCGTTTATTTTTCTTATTAGAGCATATATGTTCGTCTTTTTTTTTCTTTCTTTTTTTCTCCTTTTTTTAACAGATTCCATCTTTAGTGGATAAAGATTTTGTATCATTTATGTAGAGCAATTAGTGGAAACTAATCTTGAATTTGTAATATGTTTGCATAAACTAGTAATTTGTTCCACCAAATGCACTCATTGCAAGCCTACACTAAGCTCAGCATGATTGAGATTTAGGAGTGACAATTATCCGTACCCCTCTACGTCACATTGCAGTACAGTAGATATGGAAAGTAGTCAAATGTTAGCCATTATGGGGAATCTTGTGTGAGCCAGGTGCCAGCCATTGTGTGACCATTCACCAAATCTGGGTGGCTGGAGTCAATCCCAGCACACACTGAGTGAGAGGCGGGGAACATCCTGGACTGGTTGCCATTCCAACAAAGGGCTATGCACATACTGTACCTGAACAGTCAACCTCCAGATGATTTACAGTCGCTAGCCAGCACTTTCAAACCCAGAAACTTTGTGCTGTGAATGAATGCTAACAATGCTAACTGCTAAGTGAGCCACTGTGTTAGGACCCTGCTAAGTTAAGAGAAATATTTATATGCATTTGAGGTCACAATTTAATCATTTGAAGGTGTGCATTAATGGTTTGAGGGAACTCAGGGTATGACGCATCATCATTTAAAAACGTAAGCAACCTGAAAACAAAACCACAAGTGTTGAGTGTCGGCTCAAGTGCTGATATAATTATGCAGATCCAGCATGTGATTACAGCACCAGTTGGAAGTGTATGGGTTGTAGATATAAACCATAGCATGCATGTGTGACTGCTTTGCGAGATGTTAAAGATGAGAGGGGATGAGAATTGGATTAAATTGTGTGTGGCAGCTCACTGTAGGGAGGTAATTAGGGACAAACATTGAGACGCAGAGTCTGATCTCTCCTGCTGGAGGTTAAGTGAAATAGGAGCTGTGAGTCCCAGCGTCCCGGTGGCACAGTGATTAGAATTTCCTAATGTGGGGCTAATGGGATGTCAGCCGGGAGCAGAACCCCTACACAGAACCACTCATAACAACAAGTGGTCAAAGATCAAGCCTGATTAAAGAGATAGAGAAGAGAAACAGAAACACATTGCCAGTGTTGATGACCAAGTAGACACCTCTGGGAGTTATGAATCCAGACTATCAGCTGTATTATTGCGCCATTCAGGAATGGGAAGAATTGAAGTGGGACATTACTGTTTTGAAATTAGATACTTGATTGGGATTTGAAAAACAATGCTTGCATTTTATTTTAATACCCCACAGTTTGAAAATGCTTTTGCACAAAAACGTAATTTCACTACCATCTCTTTAAATGCACAACTCAAACATCAACATTTGCAAATCGGCACATTTATACATCATTAAGATGAACCACAAGTAAAAACATTATTGCAGACAGATGTCTGAGTCATATTTTCAACAGACTTGAATGGTATGGTAATACTATTACTGTTTTTCTCCCTCCATTACCACATCTTCCACCTTTCCCCTGAAGCTCACATGCCTGCTCTTTCTCCAGTTTTGTATCTCTTCCTCAGCTCGTTTTTCTGTGTTCACCCACTCCGGCCCTGGCTTGCATATTTGATCAAACCCTGTCAAGGATATGATAGCGTCGGTAGTTGCCAGTTGCAGCAGGGCCTGTGGTTGAAATAACAACAATAGCACCGCAACTTGACTGCCAGCCCCTGATGATGAAACAACAGGGGGAAACAAAAGCAGCCCCCAGAGCTGCAGATGTTGACGCTGGAAGCTGTTTGTTGTGTAGAGGTGTTTGTGTGGTAGAGGTGTTGTGCCTTTGTGCGAGTTTATTAGTGTGTGTGTGTGTGTGTGTGTGTGTGTGTGTGTGTGTGTGTGTGTGCATGAACACATGTACTTGCACATTTGTGTGTGTGTGTGTGTGTACTGTATCTGTCTGTGCGCATGTGTGTGAGTGCTGTGGCCCTGTGGCTATGAGGAACCCAGCTGGGAGGAAGAGTTAGTGTATTCATCCTGGCTCTCAGGGGCCGGGGGCCACACAGGTACCCAACGAGGGGATGAAAGGCATCTCTGCAGATGTCACCCGCTGGGGTTCAGTGGCCTAGCCAGCAAATGTCATGTTTGGCAGCTGGCACGCTGCTGCTCTCCCACCAGTTGTTGGCAGAGGCGTCTTTTAAAGGATGCTAGAGTGGGATGCAAGCACCGGGAGCGCCCTAATGGGAGCAACATTAAAGAGAGTTGCTGGCTTCTGTCTGTCATAGAACATTAACCTTGTCCTGTTTCCTGCTTTTCTCGGGCAGCTGACGCATGGACTCTCTCTCACTCTCTCTCCCCTTTTCACTCTTCCCCCAATAACTTGAACATGTGCACATGCATGCATTTCTGCATACAGGAGTACTCTATATTAAGCTTGATGATCACGATGATCATGTAAATGATCATGTATTTTAGGCCAAGGACCCCTAATCTGAAAAAGACACGAGCAGGGACCCCTGACTACATATATTGTATTGAGTTGCGTATTAAACTATGCCTACCATAACGTGAAGTGTAACCTTTTATGGTGCCTTGCAATACTATGCATACTACTATTTCCATATCTATATATCATCATGTTTTATCATACATACATGCATGTGGAAGACACAGTGAATCCTTAAGCTTAACTTTATCTGTGGATGGTTACCATAGTGGTATAGTTATTGAATATATAGTTATTGAGGTTGTTGTTTTTTTACTTATAGGCGGATTTATCTTTTCCAATAATATGTTGGATTCATGTTAGTGTATTTTTCAGCCTATGTGTATTTTTCGGAAATGTGTTACTCTGGATAATTCACAGAGCATGCTGGAAACTTTTATCATAAGGACTATTTCTTCAGTAGAAATCATTAATTTAAAAAAAAAGTTCAGGTGACAATTTGCTTATTTTTTTGTAATTTGGGGGAACCAACCCTTTATAGCAATGTCTTAACTGTTACAATGGTTTGTAAGATGACATAATTCACAAGTTAAAAATAATTTCTTCTTGACTCGCCTGTTCTCAAACATCGTCTTGTCACAGTATCTGCCTTTCCCTGTTTTGCACAACATAGGGCTGTTTAGTGCTAAAGGTCACGTGACTGGCCAGCGGTTTGTGGCCCTCCTGCTGTCCCACAGCTGAGCTCCCTGAGGTTACTCACATACAGAAACATCACCTGCTAAGAACAAATGCCACACATGGCTACACATCCAGATGTGTATACACATTGAAGACATATAGCTTTTTTTATTTTACCAAACACATCCTTTATAAGACAACATTTCTTCTGTGTTCTCAGAACAATCAATATTATGTATAATATCTACAGTATATACAGTACTTAAAATAGACCAAACTCTACAGATGGTATCCCCAGTCTCAGCAAATGATTTTATTCCTGTGTTCCAAGTGTGCACAATAGAGCAGGGTGGTGTGTATTTATTTCTGCTAGTCACGCAGTAATTCCTTTGGCAATGACAATACTGTTCCAGTTGTTGGCCTTTGTGTTAATGCTCACCAGGGCCAGTACATGAAAATCCCATTTGTGCAAATGCTAAAAGAAAGCATTAAAGAAAAGGTCAGTTTCTCACTGTAGGATTGCTATTTAACAACACATCAATCCTTCCATAAAATGAGAAAACACATGGGGAGAAAGCTGATGCGTTTGTGTGTGTGTGTGTGTGTGTGTGTGCGTGGGATCATTTTCTGTCAAGTAACTTATAAGAAACATTCTGTATTTGAAAAGAAGGCTGAATCAATGGGTTCACTTACTCATCAAACTACATGCAGAATTACCTGACATTTCCATTGGTGCTCCATTGGCTTTATTTCCTACCCTGCCAGTCTAAAAGAATAGTAATGTCCAAGTAAGGTTTTTCCTTGAAACGTCTCTGAATCATTGCTCTAAATTTAACTGCCCCAAATAAATACAACTGGCAAACAATGTCTTTAATACCATGGCCATATTTTGTATTATTAAAAAAAATGATGTCATGATATCACTATTTCTTTAGGTTTGCTCCATAACAGATTGGTACTTGAAGGAAAAGTTAGACATTTAAAATTTGTCATTAAAAATAATTGTCACAGCTGCGTTTAAAGGCTAAACGTCAAAACATAGGACAGGAGCTTATTATTCAAATATTGATCCATAATTCAATTTAAGTCATTATTAAATAATTATAATAAACTGATGATTATTTTAAAGGAATAATTTATTATTCTGGGAAATACGTGTATTTGCTTTCTCATTTTGTATAACTGACTATTCCTTATAATAATGTAGTATAATAATAATAATAATAATGTATACTTTATTAATCCCACCAAGGGAAATTACAATTTCCACTCTGTTGTTATTACACACATGCCTGAATTATGCTTATGCTCAGTACCTACGTATACATGCACTGTCACATGGAGAGATGTCAGATGGAGGATGCTGCCCATGGAAAGGCACCCTGAGCAGTTGGGGGTTCGGTGCCTTGCTGTGCCCAGGAGGTGAACTGGCACCTCTCCAGCTACCAGTCCACCACCATACATTGGTCAGTATGGGTACTTGAACCCGCGACCCTCCAGTTCCGAACCCAACTCCCTACTGACTGAGCTAATCCCACCCCAAGTGGTAGGGGTTTATATAAATTCTAAGTTTATAAATAATAAACAAATTAAATAATATAACAAATACATTTATTATAAGGGTTTGTTTGGAAAAACAGTTTCATATTTTAGTTGGAAACCACAAAAATGTCAAATGCTATATTATGTAATCATACTTTTATTGTTATTGTTTATATTGTTAAAAATGACTGATTAGTCATGGTGTCCACCTCCTCACACCTCCTTCCTTATCATTGTGCCAAGTATTATTGTTGAGCCTTGCGTTTGGGTCCATTCTGTGTCCATCGTAACAGATTAGCCTTTAAAGAGTCATGTGTGTTACAGCAAGAACTGTTAAACTCAGCTCAAACTCTTCTGCTCTTTATACATATGTACTTTCAACCCGTTGTCACTTTGAACGAGTAAAATACGGACATTTGGACAGTGGCTTTCTGCGTCAAAAAACGCACCCTTTGGCGTGTGTGTAGAATGTACTGGGGAGAGCAGCATCTAGACGGGGTTTAGTGGGTAGTATGTAAGGGGGAAATTCTGCGTAGGGAGGTTGGTCGGGGTGGTGGATGGGTCAAACACACTTTCTCCCCGGACAGCATGGTTCGTGTCCCTCGTGTGTCAGGGAAGCCGCTTTCTTCTTTAACAGGCCAGTTATTCCTGCGTGTCATGGAACCGTTATCTCACCCACGACCGTTTCCTAAACCCAACCTTCTCGTTCCTGCGAGTCACGGAACTGTAAGCCCACCCACGAGCTTTTCCTTGAACTAACAACGTCAAAAGGGACGCCAATAGTCCCAACCAAGCGCATTTAGGTAAAGCGTGTTATAGGAAGCTAAAGGAGACTTTTAGCGTCAATAACTACAACAAAGGCACCTGACCAACGTCCATACTTTGAGATGTGAGTGAGAATGTGTTGGTACTTTACAGGCACATACACATAAACACACACATGCATGTACAAACACACACACACACACTTTCACACCCATGTGCCAAGTGGACAAATCACACCCAGGGGATTTGGATGCATGCAATTAAGATTATGATCAATGACAAGTCAATCATGTGAGCCTGTTCTCCTCTCCCTTCCCCAACTCAGCAATTATTCTCCAGCTGGTGGGGTCTGCCCTGAACCATTGGAGGAGACATTATACTCCTCTCTCCTTCCATCATTTCTTTTTCCTACTGCCTCCACCCCTGCTCCTCCTCCTCCCTCTCTTTCTCACCCCCTCTCCCCTGACTTTCCTTACAGAGCAGTTTGCTTTGTCCCCTGCTCTTCGTCTTCTCTGTGGAGCAGTTAACTCTGTCAGTCACATCTGACAGCTTTGGGCTTTTCACCATTAGCCCCTGGCCTCCCAGCCTTCAGATTCCATGTTAGGTCACACACACACACACACACACACACACACACACACACACACACACACACACACACACACACACACACACACACACACACACACACACACACACACACACACACACATACACACATAAAAGCAAGCACACATATCAATTTACACTGTTTAATGTGCAGACCAATAATACAAGAAACAGACAGTTGAGGGACAGGTTTAATGTTCCCTTCATTTGAATGTTAAAACTTCAAACTGCCAGCTTTGAAAAGATGATACGGTATATGGTCTGTTATCACAAATTTGCTCTAGATCACTGCCGAATATGGATACAAATATTTCAGTTACTATTGTTTTCAGTGTTGTCACTTGAAAAAGCTACTCATTTTATTGACCAATCAGAGCTGTGTGAAAGGCACAGACAACAGCAGGCAACAAGCTGCACCTGTTTTTTTATTTGTGGCCCAAACATGCACAGTTTCACAGTTTCTTAGGTACATTCACTACTGTGCTACCAACTGCACTGGATAACAGTGTTCTGTGTGGTTGTGTACATTGAAGAGAGGCATGCGCTCAGCTCCAGCCATTATTCATAATAGAAAGGCTGGCGGTCCTGCCAGCAGACCCATCGCTCCCGTGCTATCTGAGAGCAGATAAAGGAGGCAGGTGTGGGGAGGAAATTAATGTAAATCCATCAGTCTTCAATTAGAGCTCTGCTCACACCCAAAATAAAGACTCCATATCAAACCAATAGGACCTCAGCTTTGTTCACCCAACCCCACCTGCATAACCACAACAACAGCAGCAGCAGCAGCAGCAGCAGCCCTACTGTGTAAACATTCAGGAGCTATATAATGCAATGTTTAATGATGAGAGAGCATGGGATGTGTGATATGTGCAGGTGCAGGGTGTTATCTAGCTCCTGAGCTGCAACCATGGTGTACACAGTTGTCCATTAGGCTCTCAGTGTGTGGCTGGGCTAATTCTGTGTGCCTGGAGGTGTGGGGTCAGAAACTCTCCATGGACTGTGGGCTGGGGGAAGAACTGCAGTTTAACCTAATTTGGTTCTAATTACAAAGACAGGGAGTCCACCTGCCACACATACGGCTATGCTTTCCTGCCCTCCAAGGGTTGGAGGGAGTCTGGAGAGAGGGGGAGGGGATGAGAAGGGAGTGAGAGCTTTTTTTCTTTTCTTTTATCTTGTGTTGTGTCCTTCTGTGTGGTATAAAAGTCCCTTCATCACGCAGCATATGCAGTACCGTCACAGCTGATACCAAACTGAATATTTTGAAATATCTGCCTCAACAATAAATATTTGAAAAGCAAATAGCCCATTAGATAAGAATTTTAAGGAGCTCTGGGAATCTTATAAATGTCAAGATGAATGTTATCTGACAACAAAACTGTATTATCTCAACAGAACCATTGCAGATTTATATGCCAAACGCTGAAACAGCCTCGATGTGTATCTCTTGGTTTGCAACTTGGTAAGATTTATTTCTCATTGTTATTAGTTCCAGGAGTTTGGTTTGTTTGGTGATTGCTGGGACTGGTGTTAGCAATAACAGCTTGCCACAGATAATTTGTATAGTTTGAACATGACACTTGAGTTCTAATTTAACACATGACATCATCATTAGGAGGTTTTTGTAAAGCAAGGAAAGAACTGGTGAAAACCAGACAGTATAGTTACATGCTGTTGTCTGGGCTTCGCTGCTCGTGTCATGTTAACAACATTTGGCTACATGACTGATTTGTTCAGCTCTACCCATTAACATGCATCTGAACAGCAGACTTCCTCTCTGCTTTTACTTTGTCTGTGGATGATATTATTGTAAAGGGATCATGAGTGAAGAGGTTTTGTATGTTTAAATCTATCACATTTTGTATATTTTACATTAACAGCAAATACATAATTTAATTGAAAAACAAGAGGCTAAATACATTTTTAAAATCGCTAAGCACTGTAGTTTTTTTTTTATCAAACATTACTCAAATAGGAGTGAATTATTTGGGGAGCAATTTTCAGCTACAGATTTGGCGTGTCATTCAGTATTTTATCATAGGTTGTCAACTATTGAGTTTTTCATCAACTTTTTTGATAATGTTTGATAAATTGACATTGTAAATATTCTCTGATTCCAGCTTAATGTACATTTATTCTAGTTTCATTACTCCTCTATGACATGGTAATTGAATATCTTAGAGTTGTGGACAAAACAAGACATTTGAGGACGTCATCTTGGGCTTTTGGAAAACACTGATCCCTTTTCTAACATTTTAAAGACCAAACCACTAATCGATTAATCGAGAAAACAATCGACAGATTAATCGACTATGAAAATAATCGTTTGTTGCAGCTCTACTTACTGTATGGCAGAAGGAAGATGTATGTGGGATTGACTTAAATTTAGATAAACTACAGTGCCCATGTTCATGTAATTAAAAGGAACATGTGACTCAGTGCACCAGATTTTGGGTAATAATAGAGGTTTATGGCACAGAGAAATAAGCTAAATCAGGCTTTGGCTACACACACAATATAGTTCATTGTTGGTTTTGGTCTTTTCTTGGGACAACAAAAAATATATATAGAATATCACCAGATTTATTCTTTTAAACCAACATGCAAAGCCACATTAACATTGTGATGGTATGCAGTTGAGCAAGGACTGAGCAAGGACTGTTTTCTAAACTCCATGATGGAGCGCTCATAGATGCGCTGACATACCACATACCCTAAGTGTTGGCTGCTGAACAGCAACTTTTTTAGTCCAAGATACTGATTCTTTATGGTATCAATCCAAAAGATGCAAATAAATGCAGCAGTCCCTGGCCTCAGTTTGAGCCTACGTAGTGTTGCAACCTGCAAAGCCCACTGTGGCTTACTTCTGTTAGGCCTTATCAGCTAACCAGATCACCCAGTGGTGTTAATGGCCAGCTCTGGCGGTGCAAAGCTCCCTAACAAGGAACCTGATTGTTCTGTTAATGTGTTACTTCCTGTTGGAGTCACTGCTCCGGAATGGAGCTGAGTGGCCAGTGCCGGAAGAAATCCCCACATCAGAGCGATCACAGGCCCGGCAAGGGTTTCACTTAGCCAGCCAGCTAGCTAGACAGTCAGCTTCTATAGCTGTGATTGAGGAGATGGATTTCACTAAAGCAGTCTGTGTAACCTGACAGTCTAAGTAACCTGGTGGTCCAATGAAGTTGGGCCACATCACACGTAGGATTTGATACCAAGAGTTCACAGACGTTGCACTCATATATTGCTGCAGTTATATATATGGGTTAAACAATTTTGAATTTTTTTTAGATTTCAACATTTTCAAGTGTCTGCAAAAACTGTATGTGCCTCATTTAATAAGGTACACTTCACCTCATTTTGTGAAGTAACATGGCATTGGCTTACAAATGTCTTGTAAGTGTTATTGCTATGTTAAATCCGTGTTAGCAGTGGTGACTGTTGCCACTGTGAATTCCTCCAGCATATTCCCTTCACTTTCGGATTTACACTCTGTGCACAACTTTGATCTCAAAGGTATTAAAGTCAATAGTAACCAAGCGGGGTGTGGAGCTGAGCAGGGGCTTATGGGGCTTTATACCCTACTCCACATGCAGAGAGCTATCTGAGACCAAAAAGAGGCAGCATGGGTGAAGGTAAAGAGATGGTGGTGCAGAGACAGTGTGAGTAAGAAAGAGAGAGTGAGCGAGACAAAACAGAGACTGAGACTATATCTGGCTGATCATGTGAGTAGCAGGTCAACTCCTTGGCAGAGAAAGTGCTATGTTGATATGGCAATATGCCTTTTTACCCACCCAAGAGTCGTGGGCCAGGGCACCATCAGCGGTGTGAGCGTTGCTCAAGAAGCAGTGGAGATCAGGGCTTTAATCGGTCAGCACTGATACAAGGGTGAGGAGTGGGAATAGAGCCTGGACCTATTTGGAACAGGAACATTAGTACACACACACACACACACAGATGCACACACAGACGCATACCCACACATCCTTACAAGCACAGCATCTGATGCACAAACAAATTAGATAAAAAACTAAGCAGAATTGGTGATTTGCTGGGGTGATTAGCTGAAATCCAGCATCATACTTTACAAGTTACAAGTAAGGGAATTTAAAGAGTAGATCGCAGCAATAATGACTTAATGCATTAACATTTAAGGCTCACTTCCCCAGTGAAGAAGATCAGTACATTGCTCGTATGGTTCAATATGTGCAACTCCTGTTGGCATCCTATTGTAACTGCAAAGAAATAAGGAGAAACTTCTCTACTGTGCCCAATTTGAGTCTTTTCCCTCCAAGGCTCAAAAAGTCTGAAGAGGAAATCTTTTCCTGAAGTTACGTTCCGAAACTTAATATCTGACCAACCATCTGATTCACACCCTATCTGTCCAAGACGTGGCACATATTTATTTCCAGCAAGTGATTGCATCAAATTTGTCCTGTTTTTAACTTTGTTAGAAAAAACATGCTTGGCGGATGCACAGCACACACTAGTGGCTGCAGAGAGCCAAAAGCACTTTATTTATGTTTGGATGGCAGCGGGCGCTCAGTTCTGCTTGGCACAGACAGTGTGCTGTGGTCTTTGGCACCTCTTTGCGTCCCGCCTGTCCCCCTAACATACACTCTTCCCATCCCCATTGAGCCTCTGTAGCGTCTTATGTATGTGTGTATGTATACATTTGCATGTGTTTGCATGTATGCTGTGTGCTTCTGTTTATATGTTCTTTGAACTGCAATTAAGATATTTTCTAACCTGAATATCACATAAAAGAGACAGGCAGTAGCAATGCTTTATATAAATTTTTCATAGACTCTTTTATCTGTACTTTTTTTCCATAAAGGTCTACTAGCTGCTTTAATTAAACATGAGAAGTTTTTCAGAAAGTGGTTTTGAAATTGAAACTAATCTCCAGTGCACCTAAGGTCTTGGGACTGCAAAGCTCAAAATTCCAAGAAAATAAATGCTACATGAATTAAGATGAATACATATGCCAGTGGCTAATCTTCTACTTTGAGACTTTGCTACTTGAAACTTACTTAAGATGTCACATGCAGGGCATGAGTGACTCATGTAGTAATGCCAGCCAAGTGCAAATTCTAATCTTCCCTCAGCTCTGCTTATGCAGGAGAGAGCACTTTGCCAGGGCGTCCACTGAGAACAGCCATACCAGAAATTCAAAGTTACAAGGTCGGTGTACATCTGCTGCTGGCAGAACCTAAAGTAAGCAAATATCCCCAGGTCTATACCCCAACAATCTCATTTATAATTTTTCTTCCACCTTTTCAGCACTTTTCATTTTACCTCAGGGAACCGACTGACCCTCGCTTGGTGTATAAATATATAATTTATTTCTCATATATTTATAAACCAAAGCAAGGCCAGCCACCTTAAATGGAAGCAAGGCCTTTTTCCTTGTGCTGGAGCTCTGCAGAGTCTGTTGAGGCTCAAATCCAGGATCCGTAGCCTGGGTTTCCTCAGTCCAGAACAGCCAATGTAGCAGTGGGCTGGGAAGAGAGTGATTCTGGTCAGGCAGGCAAGCAGACCATCCGCGGCCAGATAACCGCTGATACTGGGACTAATTTGGTCATGTGCAGGGCTGTCGGATGACGAGGGCCTGATAACGAAAACATGGCAGATAGACAGCTGGGCTGCTGGAGGAGGATGTGAACTCTCTCCAGATCCTTGCTGGAAGATTTTAAGTGTCCTGAGCCTGCCTGACAGTCTGTCCAGTCATCTGTCCACTGTCCGTCTATCAATAAAATCATTCATACATTTGTATAGCAAAAATATCTTTTTGGTGAATAGCTTGTGTTTTTGATATTTTGGCTGATGAATTTGAGATTAAGATGTTGTTTTCTCAACATGAATGTATACATATTTACATCATCGTACATCAAATGAACTTATTCACCCATTTGCACTTAGCCAACACCAGCATGTAGCTGATTGACATCTCAGCCGCAGCATATAGAGCCCCACAAATCACCACATCAGGCTGATGGATGGATAACAATCCCTAACGGAGCAACTGCTGTGCTGGAAACATACTGCGAACATGAGCAGTCTTGGCCGGCGGAGCATGATTACGGAGCAGCAGCACAGTTTGAGAAGCCCTGTCAGGGTCATATGGTTCTGACAGTCCTGGTCTGCTTAGGCTAACACAGAGCCTGTTGCCTTGCCTAGAGAGGGGAAAGACAGAGAGATAGTGTGTGGTGGTGTGTGTATGTTTTTATGTGTGTGTAGATTGGCTCCCGGAAGAGCAACAGTGGCTCAGGACTGCAAGGAGGCTGCTGGGAAATGTCTGTGTCACTGGTGTCACCCAGGCAAGGCAGATACACAGAGCAGCAGTCACAGACACATTCTTGGCCCAGGCCGATCTCCAAACACGCTCGCTACCACGATCCCCCTTCTCGCACTTTCACTCTGCTTCCTCTCCCTCACTCACAGATGCTCTCTGTCTCTTTCTCTCTGGCATCTACAGCTCTCTTGCTCCTTCTGCTTCTGTCAACAAAATACACACACATTTGCACGTGTCTTTTTTTCTTGACATTTTCAAATAAAATATAAATATAAAACATTTTTTTACCTATCATCCGGAAACATTTAGTTTTATTGAAAGATTGAGGATTATTTTTTTTAAAACGCTGTCTTTTTAAATAAAGACACTGCAAAATCATTGTTTAGCTTTGAATCACTTGATTCCTCTATTCTCCATTGTTATACTCTGTCCTCTGTAATTCAGTCTAACCCGTTCAGTGTGGTGCAGGCAGAGGAGCCAAATGCAGATAACTAGCACCCCCTTTTGAAATTGCACACTTGACCAGAAAAAGAAAAAAATATATTTGAGGCTCATGAAGCAGATCAGCTTTCCGTCTTCCGTGCAAATCTGGATTGGACTGTCTCACCGAAATGAATGGGCAGAGTGATGAGCTGAATTAGCGATTAATTGGGATTAAAATGTTTACCTCAGGAGGTTGTTTTGGATGACCTTTTATGTACAATGTGTGTATGTCAAGCATGCTAGAGACAACAACAGCTAAGCTTTGATTAATATGGATTAGGAGTCTTACAACTCATAATTCACACAGTGAACAACAACATAGTTAGTAAAACCATAATTCCTCTCAAATGTGAAAAAACCCTATAGAAAAATAATTACTGGGTAAACATGTCTAGCCTTTTTTTTGCTGAAATATGGCAAAACGTTCACTTAATATCACAGAAAATAATCATACTCGTATATTAATGAAGTTTAAATTAGCTTCTTGAGTCAGCAATAAAGTTGCCTACTAAAGTTGCCATGATCAATAGCGTATGATTAAAACAGCAGTTTTAGAAAGTAAACGTATCTCAGTAGGGGGGTTAATGCGACCATTTTCTAATAACAGTATGCGATATGGATGATAACTCGAACTATGTCAAAATATCTGTTTTTATGATGTAAGTATGTCATTTGATGTCACTTTGATCCAATGTTTATCAATTGTTTTGTTCATAAGAGTTAGTTTTCTAGTTTTTTAGCCCTGTTTTCTAATGTATTTTAGTGTCAGACAGTAAATGCCTGTCTCTGTCTCGATAAAAGTTTGTGTGTTAACACCAGGGACAGCCATAAAAACAAGACCACTTTATTGATCTATTACTGACAACATCTGATATTTTTTTTACATACCTGTACATGCATATTAAAGTATTGTCAGTAAACCAAACCAAAAATAGCTGCTCATCAGTTGTTCTGATGGTATTGGACCCACGTCAATGAATCACTCAGCCATACACATGCTGTATCTAAGATGCCAGTCATTGTTTTGCCATCACAATACACTTAAAACCCATCTAGTCCTTCATCGCCGTCCATCCATCCATAGATACATACTGTACATCCAACCAGACACGTTTCCAGGCAGCTAGTCAGAGCCCCAGGAGTTTTAGCTCTTACACCAGAGAGCTGTGTGGGAGAGACCAGATAAGCAGCTCAGACTGGATCAGTGGTAGCAGGAGGGGAGCAATGGAGCTCCTTACACCCCCTTCCTCAGTATCCTCCATTCCTTTGCCCTTTACATGTGTTTATACCCCTACTCCTTGATCTATTTCTCATGTTTTTTTCCTTACATTCATTCATTTTTCCCTGCTTGCAACATTTGTCTTGAATCTTGCTCAATGCTCTTTTGTCTTCCCCATCGCAGTCACATCAACCTCTTCCCCCACCTAAATTCCCATCTGTTTTCAACAACCGAATTATTGAGCCCCTTTCCCTGTTTACTCAATGCTTTGCGAACAACTAGTTTCTACTCAGAGTTTTGGAAGGCGTTGGAGGTCAAAGAGGAGACGGAGGGGCTGGGGAGGGCTGAGTGAGTGTTGAGCTAGTCGGTCGGTCAGGTGCAGCGCCACCAGTGATCATTAGGGTTACAGCTGCCCGGGCCAGATTGTGTGCTGCCTGCACCAGGCGAGATGTTTTGCCCAGGGAGAAGAGCGAGCATCTGTCTGTCCCTCCCCGTAGACAGCAGCCTCCTACCAGCCTGTCCAACTCAACCCAACTGGTAACAAGGTCACCCAACTCTTACTTTCTCTCACTCACTCACTCACTCACTCACTCACTCACTCACTCACTCACTCACTCACTCACTCATGCACACCCACTCTGAAGTACTTCTTTTCCTGTTTGTGCTCACTCCCTTCTTCACACACAGCTCCTCTCACTTGCTCTCTCTTTAGGACAGGTTGTGAAAACAGCAGGGCCCTTAGTGCAGTGCAGATTGCAAAACAAAAAAAGCAGAGTGCATGTGATATTTGGACTGAAATTAATTTTATGTGAGCACAATGCCATTGTGCATTGCATCACAGAACAGCTTTTCCTTTTCAAACTGTAGAGACTGTTTATTCGTTATCTGTGCCCAATGTTAATTGCATAGTTTGATCCATGTTGATATCATCATAATAAAAAAATTGGTTCCAGCAACTTGAAAACTTTTTTTTTTTTCAACCATTGTTTCTCCTTATCTTATAAAAAACTAGTACACAATTATAATTATATGCTCAAAGCTCAAATGGGACTTGTAGCTGTGTGTGTATTCACTACAGAACTGACATCCTTTAACTTCTATTTAAATACTATGAGCTGATGAGAGCGCCTAAGCAGACACCATGTTGAACCACTTGAAACCAAAACGTGTTTAAATTATATTTTGTAAGTTTTATTTGTTTTAATATTTACTTGTGGCTTGAAATAAACCACATTGTAAGGTATCATGGAAGCTATAAGTCACTATATACCATATTCCCTTGAAAGTAAAACATTTTCAGGTTATTAAATGAATAGTTTGAGAGTTAGACGAGAAAATTGTTATTACTCTCATGTCTCTCCATTAGGCCTGTTAGCTTAACACGATTGGAAACAGGAGGAAGCAGCTTGCATGGCTCTGTCTGAAGGTAATCCATCTGCCAGCACCTCTAAAGATCATTAAGAACATGTAACATCTTAGTTGTTTAATCAATACAAAAACCAACGTGTAAAAATGGCAATACATACTATTTCTTCAGAGATTATTTTTGGGGCTTTTTTGCCTTTAATTGATAGGACAGGAAAACAGGAAAGGGGGAAGAGAGGGGGGGATGACAAGCAGCAAATGCGCGTGCTCAACTAGGTGAGCTACCAGGGCGCCCCATGTGCGGGACTATTTTCTTGGCCAGTCGCAGTAACTTCCTGGAGCCTGGTCATCATTGTGAGGTTGCCAGGCAACTAGTGGAGGGACTCCAGGGGAATTGCTCTTATAACATTGTCTAGTGTAGACAATCTCATAGTAGATCTTAAGTCCTAGACTACTACAGATCATTATAAATGGATCAGTAATCCAAACTATTTTGAATTGTTTCATAAATACTCAAAACAAAATGTATGCAGTAATGTTTTGAATTGGAAATATGTGCAAGTTAGTTGGCTACAACAATGTGACATTCAGAGAATGTGCATATAAAGCTTTGGATACAGAGGACCTTCTGTTTATGTTAAAATGATCAGCTTCCCACCAGATTATTTGGGGGAAATCCTCAGAGGAGTGATTTCTTCTTTGGTTGGGTGCCAGACGTCAGTATTGTTTGATAGGGTTTGAGGTAATTTGCTGATTGAATGCATTAGGTGATGGCTGCTAATCTCTCAGATCTAGCTTTGTCCATGGACAAACAACAGGGTTGTATGAGGAGAGAAAATCTTACCAGGCAACAAATAACATATGGCCTCTGTTGTTAATCTATCAAACGCAGTGCCCCCTTGACAACAATAAACAGTTCATAAAAATGTAGAGTAATTAGAGACACATGATTTTTCACAGCAATCCTAAATACACAGAGATCATACTAACTTTTAACAAGCATCACATTTGCCATCAGTCAGTGGAGTGGATGGGGTTAGGAAGCAGTGAAAGCTTAAATTCATTTTGACAGCATCATCTGTACTTGTTGTCAGCCAGACTGAATGAGCTGGGCCAGGAGCTGACAGAAAGGGGCTGAAACAGGTGTGACACCAACTTTCTGCCTCACAGGAGACGATAAAGCCCTTGGTCAAGGGTACAGCACCTGGACCATTGTTTTATTGCACAAAATAGCTTTTAAGTGCAAATTTCCACTTGGTCCTAAAGGAGACCTGGCCTCTGCACTTGCTTTACTCATCTAAACCAATATGTGATCCGTCCTCATTTGCATAATGGGCAGAATGGAAATGAGGGGCCAGCTTTGTCAGCCCAAGACAAAAAGAAGAAAGAAAAAAGGGAGGCAGACTGATGCCATTCTGTTGAACTGCATCTGCAACACAAAGGTGTGATATCTTGAGTCTCATTTGACTACTTTTAATTATGATCAGAGGTTATATTGAGTGCTGCCACTCATGGTTTAACAAAGGCTTCGTAAGTGGCTGATAAATGGTGGATAATCAAACAACAGGCAGACAGATGACGTAAGCATGCGCGCCTGTCTATACATCCGTCTCTTTTGTTAGTGACTAATAGGATTTAGAGCGTTTTTAAAAAAAATTCCAAAATCATCTTTTTTTTACTATTTCAGGCTTCTGCTTGACACAGAGTTGGAGTTAATGAGATGCCAACAGCTTTCAGTCTTGTAGAGGGGCTGGGTTCTTCTGGTTATTTTATGCTGACTGCGTTGCACTTATGTTGCATCATATGTTTTCAAGTTTCATCTCTCCGTCTGCCTAACAAGAGATCACTGAGTGAAGACTTGGCAGTTGGACTAGAATAAATCCCCATGATGTAACTGATTCTTCTACACCCCTTCTTCTACAACTATCAAAACTTTATTTTCTGTGTTACTGTAATTGACCAAATTGTAAATTCATGCATCACAGCTGCTGATATTGTTATGTTTCAATCAATTTAGTCGTGGTCGGGGTCAAACTGGGTTCAGCCACACAACAGTGCCACAGGACCTGGTAGATGCTCAAGGCAATTTGTTGCAGTCTGCCAGAAGTTCTGCACACAGCTACAAATTAAACTGAAACAGGAAGGTTAAGATACAGGAAAATGGGTGTGTAGTCAAAGTGTGTAAGTTGCAAAGCTTTTATTTTATCCTTTTTTAGGATAAGAATTCCTATATGTCATTTCCATGGCCTTGGAAAGATTAAATAATGTTTGTGAACATTATCTACTTTCTGTAAAAGCCAGAGAACTAAGTCTCAGAACAAGTATAACGTCTGGAGCTGCTCCATAGACAATGAATAAGAGACTTTATGGACCCACAGCATGTTTGTCCTTTTTAATACCCATATGAGTTTATTATATTGCAGTGTTCTCAGTTCTAAAAGAAAATGTATCCATATACTCAGAAAATTCCCCTGGTTGCTTTCAGTGTCATCATTAACATCTTTCCCAATTTATTGTGTGTGGAGCAGGTCCAGACTTTGTTTGATGACAAATCACACATTTGAGTTTTAGCACTCTAGTTTTTTGGATTTGGGAGATAGTTGTTCATGTTTTCTAATTTTTTTGAACCCTTGTAGTACGAATAACATGTTTGAATTTTGAAAGTGAGCAAATTCCCCCTTTAAATTGAATACTGTGCTTGGGCATCTAAGCCAGGCTAGTTACCTTTTAGCAGGCCTGGTCTATCGATGTGACTTTTTTTCTCTATTAAATTACATTTACAATTGTGTTATTTCGGTAGTAACAGATTCAATTACTTAGTTGTTGGAGCAACAAAATGTATCTTTTATTAGTTTTAGTAAAGAGTAGATGTGACTGCACTCCGGCTGTGACTGTCCCAACTGTCTTGATCACCAAGTTGCCTTTTATGCCTTTCACTTCTGTATTGTAATCAATAGCAAAAACCACAGCACAATTGTTCGAGTTCGAGCTAACCAATGTAACTTTCTTTATCCATGTCTGAAGCGGTTATGTGAATTGCTCTGCAACAGCGTGGCATCCTCACGAGCTGCACAGTGGGCTCTGTGGCTGGGACTCCAAACTGTCAGCAGTGGTGCATTGCAAATAGCAAGACATCATTGCCCGCATCAACTTATAGGGATCCTCACTATGACTAATTTCTTTTCTTCAGTTAACCTCTGCCAGTTCTTCTTGTTCTGTGACCTGCAAACAGCATTGCGGTTGAGACAGTGCACCCTAGATTAAAAAGCAGTAGAAACCATATTGAGAGAAACACATCTCACTGCATGAAACAACATATGGGTGATAAAATGTTATTGTTAGAGTATGACATGCAATTATATCATTATATATATATATATATATATATATATATATATATATATATATATATATATATATATATATATATATATCATATATATATATATATATCATATATATATATATATATATATATATCCAGTTCAAATATATATTATGAGTGCCAACAAGAGCTGCATTTTAAGTCTTTTGACAATGAAACAGCATATCTTGTTAGATTTGATATGTTATCATGTTTTCTCTGTACTGTAAGTGAACCCATCTCTCTCTCTCTTCTCTCTCTCTCTCTCTCTCTCTCTCTCTCTCTCTATGTCTCTCTCATTGTCATACACAATTATGCAAACTAAAAGCAAATGATTCCTACTGAGAAACAAATGGACCAAAGCTCATTTTAGATGTCTGAGAACTATTTCTTTGCTGTTTCCTATTGGGAAACATCATTATAAGATGCATATGCCAAAGTGATATTTTCAGTAAGCTGCTACTTGCATTCTGTTTTTTTCCCCCTTGCCTTGCTGGCACTTAGGCACAAAGGTATTTACTTTAGTTTAATCTTCTTGAGCTTTCTACAACCAGGCAACACGTCCACATAAATTCTTACATGGACAAATACACAAAGAGGCAAAACCCTGTCGCCTTGTTCTCTGCAAAGGTAGATTATCTGTGAATGCATGAAGAAATTTCTCGGGGGATGCTTTGGTGCCGAGTAATAAAACTCCGAGAGTGTTGCCTTTGCCAAGCTGAGACATCTGGTCACCTTATCACAGATAAGTGGGGGTTAGTCCTGGCATCTGCTAGAATTAATCCATTTTGCAAACATAGTTATCCTAATCTCCTAAATATGTCATTCCACAACTGTACAATACAGTAGGTATATTTTCACCTTTCTTTCTCCAGTGTGCAATAGATTGATCAATGCACACTTCACTGCCACCGTGTCATGAAACATGAATGTGACACAGTATAGATGTGCAAGATAAAAAGAGGTTGAAAATCTGTGTCGCAACCTGCACCTGGCCAACTATGTTCTGGTGCCCAGTCTAGTCTACAACTAGCCATCTAAGATCTCTGCATGAATATTCATGTGGGCGGATTTCTCTTTTGTTGCCTGCCTAGTCAGCAGTCACAGAACACATGGTGAGTGTTGGCAGCGCCCGGCTTAGGTAGAGGGGCCGCGGACGGAGGCAGTGGCAGGAACCAGGACCTGTGAGGCTGACTGACATTTCCATCTGTGGCGAGGCCTGGTAATTATCGGGGAGAGGAGCGCCCGCAGCAGCGCGCCATCTGCTAGGGGAGATGGCTCAATGAGGTATGAGCACGAGCGGCACTCCGTCGGGCCACTGCCTGCCTCTGACATGAGGGCTCGCATCTGCTACCGAGGAGCCGGGCCGCCCAACACAGCCTGCCTGCCTGGCCGAGAGAGGGGGCTGACAGGAGGGAGGAGAGCAGCCAAGAGCCCCCCTGACCCACTCCACCCCCACCACCACCCACCGCCATCACTACCACCACTGCCCTGCCAAAGGCACACTTGACAAACAACAGAGCCCACTCACAAGTTTTCATACAGATCTTATCAAGTTGTTGGTTGGTTGTAAAGGATGCTTCTAAGTTCCAGTTCTTGCTGAGGAATCCATCATTGTTATGCCAGTGTCAACGATTGTTGGTACAGGCATACAGTGTGGGGTGAGATTGAGTGAACAAATCTATTATACAATAGGTGTTTTTGACAGTGGATGGCTGGGCTCAGTGAAGATATTCTGTTTATTACCAGGATTTGATTCTGACTCATTTTTAAAGCACAGCTCTCTGAGACTGGTCGGTTGTGGGAGCCCAGCACCATATCACACAGCCTCCTCGCACACCTGGCGTGTGCGCGCGTGTGTGTGTGTGTGTGTGTGTGTGTGTGTGTGCACATTCGTCTATGTGTACCATCTTCTCATTGTAGCTCTCATTTTGCGCTCAGCGTGGTTAGTCCAACTGTGGTTCAGTTATTATACTCTACCCACAGACTTAGGCGCACACTTTCAGAGCTACACACTAGCATCCCATTAACAATAAGCACAGAGCGCAGGCCCACTGCTCACTGAGTCAGTCAACATGGCTAACCGCTGAAAGACAGCTGTGTGTTTGTGAGGTGTGAAACCAAGGGAGTTTCTGTTGTGTGTTCTATTCTTGTTCTTCTTAATGTGACCTTAATTTAAAATGACATTTAACAGATACAGATCTATATTGGCTGTTTAGTGTGCAGTCTCACTAACATTTATAAGAAAATTAATTTCAAAAGAGTTGCTGCAATGAGTGAATTTTCTGTGGCAAAATTTGTTTTTGTGAAGACTCCAAATGGGAGGAAGCTTTCTTTCTAGCCATCCTGCAGAATGAGAAAACAAAACCAGTATACAGTAGCTTTCCTTTTCATGTTCATTTTGCCATAAATATGACATGTCAGACAATACCTGCTGCAAGTACTTCCAGCATTTTGAGATGAGTTATGACTGAATTCGCTTTGCCTCACTGTAACAAACATTGGTGATAAACATGCTCTTGATGTTAAAGCTTTAGTGCATAACTTTTTTTATATTAATGAACATCCGTTACTTCCAAGCCATTGCCAAATGAGTTGATTAGATTAGATTAGATTAGATTAGACTTTATTCATCCCACAACGGGGAAATTTCCTTATTACAGCAGCATTTTCTTCAATAAGAGCAAAAAAACAAAAACAAACGAACAAGTAAACACACAAGAAAATCAGGAAAACAACAGACAAGATCCCAAGATAATTAAGCCTATGAGCTTCACAAAACCCTCTCTGTATTTCTCAGAATGGCAATGTTTAGAAAATGGTGTTTGCACGCCGAAACGCGATTGAAGATAATATATATTATCTCTTCTGAAGAGTCCACCATGGTGTTATAATCCTCCGTGTTCTCCTTGGTTAGCAACTGCGAGGACTGGGGGTGGTGAGAGATTACTGAAGGCTTGTGTCATGTGGATGCGCCGAGTGTTGTTGTTATTACTTTGAATTCCTCATGGGGGAGACAGAATCTATCCACCATAGCTTTAAGGCTAAAAGAGGCCCATTTCCTGTAAAGCGTTGTATCTGTGGCAGTTTCTGTAACTCGCTCAATTTAATTCACCTCCTCCTGTTTTAGTTCATTAGCATCTGTCAAGTCTCTGACAAGTTGTTGTGGAAGTTGTTTTTACCTTTGTGGATCAGTGTTTTCATACTGCCTTCGTGGCTCTTGCATCACTTATTACCACTTGAGATTCACTCTGAAAGAGAGAGAGCGTAAAGGAGGCAGGAGCGGTAGAGAGCATGAGAGAGAGAGAGTGACATAGAGGGATGTAGGAAGGGAGGGGGGAAGAGAGTGAACGTACGCGAGAGAGAAGCACATCTCTTCATCGCAGGATTTTGTCTGACTGTTTGGACAGATTGGTAGAATTCAAAATGCAGCAGGGGCCTGTGATGTGGCAATAAAGTGTTTGCCTTTGATCCCGCCTCACTATTTTTTTGCTTTCCTGCACATGTGCATGTCAAAATCAATTAGATCAACTCTGAAGAGGCGAGGCAGCTGCGCATCCGCACAACAAACCTTTGCATCACCTTAGTTTACCAACAATCTGGTTATTATTCTCATTGTCAACTCATTGATACATACTCCAGCACTGTCATCACCTGCATACACAACAAACTTCAAGGTGTGTAAAAGATGAAATGGTACACAAATAGAATATCCATCTTAGCAGATAGAAACACATGCTTACATCCTTGCCGCAGCTGTCAATTACCTACAAAAACCCTCTTTGATAAGAAAAATTTGAATTTCCCCCCTCCCTACACTTGGAGTGGCTTTTTCAGATGTCGTAGCACTTATGAGAAATTTGTGACAGCATCAACAGCTCCTATTCCCCATTCAGCAGCATTAACTCTGTGCCATGTGTCTAACAAACGGAGGCCATTCTGGAGCCCTTAATGACAAGGCTGCTCCTCTCCTCTCCTCTCCCCCTCGCTCTTTTCAAATTGCTCTCTAAATGAAGTACAGCTGTGTGGACCAGGTGCTGCCATCCCCCTTTCAGAAAGAACAGGAAATTATGAAATCCCCAAATCCTTCACAAATGGCGGGCAGGAGGGAAGGTTGCGAACGTCAGCCTGGCTTGCCTGGTCTGTAGCTACATGTCTCTTTTCGGTGGATGATCTTTCATTCATGTTTACCGTTGAGCTTTCTCCATCCAACACTCCGATCCAGACCCTATCACTTACCAGTGTTGGGCCTAACAGCTGTGCTGATATGTTCTATCAGTTCGGCATCGTTTTCACTGTTGGTATAATTTTTAGAAACATGTATTCATACTGATGGCTGCATCTTCTCCATGCAGACTTGGGGATTAATGCCTAATTTTAGGTAGGTTGCACTGAAAAAAAAAAAAAAAAAAATATATATATATATATATATATATATATATAATATACTGAAAATATTCTTTTCGTATGTGTGTAGCCTGCAGATTTAACATTTTTATCAATCAAATAAAGTCTGTTATAAGGTTTATGACTAGGTTAAATATATTAAAGGTTTTCAACATACCTACAGTAAGAAGCCTGCAGTCGCTAATAATCAGAGCCCTGTTTTAGTTCTCTGTGTTCCGACTGCAGAAAGAGCGCAACTGCTGAAGTAGGCCTCCTGCTCAGGAGACTGTCAATGTGCAGCTGTCAATGTCTCCATAAAGCCCCATATCCATAATAGACAAAGCACTCATCAAGCCTCAGCTTCATCTGGCCTCCCAGATGCCCCATCACCAGGGGCAAATCCCATCCAGGACTGAGCGCCGCACTACGCAGCCAGATGTGAGCTGGCAACATGGCCGTGGGGTCAACACATGGCAAAGGTAGACCCAATAAATGAATTATACTCTGATTATCATAAATGTGGCATCTGAGCATGGCGCTTGTGTTACTGCTGTTTGGAAGGGAAATGCTGGGACATACTCCTTCAGTTGCAGCGCTGCCTCACCAACACCCATCCAACACACAATGTACACAATTTCATCATCAAAAAATGCAATGTATTGTATTGTTGCATTAATTTACACATTGATGTGTGCAAGTATATGACGGGGTGGGGGGTGGGGGGGTATATGATAGAGCCAAAACATTTTTAGGATTCTCAAAATGATTCCATGCCATATGCCCTGTATTTGTACATAATTCCACAATGTTCTAGGTCGCTCCCCCAAACATATTCTGTTTCGTTATATGCCAAAAAGACCTTTTTCCCCCCAACCCTCCCTTCCTTGGTATGCATGCAGTATCTGGCTGCCCTGGCTCCCTGTCTTCCCCTTTAAAATGCCATGCCAACTTCAGAGGACCCAGGTGTATGGGTCCGTTATCAATTCCACTAACAAGCGTGCTTACTGGGATCACAGGACGTGTTGTGGCTTGCTTTAAAGTCCCCGTCTGTAGCCAAGGCTGACCTGAATTGGAGACATGCGGCCCCCTGCTGATAGCAGCCAACCTCTGATGGGCAGTCCCTCTCCCAGACTTGGCCAGCACTTCGCCTGAGAAGGAGGAGGGGAGAGAAGAAGAACTCTTTGAAATGCTGGAGTTCCATGAAGAATTGAGAAGCAGGACAGAATCAAAGGCTTCTGATATAGGAAAGGAAGAAAAAAAATATAGAATCAAGACTTGGAGATGAGGAAAAAGGGAAGATTGGAAAAAGACCCCCAGCCCCACATCATATACACTGCGAGCAAAATACATGTCTGAAGTTGCAAAGAAAACTTATCTATCTCACTTGCCACAGAGGCCTTCACATGAAACCTGCAGTTTAAAGAAAAATGGCATCTCTGCTGCTCTATAAAGCACAGTGACATGTAACCCTGTAGTACATGCGCACACAATGTTAACATCAACCAACTGGCCTTTAATATAGATATTACACAGTATGTCTTAGATGTATGTGGAATTCTTTGGTCATGATGCCTTTTTGTACACGGAATATTCTTTTTAAAGATATTCATGTTCATTGTGTGTTTGCATGCATTTTGCTCTTGCACACTACTACATGAACAATAGTATATGTCTCTGCATGATAAAAAAAGAAAATGGGCATGTGTTAGAGATGCGTCTCTAACTCAGCTCTTACTGCTGCTTGTATTGGTGGTGATGGTGGCAGCTGAAGGCCATTATGTCCAGGTGGCCTAGAGGATGCAGAGGCTTTACTGACACACACACACACACACACACACACACACACACACACACACACACACACACACACACACACACACACACACACACACAAAGCTTCACAGCTGCAAGGGCCTACTGCATGTCAATTAGGACAGCAGAGGATGTACAGGGACACATGGACATTCACACAGCACATGTATAATGCATGACAGGTTGGACGGACTGTATTGAAGTCTACCAGTAGATTGGATCCAGAAATAGTGGTGTGTAAATAAAAATATATATATATAAATATATATATATATATATATATATATATATATATATATATAGTATATATATGTATATATATGTGTGTGTGTGTGTATTTATTTAATTTTTTTCAGGCAGGATCACACACCTGAGGTTCTCCCTGGCAGGTAAATTTGATGCCAGTTGGTTGTGATGTTTGAGCACCATTTATGTGTCTGTGTATGCACATGTGTGCTTGTATTTTCGTGTGAGTGTATGCTATATACGTATAAGTCAAGCTCCATCTGTTGCTCACATATACAGAATGAAATAGGGTAAGGAATGTATTGCTTAGGGAGCTTCTCCCCAAAAAAGAAGAGGTACAATTGTAGTGACAGCCATTAATTCCCCAGAATCTACCTTCATTTCCATTTTCATCTGAACAAAAACAATTTCCATTGTTTAATGTTCAGTGTGTAGTGGAATACTGGGTGATAAAAGATCGTCACTCAGTAGATACGTCATTTTCATCCTTATTAAGTTTTGCAAAACAGGAAAGGCAAAATACACACTAATATCACAAGATTCCATACAAAAAAAACTTTAGTTTTTAACATCGGGATGTTAATAACAGTCAAACATCTTTATGTTATTGTTGCATTTTTGCATACCCAAATTGTCAACCAGTATTTTTGTTCAAATGCAATGTGAAGTTTTGCCACCATCACAACGTTATTGTTTTAAGGTCAAAGCAACTCAGAAGAAATCTACAGAAGGGAGCACATTATGCTGATTACTCTTATGAAAATTGCATGTAGTGGGGTAAGGGGTCACTGGAGCTTAATTCCGTTTTCATGTTTTGTTTCACACTAGCCAAGCTGTGGGTGTCTGTGTGTGAGGCAATGTTTGCTATTGGCCTTGACAGTGCACAGTGTAATTGGCTCACTAAGGTGATTCAGTAATCGCCTGAGTGACACCTTCCCTGGCAAATTTTGACATTGGAGGTGGATGAGGATGCTGTGGGCTTCAAGTGCCAAGGGAGCTAACCTTGTAGGAAAACCAAATTTGAAGCAGGGAAATGTGGAGAAGACCCACTTTATTTAGTGTATTTGCAATAGGTACAATGGATAGAGACACGTTTTTCTTATCTTCTTAACCTTCTTGACTTCAACCAGTTGTCCTTGTTCTTGACTATATTTAAAATGGTCATCCAATTTCCTCTTCTATTTTCTTTTCAACCTCCTCCTCCTCATCACCTACTTTCCTCTCCCTTTTTACAATTTTCCTTGTCCCTACTCCTTTTTAACATTCTATGAATTCTCTTCTTCCCATCATCACCCCCCTCACACCTTCATCATCTTCCACCTCCCTCCCCCCTCATCCATTTCCTTAACTTCTCTTCTCCCTTTCTTCCGCCTCCTCCACTTCCTTCTCCTCCCTTTTGCTCCTGGCGTAGCTCATGGAGAGGAGGAGCAGCCAGCGCTGTTCTGTTCCTCAGGACTGTCCTCCTCGTGCAGAACACAGATGGTTATTATGGAGCTGCACATAAATTGATTATGTTGGAAATTAACTGTTGCTGTCAAAGGCAGCCGCCAACCTGTCCCAGTGTGTCCCTGTGCCCGCTGATGCATAGGATCCAGCTGATGGACCAGATGTTTGCACAGTGCGCTGCTCCTTTTAAGGTCAGCACAAAAGTGGTATGGGGGCTCTCTGATCTCCATCTCTTTGTACTTTCAGCCTGTGCCATCTTGCCTCTTGACATTTTGAGGAAGTAAAATGTGAGTTTTCAGATGCGGAAAGGACAATTGTGATGTTGCAGTGGTTGATGCGTTTTCACCATCACTTTTAATGTTTAATGTTTTTTCTTCTTCTCTGGAAAAACGCTCCTTGTTTAGTTTTTTGACCAACTATGTGTGTGCAGGATTTGTGTGAGATCTTTTAAGACTGGAGGCTCCTGCTAAGTAACTATTCAATCTATGGGAAGTTGAAGTAGGCCTTATGTGTGTGCCAAAAGACTGTGTAGTCTCTTCAACAGCATGCCAAGTGTCTCCAAACACCATCCCTAAGTAGGACTGTCTTCCAGCAGCTCATTACAGGTTGGTCTGAATAAGCATGATGGGTGACTCCTGGCTGTGGCCTCGGGGACAGGCAGCACAATGCCAAACTCAGCATAAAGTCAGGTCTTAGGAGTGTTGCTACATTGTTTTCCAGGCCTGACCTTGATTCCAGGCCCACTCCTGCATGTTTCCGTATGCATGGCAGAGTACGTAGGGCTGCCAAAATCTGAGCCAAACAAGGAAAAGACACACGCACACACACACACACACACACACACACACACACACACACACACACACACACACACACAGACATGAGTGAACACACACACAGACATTGGGCCAAATCGCATCATGAAGGTTAACTTGCATGGAAATGGAAGCTGAATAAGTTGCTTCATATTGTATAAAATTGATTAAATAAATAGATAATTGATTTTTAATTGATTTATTTTACATTCAGCACAGTCACACACTAATGTTGTACATAATGTTATAATTTTAGGCATTTTCCACTTTCCTTTTCTGCCTGTGATCATTACATTGCACACATTTCGGATTGAATCAAATGCATGGCCGACTTTCTGTTTTCATAAGAACATTTTGTTCTTGTTTAATGTAAAATTCTGGTTTGTTTCTATATTCATGAAAAGAAACATTTCCTCTGATGCATCTCCACCCTGCCGTTAGATATGTTAATATCTCTCCAGTGCAAAAATCTCTTTAGTGCCACTCAGAAGATGAAGATAATTTTAAGAACCTTGCTGGTAAAAGCTGTTGAATGCTTTCAGCAGTTTTTAGGCAAAATAAAGCCTTGCTGGTCAGTAAACTAACTGAATCCTGTCTCAGGCCAGTGAGGCATAGTGACATGAATATGAATGTCAGCAGGTGATAAACAGAGTGGATTTCTGGGACGTGTGACTGTTTGCGACACATACCCCTCACACCCCAGATGTAGACGAGCTGGGGAGGCTGCCACTCAATTTGACGACATCTGAGCAGCTAGCAGCAGTAATTGGCTACAACAGCGTGACTGTATGGAAACAATTTTTATCGAAAACTTTAGAAATAGAGAAAGAGATATATGGTACACACAGACAATTACTGTGTATCAACTTTCTGGAAATTAAATGCTGTTTAGTACAAGGATATAGGAAATTTCTCATAGAATGGGGGATAGAAACGGCTTAAAAAGAAACAATATCACTCCACTTGAGCTTTATTACATTATACACTTGAATTATAATTGTGTCTCTAAAGGCTTCTGTACATGTTTTGGATCTTGGAAGAAATATGGGAATTAGGAGAAGTTAGGACTCAGGCACACCTTTTAAACTATTTAGAAATCAATATTTAGTTGGAATACTTAATACTTTTATCAGACACAAACGGGTAGAAAACCTTCCAACAAACTATAGCAAACACCCACCTGAGTATAGGCCAATCTGGGATCATGAACTCTCAGTACAATCAGTCCCAAAGTCTTTTGTAAATTGACTATTATTAGATATAATACCATAACTGTAATCGTGTACACTTGTACAAACAATTAATAAGTATCTTTCTAATAAAGTAGTCTGTCCTCTTTTGAATGCTGCATAATGACCAAATATACTGTCACTATGGAAAATGTCAAAACTTCATACATTAGTAAAAAAAAAATGTATCAATGGTCATAGAACTGGTTAAAATGGAATGTACATGCAAATATTCATAGCCTTATATTTACTAGAAACTTACTCACCCAAGGTTTTGAGTCAAAAGTATCCAGCTTGTTCCTACTGTATGTGTGGAAATTGTCAAGGAGAATTGTCATGCACAATACAGTTATTTCCTGCAGATATGTCTGCTTGCATGCTAGAGATGAGCAAAAGCCTTTTATTTTGAAGGCCTCATTGCTTAAAAAAGACATTCAGTTCCATTCCCTCTGATGTTTTGTTGATCGCCTGACTTTGTTCCTTCTTGGCACTACAGTCTCTGAAATTGAGATCTGGTCTAAAAGGTTGCCATAGAGCATGTAGTGGTAGAAATAATTTTGTATAAATTGTATTTTTTTCATTTTCTTTCCAAATTTTATAGATGCTTTAGCACCACATAGTTTGTCAACATCACCAGTAACACTGTATTTTAGAGTGGCACTGTTTATTCTCACTGTTCTAGCTCAGTAAGCACAGCAAAGGATGTGCTACATTTCTTCAGTGGAGGACCCATTGCATATTAATTATGGTTTTGAAATGTTTGAAGAGGATCTTCTTTTACAACATATTTATGTATAATATCTTTCAACAGCCAGACAGAGTAAAAAAGAAAAAAGGCAAAGAAAACAAATTCAGGATTTCAGAGCAATGTGCGTTTATTGTTCCCCAACTTAGATTATAAGAAAGAAAAGGATGAAGGATTTCTGGTGATTTACACTCCTGTGTGAGTAAAACGTAGGAATCTCTTTTTCTTCTCATCTCTATCAGGCTGGAACACCTTGGGCTGATAGGAGCTCAGAGGTAGCTACAAGCTCAAATGAAATTTCCCATGTTAAAGTGTGTGCGCATGCATGCGTGGGCATGTTCTTGTACACATCTGTTTGAGTATATGTGTGTATGTTCATGTATTTCTGTGTGGGTGCATGTATGGTAGTGGTGGGAGATATTTTCCAATCGCCGCTCTGCCGGTTCTCATTGTTCTGTGAAGCTGTTTGCCACTCTGCACGATTAACAGTATTATCTGTACCTAGCCCAGTCAGCCAGCCAGTCCTTGGGCCATTGTGTTCCCGTCATGGGTGAGTGCACTGGGCGCTGCGTGTCACGCCTGCCCCCCGCCAATAGGGACAGGGTTGGCTAGGCCCAGGTGGGACGTGCTGGCATTTGGGCACTGTCCGCTACAGGAGGGAAGGGGTGGACGGGAGGGGGGAAAGTGGTCTCCACAGCAGGCAAGAGGCAGAGAACTGGTCCCTTTGCCCATCCAGAGCTCCAATTTAGGGTTGAGGAGGGGTGAAGGGGTGAGGATGGGAGGACCCCAGGGGCCACCTTTGTGTGCCCTAAGCATCAAGCTCCATCTGGTCACTCTGCAGATAGGACAGTGTCTGTGACAAGCCTGTTTTTAGAAAACAGAGTTGCCTCATAGTTTTTTTGTTCTCTCTGCCTCGTATTCTCACTCTAATGTGTCATATTGTTCTGCAAAAATATCACAAGCGAAGGACAGAACAGATATTGACATATTGTTTGCAGACATGGAAGGTAACTTAACTACATTAATTTATGTACAATTTTGAGGTACTTGACCTTTATTAGAGCATACCAATATTATGCTTTATACTGTATACTTCTTCACTTCTACTTTTCAAAGGAAATATTTTTCACATATCTGACAGCTATAGTTAGTAGTTACTTTTTAAAGTTTAAAAAATGAAACTTATGTCTGTATTATTTGTTTGTTATAGTTTAAACCACCCAGCAGTATTACACCAGCTGCAACATTGAAAAACTGCTAACTCATTATTGCATGAATACTGATATGCCAATGACACATAAGCAATCTGAGGGTTTATTCTGCCTACATCATAAGTATTGTACTTTTTCAGTAAAGTTGTGAATGTATAAATATTACTTGTAATGGAATAGTTGTACACCGGTATTGAAAAAAAGAATATCTTTTAACCAAGTCAAGTTTATTCATGCAGACCAAAGGCAAATTTGTTTTAGATAGAATATCCAACAGTCTGTTCAACACAAAGGCAGGCGGCCATGCTTCCTCAAAACCTGCCAGCAGGGATGGAAGGATGTGTTGTCATATATTTAATATAAGAGCACTGACATGAAAGGATGTTAACTTAGAGCATGACTAAAACTGAAAATGTAGGCTTTTCAAATGCAAAATGTGGCATCACTGTAGATATTTTATGTCTCTTTTAGTTTAAGCCAACATTCTATATTACAAATTTATTTTCCATGTTTTAGTCTGTAAATTTAGTTTGTTGTTGACTATGACAATAACAAAACTTGAAATGCAGTGATTTAAACCTAGATTAGAACACCCTTAGAGTTGGATAAGAACAGTCTCTGCAAAACACAAAAATAAAACCTCAAAGAATGCACAACCTGTAACCACTGTTGTTGGTTTGCATTTTTATTACTTGTAATATATAAAAAAATGTTATTGGCCTTAAATTTTAGCCAACTTTGTCAATTTCCAGTACAGTGACTGATAATGAATCAAGAGGCTAACACTCATATGAAGCCTTTTAACCAAATTTGTGTCTTATTTGATTTGGTGATGTTGTCTCTTCTGATGTAAATGTCATATTAGCATACCATTGACAACCTACTGGACTGAAGCTTTCCATCTCAGTTCCTCTTTCTTTCGCTTCCTCCCGGCCTCTCTCTCCACTGACCTTTCTGCCCTTTCCTTTGATGAACTCATGAATTCATTGCCCTGGTTCTCGGGCGCTCCTTTTCCTCTCCTGCTCTTTACCCCTCTCCCCTATGCTGTATAATTGACTCAGCTGCAGCCTTTGTGATATAATAGCTAGTTTACCTGGCAGAATGACATTTCACAGGCTCTGAGCCACCATAAAGCTAATTGTTCTAGAGCAAGAGGGAACAAGCGCAGTGTGTATGTGTGTGCAGCTGATGATAAGAGGAGAGTGGCCGCTCCATTTGTGCTGTATAGGCCAACGGAGGGTTAGAAGTCACATTTATCTCCACATTGAGCCTCAGACCCAGCCATGGCGTGATTCTCTCGGTTTCCCCCTCCTGCTCTTTCTGCCTCCAATTTGGTCTCTATTACCTTCCATATACTCTTTGTAGCTTTATTCTTTTTTACTAAGTGTGTGTGTGTGCGTGCATGCGTGCATGCAAGTAGTTAGTACATTCCTTTTCTAGACCTCAACCAGTCATCCTGCTTAAGAAAGATAGGGTCTTTAGTTAGGCCCAGTTGGTCTATGTATCCTCTCAGATAGCATAATGTAGAGGGAAAAACATAATGTATATGGAAAGGAAAGGAAGGTGGTTTTTCTGCTATGTAATTCTGACATGTTGCTTCTGGTTGCTCAGTGCTGTTTGACCTGTCCATCTGTCTTTTTTTTTTTTAAATGAATGCATGGTGTGAGTACATTTGTTCTAAACAAATACCACTTACCAAATAAGGCAAAAATACTTGTGATTGGGCTTGATCTTGATTTATTCTGTCAAGCTATAAAATAGGGTGGCTGATCTTTATTAGCTGATATTAATCCCATTGTAAAACAAATTTCAACTCTCAAATAAGTATATTCTTGAGTGGCAACCTCGATTAAGAATTGTTAAACTATTCCAGTTGTGTGTCCTGTTCTTATGTATTGTTGTAGTATTATTTATTTGAAGAGTAACTTAACACCAGCTGACTTTTTTTTTTTTTTTTTTTTGCTGTACTCCAAAAATTTAGCTTCTCACCTTGTTGTAGACGTGTACTCCAAAATGTGTTGGTACACTGTGACATCGCTGTTTGGTGTGAATATGCAGTTCTAAAGAGACTAATTTTCAATATGGGGTAATGGCCAGAGGTTCATCAGAGCTCTTGGAACTGCCAGCACCATCCCACCATACCAACTGGGAAAGATTAGATATTTTGTTACTAACTTGGAGTTATAACATCCCGTAAAGGCATGGTTGTAATGGAACAGCCTAAAATCCAATAACAAACCTGTTGCAATTTAAATTTGAGTCTATTGATCCTAGTATTTGATGAAAGCTTCAGTTGTAAATATCATTGCTATCCTTCTCTTGTGTTTTCATTGCTGGATTGGAAATGTAAAATTTTCTGTTGCATTAATCCCTATGTGGCACTAATTTAGGTAATGTCCTGAAACATCATGTTAATTTCATTCTGGTCCATTGTAACATAATGTATCTTGTGGGGTTCAGGAATTGTGCAATAGCAGTTTGACTCTGCCTATCATTTCACTGAATCAGATTCTTTATATAAAGTCTGACAACACACTCAGAGAGTAGAAACCTGCCACTGATATGTTTTGTATCGATTCTGTCTGACATTCAGATAGCCTTGTCTAGAGTTTCAGCAGAGAGAAAGAGAATGAGATAGAGGGACAAATATATATAGAGTGATGAGAAAGCTCCCAGAGGGAAAGCAGCTGCTCAGCAGTGCAAGAAGATACATTTCATAATGAGAACATATTGTTATTGATTCCAAGTTTGAATGGGAGCATTGATTTGATTGAACAGGCATTACAACGTGGCCCTTAACAACCCTAATGTGATCAGACTAAAAGCATGTCTAATGTTATTTACCCAGGGAAGGAGTTTTTGAGTGTGCATGCTGAAAAATGACTCACTTTCTTGCCGAGAGTTAGATGAGAAGACTGATGCCTCTCTTATGTCTTTGCATTTAGTATGGCATTAGAGCAGAAAGGTGGTTATCTTAGCTTAGCATACATACTGGAAGCGGGGTAATATATCCAGCTTGGCTTTGTACAAAGTCACAAAATAGGGCTAACAGCAGCTCTAAGCCTCCAGGAGCAGCGACTTTCCGCCATTGTGAGATTGCGAGCAACCAGCAGATACTAATGGACATCACTGCAACCCAAACAATTTTGCTAACATGTACCTACCTATGAAGAACAATTTAAACTGAACAGATAAAACAAAATGTAACGTCTAAATTAGTGAGCTTTAGAGCTGCTGGCAAGTCCAGTTTTTAAACTCTTGACAGACACAGACTAGCTGTTTCCCCTTGCTTCCAGTCGTCAAGCTAAGCTAAGCTAATTACCTTCTGGCTCCAGCTCCATACTTACCACACAGACATGCCAAGTGTTTTCCCAAATTGTCAAACTACTCCTTTAAACTACTTGTACCCAGTTTTGCTGAGGTTCTAAACAACAAACAAACTAAATTTACAGCCTAAAACATGCAAAACAATTTGAAATATAAAATATTAGCATAAACTGAAATAGACAGTAAAAAGCAAACTAAGCAAAAAAACAAAAAGGCAGACAACAAACAATGTGCAAAAAGTACTGAATGAATGTAAAGTGGCATTAAATAAAAGGTATTGTAAAGTGAGGTGGCCATAATATGAAAAATATTGCAATGTAAGTAAGTAAGTGACGTAAAATTAAATTGAATAATATGTAATTAAATAATATAGCAAAAGTAAGTAACCATAATATAGATGATATTGAAGTGTAACCGTAATATAAATAATATTGAAAAAGTGAGTACTCGTAGAGGAAAAATATAAATACAGATAATAAAAATATACTTAGAGCCATGGTGTGTGGTGGGTAATTGAAACAGGAACAGAAACTACAACATTATCAGGTGGTGCAGGTGCGGCCGTGATGCCATATATTGCATTTGAAAAGCCTACATTTTCACTTTTAGTCATGTTTAACATTCTTTCATGTCAGTGTTCTCATATTAAATATATGGCAACACATTCTTCCATCCATGCTGGCAGGTTTTGAGGAGGCATGTCCACCTGCCTCTGTGTTGAACAGACTGTGGGATGTCACTGTAGCCTCTCTAGGTTTCTTCTGCTCTGTTCCTGTCAAAAAACCCACAGGCCCACCCATCCAAGATGGCCTCTCTGCTTCCCACTTAGAGAAATAGATGGAGTGTTTAAGTGTTTTTGTCGAGTCAAATGGCACCAGACAGATGATTGCATGCCATTACCATAATTTACTCTGATGCATGCTGTCAGGGTGTATCATCAGCAGGTCTGTTCCCTGCCCTATGGAGCTTCCAGGAGCTTATAGACAGGTGTAGCACTCCACAGTCATGCTGTGAAGCCTTACGCAGGTTGCAATTGTTGCTTAGTTTGGCAAAGTTTTGTTTGTTATCTGCTGCAGCTTGTCACCAGTAAAGTTAGCTGTACTTCATCTTCTCTGATGAAAGCTGAGGGATGCTGAGTGGAACTCATCCTTCTGTCTGTCTGTCTGTCTGTCTGTCTGTCTGTCTGTCTGTCTGTCTGTCTGTCTGTCTGTCTGTCTGTCTGTCTGTCCATTCCCACCTGTCTCTCTCTGCCAAAGCTTTCAGGGGCTGCTTGCACAAATCTGTCAGGCAGATGGGGGGGCTGGCTTTTTACATGTCACTTGAGGGACACCCAGGCAACACAATCTGCGGCCCACAATGCAGTGTGTTTGAACCTTGTGAAACCCGAATGGATAATTGTTGCAACGCCATGCACGGCCCAGATTCTCAGAAGAATCCCTTCGTATCCTGCATGTCTGTGTCTACCTTCTGCCGGGCTCCATTTAGAAGAACTCTGCATCTTTTATTTATCCCTTGAAATAAGGCTGGACCCTGACGAGAGCATAGGCTGTACACACAGACACTCTATCTCTCACACCCACGCACACACACGCTCGCTCATGCACACACACACACACACACACACACACACACACACACACACAAATGGGCCTCCTTCTGTTACTGAAAAGTCGGCAATTATGGAGAGAGAGGGGAGGGACAGTTGGGATTTGCATATGTCGTTGAGAGAAGAAACTACATCTCCCACAAGGCCCGGCGGTGGAAATGAACCAGCTGTCCATGGTTTGTAGATCAGATCCCATCCTCTTGATTACGAAATCACAGAATAATAAGGACCAAAAAAGTTGTGGGCCACGCTGTTTGTTCCTCCTTTGTTGTTCCCTAGAACAGAAGTTATTTTGCTTCCGCTGCCTCCGAGCTGTTTGCCATGTGCCAATGTTTGGTGCACTGTGCTCCACTTGTTCTCCTTCTCACACAGAAAATCAGAAAGCTCCAGCCCTGCCCCTCAAAAGCTGTCATGTGAACTCCCGCCTTTTGTTTAATTTACATTTTGAGGCACAGCCCATCAATTCCCCTCTTCCGGCTGCCCCCTGCCAACACCACCACCCCACCACACCAACTGGCTTCATCAAAAATGCAGAGTTCAAACTAATTAGTGACATTTGGCCATTTGTGAAACTTTTTTCTCTCCAAGCTGCAACTTCTGTTAAGCATGGCCTCATAGCTCATAGAAGACTTGAATACTTTTCATTAGTAAAAGAAAACTATTCATCACTGACCTAAATACAGATTTATTTAATGTTAAAATCATAGCATTCATTGAAATAATCCACAAAAATTAAATAATGATAATTACTTACGTGTGTGCATATTCACAGTATGTGGGTGCCTTTCACTGACTTGTAAAGTTTGCTTTTGTCACAAGAGACATCTGTCTCGCTGATTAAAAATAGCTCTCAGTATGAAGGCAAACATCTGTAGGGACAAGAATAAATAAATTATGTGATAAAATGATGACATGAAAGCTTAATCACACAGAAAAGTATTGAAGTTCTAATTGTGCAGAGGTGTAGAATCTGGGGATTGGAGACACACACAATGCCACACATAGGCCTATTCAGTGTGATTTGGCCTGTGCAGTGGTATTTTCAAAGGGCCCATGGTTAGGTGTCTCTGTACTGCCAGCTATTCTTCAGTGAGGGTGTAAACAGTTGCTGTGTATATAATTAGATTTTTCTATAAACAGCCTTGTTTTTAACTTGACCTATTAAGAAGTGTGCAATATGAAGTGACATTAAAACAGCTATTTTGAATATTTTTTATTTTACCAATGCATCACATGACTACTTGTTTGTGACGAGGGTTGCTCATAGTGATGAACATACATGTATTACCCAACTCTGCATTTCCCCTCAGTTCTACGGAACTATGTAGCGTCATTCAGCTGTTTTTACAACCTGCAACTGTTCTGCTTCATTTTCATTGCTCTAATCAGTGCGGTTTTCAGTGAAAGAGTTTTAAAACCCCACCATAAGCTGGCCAGCACCATATAGACAAAGTTAATGTTTAACTGGTGAACATAGTGGATCATTTGGTAACTCAAGAGCCAAATTTTTCTCTCAGAAGTTGGTGGAAACCAAAAACAGAGCTAAAAAAAGAAAAGTAAACACTGGACCTTTTATTCACAGAATGTGTGGAAACATCACTTCACTACATGTAAATAAGCAACTGTTTGCTTTAGAGCTGAAATGATTTCTCGAGTAACTCAAATAATTTGATTACAAAAAATCCTCGGTGCAAAATTCTTTGCCTCGAAGCTTTGTTTAATCAATGTAACCAACGTTGTACGGCTCACTGTGTTTCTGCATGGATGATTATTACTAACGCGCAACAGGCTGATGCTTCTGTGGACACAAGACTGATGGCGCAGATTACAAATGAAGGAAGACAGCAAAAATAGTGAGGGTCTAAGAGAAGAGACAAGGCGAGAGAAAAACACAGCAAGTTTGGGATCATTTACAGCTGCAAACATGTTTCACATCATCTCAGTAGAAGACATCCAGTGTAGGGTTAGGGTTACTCATCCATTCCACGGAACAAACCTGACACAAGGTAGGCTAACATCAACGTCTGCTGCTCTAATCCACCGTGCTGTTTTACACACCTATAGCATGCAACTCTGCAAATAGCAATGTTTTACAAACAATTTAAAACAAAAGCTGTCGGTTTCTAGTCTAACTGTATTAGTTTGCTATTAATCTTTGAAAATGTAGCTGCTGCCAGAGACAAACCAGCCCCTCCCCCCAGGAGCATTAACCTTATGGCTACTTAATATGCACATGAATGACGTCACTGGACCATGCATTTGCTGTCTGCATTCTTTATTCTTTCTCCTCACTCCTCACTCAGTATTAGGTCTCTGAAGATGTGTCCCCTAGAACAGTGTAGTTGAATGTACCTCCTGTAAGCTTTGTACCCTCGGGTTAGTGAAATGCTCTTTTGCATATCCACTAAAAATTAACTTTTTTTAAAGGGTCTTGGTGGCCCATTAGGCTGTGCTTAAAATATTAACATCTATCCCTGTTATTGTGTGCAATTTGGCAATAAAAAAATTTGACTTTTTCTAAAAAAAAAAAAAAAAAAAAGTATGTATACAAAAGACAGGGTTTTTTTAGTTTCTTTTTTTAAGAAAAGTAACATTTTTACACAATAACAGGGTTTACTATAAAGCAAAAGTATTTCTTATCTGATTACTCGATTAATCGATGGAATAATCGGTAGAACACTCAATGTCCATGTTTTCCATTTCAACTTTAAACGTTTGTTTATAGCTTTTTTACACATTAAGGGACTGATTGTATACATATACAGGTCAGTTTAAGTCATCTGGAGTCCTACTTAACTTGTGAAAATAATTATATGTCTTCTGTGGTTCTAGAGGAGCTTTGTCTTATCTGATAAAATCAGGAAGTGCTTTAGAACTACATACATATAAAAGAAAGCCATTGGTCAGGCATGGAGGGTCTAATAAAAAGATGCAGATGTTGCATTATGGAATATGGAGGATCTAACATTTTTAGAGCTTGATCTATACTTTCAGGATAGTTCGTCCTCTGCTTTTGTGTGAGTTCCCCAATTTAATAGAGGTACAATCCTAAATCAATCAAATACCTCTTTAAATTACCAAAACTGCAGTTAGTGATGCAAATATTAATTTGTTCTGGATTCAGCAACACATTTTCCAATGTATCAGCTGTATAAAAATTTTTTTTGTCAGGATTAGAAAGATACCTGTTAGGATGATGGTGTTGACACATCAAATGTTGCAACATCTGACCCACATGACACAAGCCATGACTTATTGTTGTGTGTCTACAGTTGTTATATCACACAGGTTTCTTATTATTCACAATGCCAGAGCACTCCATTCAGCTGGCTCTCCAGAAATTATTGACATCATGTCAAAAAGTGTGCATTTCTGAGCTTTACCAACAGTGGTGTACTGAAATGTATGTAGCTGTTAGCTTTAATCTGATGGTAGCTTGTTAGTTATTTTCATCCAGAGCTTCAAAAATATTTTCTAAAATTGAAAAAGAATCGCTGCAAGGCTGAAAGTTGCTGCCAAACTTTCTTCTCCTGCTGCATTTCCTGTAGAGTCTGGGTGAGAGGGGAGCACTTCAAAATGAGAAAACAGCAGAACATGGGGAGGAATGGAGCAGTGCAGGTGAGGAGAGTGGAGGTAAAAAGCTGACAACGTTAATATGGAACCAAAAGGAGAGTGCAACCTGGCAGTCACTCAAATCCTGCACCTGCACCTTTATAAAACAAGCTCTCCGGTGGGCCTCTCTGGCTCCCTCTCTCTCTTTTTGTTTCCCTCATTTCTCTCTTTTTCTCCCTCCCTGTCTCGCTTTCCTTACCATGTGCTGTGGCTTGGGGCGTTGTCATTTTCGGCGTGTTTTTCATACTGTGTGTGTGTGTGTGTGTGTGTGTGTGTGTGTGTGTGTGTGTGTGTGTGTGTGTGTGTGTGTTAATTGCACCCATCCTTGGGAAAGGAGAGAACGATGATGAGAACCTGTTTGAGAGCAGCCGTGCCAGGTTCTGTGGTACAGCTCAGCGTGGAGCTACAGACACCTGGTCTGCCTGAAGGGCAAGAGGAAGGTAGACTTGCTTTCTTGCTTCGCCCTCCTTCTGCCCTCACTTCGTTTTTTATTCAACCTCTCTCTCTTTCTTTCTCTCTCTCTCACTTTCACACACTCTTTCTCTGTCTCTGCTCTCCTCGAGCTTGGAGAAAACAGCTGCTGTACAGCCTGCGCACAGGCATCCCACCTTACCAACCCAGCCTAAACCATCAATCATGGCACACTACTCACCACTGTTTATATGGATGCAAGTGCACTAGACATGGAGAAACTTAGAAAAAACTTTGAGGGTCAATGACGATGAAACAATTTATCCCACACGGCCTGAGGTACCAGCTGATAATGTTCCATAAATTACAGCAATACATCACTTAACAACTCTTGATCAAAGTTATTCACCAGGCAACAGGCAATGGTTTAGCCATTGTGCATCCACAGGCCAGATATACTGTAATATCACAGCCATATCCATGGAGTTTTGGTGAAATTACATCTGTAAAACTTTCACTTTTTTTAGACATTGGTCTGATAACTCTAAAACTGGACTGTGATCTGCGTCTGTCACAACAGTGTGGCATGGATTTATAGTCTGCGGTGCTTTGTCACTGCTCCTTGGCCTTTCCACTCAACTTTGACATTCACCATCAGCTTTGTGGCCTTATGTGCACATGGTGGTTGAGTGATGAAAAAGTTGCCCATTTTCATATTCAAGTCTGACATATTGAGGAATGGAAAGATGCTCGTGGAGTCCTTGTGGGCAAAGACAGTGACATACGGACTCTCTCTCTCTCTTTCTCTCTCTCTCTCTCTCACTTTCTCTCTCTCACATTCACACACAACTCTTGGTCAGCAGCACAGATGAGTTCTGGGAAAACAAGCAGCTGCAGGAGGAGGAAAGGACCATAAGGCTGGACGGCTTGCCAAATTTCATCATCTATTATGGATTGCCTGAGATGCACACTTTACTGCAACCAGGGGCATTTCTCAGATTCACATACTAATGCATATTTGCGTGCACACATGCTCACATGCACACCTATACATATGCTACAGCAGTATTTCAAACCCCTAAACCCTATCAGGACCTAAAAGGCCAAACTGAACATTAGTAAACTGGGGTTTAAGAGCAAAAGAATGTATTACATATATATTGTTATTTGTATATATATATATATATATATATATATATATATATATATATATTTGTGGCATGCATTGCTATTTACAGTGTCGTCAGTGTTGTTGGTGACCGTTGGGCCAACGGTCTCAATGTTTCATTCGTCGACCTCGGTCGACTCCTGTTGGCTTTTTTTCAGCCGATTCAACATGTTGAAGACCGACAATTTCCTTGGTGTATCAGCCCCTTTAGCTGTTTGCTGCTGCTGCTGCACTGCTCATTTGCAAGCACTTGGTCTTGCAGCAGCTGCTGCAGCTGGTTTTGTGTTGTGCTGAGCTTCTAACTGTATACAGCATTTCATGAGCCCGCTCCAAGCCCAGAACCCCCAATAGGTTCTGAAGGCGCCAGAATTAATCAGAAGCGCTTGTCGGATGGTCACCTTTCCACTGTCAGAATTGAGGCACTGCACCAAACAATTTCTGTAACTCAGTTAATAATCTGACATTCACACCCACTCCAGCAGTGATTGGCCTGGCGTGTGGAGATGAGAAAGTAAGCAGGTGTTTGAACGTCACTCTCAAGCTCTCCTTTTTCATTTATTACACAAATATTGTACTGTATATCAGATTTTGTGTGTTATTACTGACTGCAACACTATAAATGTCTTTCAGAAGAGAATATCTAAAAATGTGTGCCGTTAGCCCCATACTTAAACTTTCATCATGTCTCGCCCCTCTCTATGAAAACAGGCTATTCACCCCACCTGCCTTCGGAACAGCTTTAAACACGTTGTATAGACTAGTTCTTTTCTAGCATAATGCAGCCCTGAATCTCAGTTCTCATAGGGGAAGAGTTTGTTACTGTCAATCCTCAAACCCCAAGTTTCTTGTATGCGTGTGGGGAGTAACATGGCCAAATATGAAATTGTCAGTGTTTGGTTTATAACTAATTCAAGGCAGTCCTGCACATGTGATGGTCTCACTGAGATATCTATAGAATACAAATATGACATTTGTTTAATTTATTTTGAATTGGTCTATCCACTTAGTAGAAGAGTGAGGCAAGTATCTCGTCCTCGAACATACAGTAGATGCCTCATGGGCCTCAACAACACAATCACTAGTCTGGTAGTTACATTTTATAGAGTGTTCTTGGCATTCTTGGTCCCATCTTCAGGATGGGAAATGGGATAACTTGTTGTTGTGCATGTTTGTGTATCTTTTCAGAGGGAGCACTTTGGCAGGCACCATTACCGCCCAGCAGTAAATTGCCTTGTAAATTACAGTGCCGGGGTAATAAAGCCAGATTTGTATATCACCGGGAGTGGAGACTGTGTCTGTCTTGTAAATTTAATTAAACAGCAGGTGCAAAATCAGGTCATATGGCTTTGATGTGCCCCATGTGAGAATGACAACCAGACAAAGATTCTAATATGAGCAGCATTTACATATTTTTGCATGTGGCGGGCGGCTTGTACAGAGGTAGGAAGATCCTTGCCTATCACCTTGTAGTGTATTTAATTCCCCCCAAATTAAGGAGCATTCATATTAGCTGTCACCTTCAATTCTTATAGATCTACAGCTAAAGAAATGGTTAAACTCTTCAAAAAGCAGTCTCTTGCTTGTTGAGAGTGTGCATAAACTCCGACATTACCAACACCTTGTGCCAAATGAAACACTTTCCGACTAATTGGCTTTTAATGCCTGTCTACTGTACATTACACAACATCATAACTAACCCATTAGAATGCAATTAAAATACTTCTCAAGAACTTGTGACATCACGCTAAACTAACGCCTTCAGTTAAGTGTATTGGAATAACAGTCATTGGCGTGCCAACTAGAATTGTGTTTTAATATAGATCTCCGTCTGGCTGATGTGCACTGAAGCCAAAAATCATCCTCTTATGGCTGTGCTTGACCTGTGACACTGTCAACGTGCTGTCTGGTCTCCAGAAGGCCCTTTTCTGTACGTCGGTTTGAGCTCACTGCCAGAGAGCTTACGAACGTGTCAGCGGCATCAGTTGACCTGACGGCAACACCTTGGCTTGTTTCTTTTTTGTGTGTGTTGGGAGGTAGTGGTTGATAATTACCACCTAGGATGTAGCCATCTGTGCCGCCCTTTCACGGCCTGTTAAGCTCGCTTTTCTGAAAGTTTACTGTTGACAGAGGGCACGCGAGAGGAGTGAACGCCAGAGCGTGTTAAAAAGACTGCACACTCAAGCAGTATTAAAAGTAGCGCTAAGAGGCTGATTTACAAGCAGAAGGTGGAGGAAGAAAGAGGAGAAGGAGAGGGGCGGGGGACAAGGAGCAGGTGCAAAAATAGGGAAGGGGCCTTGAAGGAAGTAGTGAGTTTGGGTTCACTCAAACTTACATCAGAGGAAGTGATCCTGAATACTTGCATTACTTGCAGAACATCAACACATTTATACCAGATTGAAGAGAGTATTGTCAGTATTGAGTCAGTTTCACAGTGACCTCCCACAGGTTCACAATCTCCATCTTGGTTTCGTCCCAGCATGCACACTTTCCACTTGTTCCAGCTCTGTAACTTTTCATCAAACCCGTCCATCACTTAGAGCTGCCTATTGTCGTCAGCCATGAGGGACACCTGTGTTTCTGCCATAAGGCAGCAGTTATCATCAAGCTGTCGGATATCTGTCACTATAGCAGGATCTATGTGGATACCTTCGCTGTCAAAACCTGTCAAATTTCGCTGAGTCTTTAATGAGAAAAAGCCAAGTTGAAACCAGAGGCGCAGACGTTTTGTGTGTGTGTGTGTGTGTGTGTGTGTGAGAGAGAGATAAAGTCGGCTGAGGGAACAGGTGCATGGCTAGAAGCTGTGGAGATGTAAGGAGAAGTAGGGGCTCAGTACAGTTCATCATCTTTGATAGTTGATGTTCCAGTACCACTAATCAAACACACAGCAACTGCCAGTGACTAAAAGACACATCACTGACATAACATAAAAAGCAGTGGGTTAGAAATTGAATAACCTCCATTTCACAAACTACATGTCAAATACACAGACGAAAATGTTTTGTTTTAATGTAACCTCAGGTATTTAAAAATAATAACTTGATAGCTGTATGAAAAGAAAAAGTTTCTTGCTAAATCAAATATAAACAGAACTTGAAAACTTTTTTGAGTGATTTCCCTAAAGTACTTGAGCATGTTTGTATTTGACTATGCGCTCATTGCCAACCAAAATCCGAAGGTCTTTGCTGTTCTGTGTCAAAAAAACAGAGTCTGTTTCTTTCCCCTGCGGCCCTCAACAACCGTTATTCTCACCAGGCACGCCTGTTGTCACAGCAGGCCTGTCAGAGGCCAGGTGAGGAGGCTCAGGTGAATGACCCCAGGCAAACCTCCCAGATAAAATCGGGGGAGAAAGGAGGGAGAGTGGGGAATGAGAAGGGAGGCAAGGGGAGCAGGAAAGCAAGCACAGGGGGTTGTAGAGCAAGAAGTGGGATGAGGTAGATGAGTTTTCTTAAGGTGCAGAGTGTGGTAAGGGGATGTGTCAAGTAAACCTGAAGGTAGAGGAAAGGGGAGGTATGTGCTGACACATAACAAGGAGGGGGGTATGCAGCTCTATCTGTCAGTGACATTGACAGGTCCTTATGCAGGAGCCTCATGTGCAAATCAACAGTGTTGTATTTAACATTCCAACATACTAGATTAGGTCTGCAATACACTGCTAATTGTAAAAGCTAGTTAAAATTTTACATTTGAGTTGAATGTCATTTTTGTTTAGATTTTGCGATTATTATTATATTAATTTTCTTTCTGAGAGTTAAAGAGAAGATCCACCCTCATATCTGTCCATTTAATTTGAAGCTACAGCCAAGCATCTTAGTTTAGCTTTGCAAAAATCCTGGAAAACACAAGGAAATAGCGCACCCTCGTCGCTCAGCTGGTAGATAGTGTTCCAACCCATGGCCCTCTGCTGCATGTCATCCCCCCTCACCCACATTCCTGCCTTAATCTGTCCTATCAAATAAAGGCAATAAAAATCTGAATATTATAAATTAAACAAATGAAATACAATGCATGAAGTCAATTTCAAGCGCTGTTTGATAGATTTTTTAATTTCGTTTTTTCTTTGGACAGAGCCAAGCTAGCTGTTACCTTCTGATGCCAGTTTGTGCTAAATTAAGCTAACCGTCGCCTGGCTGAGTAGTCTCAAATTTAATTGAGACACACACACACACACACACACACACACACACACACACACACACACACACACACACACACACACACACACATAAGTGGTGCCAATCTTCTCATCTAACTTTGTGTTTTTCTAAATGTCAAATTATTCCTTAAATCAATTAAAGTCTTGCTCTAATAATTAGATAAAATTCCATTGATGTTCTCTGTGTCAGTGCTATTTGATAGAAATGAACTTTTCTAAGACACAACCTAAACAATTGATTGTTTGAACAACATCATCAAGTTCATGTACATCCCTTGTTGGTGATTTGACAGGCCAAAACCTTGTCCTGCTGAACCACAGGGAGCTAATGAGTGCTAATATGTGTCCGTAGGCTTCAGGGACAATGAGCAGTACAACTACATGCTGGGATAAAATAGATCAGAGGCAGGACCCTGTCATCTTATGTCAGTCACTGGCTGATTTACAATGGCCCCTGGTCACAATTAGAGCCCTGTGGGCTGTGTGTGCAAGTATGGGCAAATGCACATGCCTATTATTAACCCTTAAGAGCTGGCAGGGAGCTCTTAGTTTTTAATTTCACCGTGTGTACTTTGAATCCTTTCTCGGCAGGGGCAGACACTGCCTGTCAGCGTGACATGTAGGACTAGTATAGGCATCAATGCTCAGTGGAGCAAAAAACAGTACATCGCTGTGTACTGCACTGAAGACTGCCCTCAGTGACATATGAGCAAACAAATAAGAGTGTTGAACCATGCAGAATAAATCCCTAATCTATTTGACTCTTGCTGCTTTGAAAATGTGTGGCACTGAGGACATTTCACTTTTCAGTATTTGATGTATAAAAAGTCAGTGTGTGTATCATTATTGACAAACAGACTGTGCTGTTTTTACAGCTCTCTAGTTCCCTCTTCTGGCAAGCGGAGTTACCATTACCGTCACGTCAACATTACTCACAATACACTACTATGTAATGACCTTCTGCTATAACATGTTGCTCATGAGGGTTTACCTTCAGAATCCCTGTGGGTACTAAGATTTCACTACTGTATTCTGGGCATGGAACCATCATTGAGGTTGCTGTCCATAATTACAAGCTAAATTGAGTAGGAGCAAGAGAAATTTATTTAATGATAAAGACATTCTTATACTACATATTGCAGATAATAAGGTAAAACCTTAGTCTATCTTATCCTTGAACAGGAAAAATAAATATCACCACTAACTTAGGGATACTTACTTTTTCCAGGGACTGATACTGTAGCATTTCTGATAGTGTAGACTCATTCAGAGCCATTATACAACACTTATGATGAAGACAGCAATGATATATTTTTGTACTCCAGGTGTCTTTCCTGTTCATAATGGTAAATGGCTTCTAGGAGATAAGGTTTTCCTGTTTCTATCAGCTCTCACTGTATAAGCATTTTGTTTAGCTCATACATTGATCAGATTATTAAGTCCTAAGGTCCTAAGGGGTCATGAGCTAAATCTAAATGGTTGTGAGATTATTATTATTACAAATATGAAAAATAATCTAAATTCTGCTTCACAATGTTTTTATTTTCTAGACTTTTCTTTAATCTTGTCTATTTTCTTGAGAAATACTGGATATTTGTTTTATCGCCTTGCTTCTTTAATGTAGTCCAAAACCTTTCTTATGAAGAAAAATCTGTCTTTATTGAACTATTAAGAGTTCAGAGAGAAATAGTGCTTTATCTTAGGGGGTCTCAAGCAAAATAGGGTTAGGAATTACTATTACATACTATATCCTATACTATGACTTTTTATGACATACTATTCTATCACTTTTTTACGACTTTTTATGACATACTATAATATGACTTTTTTATAACATACTATGCTATGACATACTATACTATAACCTTTTTATGATACTATACTATGACTTTTCTAATAAGGAAAAATATGTCTTTAATGAACTGTTATGGTGTCTCAAGCTAAAAAGGGTTATAGACCACTGGACTAGTATATATTTTAATTTTTTTAATCAGTTTTAACATACAAGTTCAAACAACATGACTTCTGGCTTTAATAGGACTTTCTGTAGTTTCCTGCATTGATGCAATAGTATTAGGGCTATAAGGTTAAGAGTTTGTTGGTTGGTTCCTACGTGCAGTGCAGCAGAGGAGAGGATGCTGATGGGGCACAGGAGGAGGATTTGGCAGCAAGGTGTTGGAAGGCAAAGCTAGAGCAGACCAGCCAGCACACGTGTGATAGCAGAACCTGTTGTTCTATACAGAGCAGGTGCAAAGGCCTTGTCTCTTCTCTTTTCATCCATCCCTCTCTCAGCTTGGCTCTTTGTCTTCCAGGCGATACACTCCTCCCACCTCTCTGTCCATCTCTCACTTTCTGTCCCCCCACCTCTCTCTTCCTGTATGATACTTCATTTGCTCAAGATAACATATCAGCTTCATCGCCCATCCACAAACTCTGTCACCATGATGCCCACAGATGGCAACTTCCTGTGGTCCTGCCTGATGATTGGTGGAGAGACTTCCAAACAGAGAACAGCTGGTGAGGGATGATGTATCACCTAGCGTTTGCACTTTCATTTTCAGGGTTGTCTTGTTAATGCTCCCAATCCAGCATCTGGCAGGAAATAGACACAAAGGCAGAGAGAGGGAAAGAACAACCTGTTCTTTGGCAGACCTTAACAAAAGGCTGACACATGTCTGAACACAGAGAGCTGTAATAGAATGGACAGAGTTGCTGTGAATATGTTAGTTAGTTAGTTAGTTAATATGTTTAATTTTTTTCAACATATTACAAATTTACTTAGCAAACGTCTTCCAGCCGCATATACAAATCATTTGGCGAAATACATGAATACAAGTACAGATACACACATGTATACATACATACATATATATATACATACACAACACATACACACACAGTATATACATACAACAAATCCTCTCATCTACAGATCATCTCAGTAAAGAGCTTTTTTCCTCTTCTCCCAGGCTTTCTCAAGATAATTAGCTAATTTATATGTTTCACTTGTGAACAGCCATCTTAGTCTTTGAGTATCATCCATATTTACCAAATCAAGCCCTGCTTTTATCTTAATAAAAAAAAAAATCACACTGTTCACAATTAAGAGGACATTAGAAAACGAAATGGAACTAATTTTCTATATCATTCAAACATTCGACATACTATACTATGACTTTTTTATTCCTTTTTTGACGTACTATACTATGACTTTTTATTACTTTTTGGACATACTGTACTATGATTTTTTTTATCACTTTTTTGATATACTATGATTTTTTTACATGTTACAATGACTGTTTGACTTTTTTTCGACATACTATACTATGTCTTTTTATCACTTTTTGCAACATACTATGCTATCGTTTTTTTTACTCTTTTCGACATACTTTACTATGACTTTTTTAATTTTTTTGACATACTATACTATGACTTTTTGTTTTACGTTTTTTGATATACTATACCAGGACTTTTTTATTACTTTTTTATTTTACTTTTTTTTTAACATTTTTAACATACTATAGTCTCACTTTTTTAATACTTACTATACTATGACTTTTTTCAACATACTATACTATGACCTTTTTTGAGATACTATATATATATATACTATGACTTTTTGACTTTTTTCAACATACTACACAATGACTGACTTTTTTTGACATACTATACTATGACTTTTTTATAACTTTTTTGACATACTATACTATGACCTTTTTTCGATATACTATACTATGACTTTTTTGACATACTATACTATGACTTTTTCATAACATTTTTGACATACTATATATACTATGACTTTTTGACTTGTTTCGACATACTAAACAATGACTTTTTTCTAACATTTAACCATGGCATTTTAAAAAACAATTTCATTACCAGGACTTTTTTATTACTTTTTTCAATATACTATACTATGACTTTTTTGATATACTATACTATTACTTTTTTATAACATTTTTGACATACTATACTATGACTTTTTTGACATACTATACTATTACTTTTATATAACATTTTTGACATACTATACTATGACTTTTATGACTTTTTGATATACTATACTATTACTTTTTATAACATTTTTGACATACTATACAATGACTTTTTGACATACTATACTATTACTTTTATATAACATTTTTGACATACTATACTATGACCTTTTTTGACATACTATATACTATGACTTTTTCAGTCAAACTATACCATGCATATTATATATACTATGACTTTTTGACTTTTTTCGACATACTAAACTATGACTTTTTATGACTTTTTTGACATACTATACTATGTCTTTTTATCACTTTTTGCAACATACTATGCTATAAATTTTTTTTAGCTCTTTTCCACATACTATACTATGACTTTTTGTTTTACGTTTTTTGACATACTATACCAGGACTTTTTTATTACTTTTTTAACATACTATACTACCACTTTTATATCACTTTTATCGATTTACTATACTATGACTATTTTGACATACTATACTATGAGTTTTTATGACTTTTTTCAACATTTTTTGACATTCCATTTTTATCAATTTCTTTCGAGATATTATACTATGACTTTTTATCACTTTTTTTACATACTATACTATGACTTTTTATCACTTTTTTTACATACTATACTATGACATTTTTATCACTTTTTTCGACATATTATACTAGGACTTTTTTTGACATGCTATACTGTGACTTTCTTACTTTTTTTTGACATACTATACTATGACTTTTTGTTTTACGTTTTTCAACATACTATACCAGGACCTTTTTATTACTTTTTTCAACTTACTATACTATCACGTTTTTGACATCCTGTTCTATGAGTTTTTTCGACTTACTATACTATGACTTTTTGACTTTTTTCGACATACTACATAATGACTGACTTTTTTCGACGTACGATACTATACTTTTTTATCACTTTTTTTGACATGCTATACTATGGCTTTTTCATTACTTTTTTTGACGTACTATACTATGACTATTAACTTTTTTATGACTTTTTTGTTATACTATGACTTTTTTTACATGCTGCAATGACTGGCTTTTTTTCGACATACTATACTATGACTTATTTTATCATTTTTTCGACATGATCTACTATACCTTTTTTATTACTTTTTTCAACATACTATTACTGTACTATTAATTTTTATCACTTTTTTTGACATGCTATACTATGACTTTTTATAACTTTTTTGACATATTATGACTTTTTTACATGCTACATTGTTTGACTCTTTTTGACACACTATTTTATGACTTTTTTAAACTTTTTTCGATATACTATAAGATGACTTTAACCCCTTTTTTTGACATACTATACAATTACTTTTTTATCACTTTTTTCAACATACTATGCTATTGTTTTTTTTACTCTTTTCGACATACTTTACTATGACTTTTTTAATTTTTTTGACATACTATACTATGACTTTTTGTTTTACGTTTTTTGATATACTATACCAGGACTTTTTTATTACTTTTTTATTTACTTTTTTTTAACATACTATAGTCTCACTTTTTTAATACTTACTATACTATGACTTTTTGACATACTGTTCCATGACTTTTTTCAACATACTATACTATGACCTTTTTGAGATACTATATATATATATATATATATATATATATATATATATACTATGACTTTTTGACTTTTTCAACATACTACACAATGATTGACTTTTTTGACATACTATACTATGACTTTTTGACATACTATACTATGACTTTTTATAAAATTTTTGACATACTATACTATGACCTTTTTTCGATATACTATACTATGACTTTTTTGACATACTATACTATTACTTTTTTATAACATTTTTGACATACTATACTATGACTTTTTATGACTTTTTTGACATACTATACTATGACTTTTTATGACTTTTTTGACATACTATACTATGACTTTTTTATAACATTTCTGACATACTATACTATGACCTTTTTTGACATACTATACTATGACCTTTTTTTGCATATTATATATACTATGACTTTTTGACTTTTTTCGACATACTAAACTATGACTTTTTATGACTTTTTTATACTTACTATACTATGACTTTTTGTTTTATGTTTTTTGACATAGTATACCAGGACTTTTTTATTACTTTTTTATTTTACTTTTTTTTTTAACATACTATACTCTCACTTTTTTAATACATACTATGACTTTTTTGACATACTGTATATATACTATGACTTTTTGACTTTTTTCGACATACTACATAATGACTGACTTTTTTCGACATACTATAGCCTACTATGAGATTTTATGACTTTTTTCGACAGACTATACTTTGATTTCTTTTGACATACTGTGCTATGATATACCATGCTTTATCACTTTTTTGACTTTTTTTATCACTTGTGGCTGTGGCTTAGCGGTAGAGCGATTGCCTGCCAATTGGAAGGTTGGCCCTGCAGTTCCATGTCGAAGTGTCCTTGGGCAAGAACCCCGAGTTGCCCCCGATGCTGTGTGAATGTGTGTGCATGTTTATCTGATGAGCAGGTGGCACCTTGTACGGCAGCCTCGGCCCCAGTGTGTGAATGTATGTATGAAAAAAGACATTTGAGTAGTCGTTAAGACTAGACACAGCACATTTTTTTCAATATATTATGCAATTACTTTTTTTGACGTACTATACTAGGATTTTTGTAATCATTTTTTCGACATAATCTACTATGCCTTTTTTATTACTTTTTTTGACATGCTATACTATGGCTTTTTCATTACTTTTTTTGACGTACTATACTATGACTATTAACTTTTTTATGACTTTTTTGTTATACTATGACTTTTTTTACATGCTGCAATGACTGTTTGGCTTTTTTTCGACATACTATACTATGACTTATTTTATCATTTTTTCGACATGATCTACTATACCTTTTTTATTACTTTTTTCAACATACTATTACTGTACTATTAATTTTTATCACTTTTTTTGACATGCTATACTATGACTTTTTATAACTTTTTTGACATATTATGACTTTTTTACATGCTACATTGTTTGACTCTTTTTGACACACTATTTTATGACTTTTTTAAACTTTTTTCGACATACTATAAGATGACTTTAACCCCTTTTTTTGACATACTATTCAATTACTTTTTTATCACTTTTTTCAACATACTATGCTATCGTTTTTTTTACTCTTTTCGACATACTTTACTATGACTTTTTTAATTTTTTTGACATACTATACTGTGACTTTTTGTTTTACGTTTTTTTATATACTATACCAGGACTTTTTTATTACTTTTTTATTTACTTTTTTTTAACATACTATAGTCTCACTTTTTTAATACTTTCTATACTATGACTTTTTGACATACTGTTCCATGACTTTTTTCAACATACTATACTATGACCTTTTTTGCGATACTATATATATATACTCTATGACTTTTTGACTTTTTTCAACATACTACACAATGATTGACTTTTTTTGACATACTATACTATGACTTTTTATGACTTTTTTGACATACTATACTATGACTTTTTTATAATATTTTTGACAAACTATATATACTATATATACTATGACTTTTTGACTTTTTTTGACATACTATACTATGAATTCTTATGACTTTTTGACATACTATACTATGACTTTTTATAACATTTTTGACATACTATACTATGACCTTTTTCGATATACTATACTATGACTTTTTGACATACTATACTATTACTTTTTATAACATTTTTGACATACTATACTATGAATTTTTATGACTTTTTGACATACTATACTATGACTTTTTTATAACATTTTTGACATACTATACTATGACCTTTTTTCGATATACTATACTATGACTTTTTTGACATACTATACTATGACTTTTTTATAACATTTTTGACATACTATACTATGACCTTTTTTCGATATACTATACTATGACTTTTTTGACATACTATACTATGACTTTTATAACATTTTTGACATACTATACTATGACCTTTTTCGATATACTATACTATGACTTTTTTGACATACTATACTATGACTATTTTATAAACTTTTTGACAAACTATATATACTATGACTTTTTGACTTGTTTCGACATACTAAACAATGACTGACTTTTTTTGACATACTATGATTTTCTATGAATTATTTGACATACTATACTATGACTTTTTTATAACATTTAACTATGGCATTTTAAAAACAATTTCATTACCAGGACTTTTTATTACTTTTTTCAATATACTATACTATGACTTTTTGACATACTATACTATTACTTTTATATAACATTTTTGACATACTATACTATGACTTTTTGACATACTATACTATTACTTTTATATAACATTTTTGACATACTATACTATGACCTTTTTTGACATACTATATACTATGACTTTTTCAGTCAAACTATACCATGACTATTTTTAACTTTTTCGACATACTATACTATGACCTTTTTTTGCATATTATATATACTATGACTTTTTGACTTTTTTCGACATACTAAACTATGACTTTTTATGACTTTTTTGACATACTATACTATTACTTTTTTAAGACATTTTTGACATACTATAGTATGACTTTTTATGACTTTTTTGACATACTATACTATTACTTTTTTGTAACATTTTTGACATAGTATACTATGACCTTTTTCGACATACCATATACTATGACTTTTTCCGTCAAACTATACCATGACGTTTTTTAACTTTTTCGACATACTATACGATGACCTTTTTTTGCATAATATATATACTATGACTTTTTGACTTTTTTTCGACACTACACAATGACTGATTTTTTTCGACATACTATACTATGACTTTTTAGGACTTTTTTGACATACTGTACTGTGACCTTTTTTGACATACTATATATACTATGACTTTTTTACATTTTTTGACACTACACAATGACTGACTTTTTTCGACATACTATACTATGACTTTTTTACAACCTTTTTGACATACTATACTATGACCTTTTTCAAAATACTATGTACTATGACTTTTTTACAACCTTTTTAACATACTATACTATGACCTTTTTTTCGAAATACTATTTACTATGACCTTTTTCGAAATACTATTTACTATGACTTTTTTCGTCAAACTATACCTTGACTTTTTTAACTTTTTCGACATACTATATGATGACCTTTTTTGGCACTATATATATATTATGACGTTTTGACTTTTTTTGACATACTATATTATGACTTTTTATGACTTTTTTGACATACTATACTATGACTTTTTTATAACATTTTTGACATACTATACTATGACCTTTTTTGACATACTATATATACTATGACTTTTTGACTTTATTCAACATACTACACAATGACTGACTTTTTTCAACATGCTATACTATGACTTTTTTATAACATTTTTGACATACTATACTATGACCTTTTTCGACATATATATACTATGACTTTTTTGACATACTATACTATGACTTTTTTATAACATTTTTGACATACTATACTATGATCTTTTTTCGATATACTATACTATGACTTTTTTGACATACTATACTATGACTATTTTATAAACTTTTTTACAAACTATATATACTATGACTTTTTGACTTGTTTCGACATACTAAACAATGACTGACTTTTTTGACATACTATGACTTTTTATGAATTATTTGACATACTATACTATGACTTTTTTATAACATTTAACTATGGCATTTTAAAAACAATTTCATTACCAGGACTTTTTATTACTTTTTCAATATACTATACTATGACTTTTTGATATACTATACTATTACTTTTTTATAACATTTTGACATACTATACTATGACTTTTTGACATACTATACTATTACTTTATATAACATTTTGACATACTATACTATGACCTTTTTTTGCATATTATATATACTATGACTTTTTGACTTTTTCCGACATACTAAACTATGACTTTTTATGACTTTTTTGACATACTATACTATGACTTTTTATGACTTTTTTGACATACTATACTATTACTTTTTTGTAACATTTTTGACATAGTATACTATGACCTTTTTCGACATACCATATACTATGACTTTTTCCGTCAAACTATACCATGACGTTTTTTAACTTTTTCGACATACTATACGATGACCTTTTTTTGCATAATATATATACTATGACTTTTTGACTTTTTTTCGACACTACACAATGACTGATTTTTTTCGACATACTATACTATGACTTTTTAGGACTTTTTTGACATACTGTACTGTGACCTTTTTTGACGTACTATATATACTATGACTTTTTTACATTTTTTGACACTACACAATGACTGACTTTTTTCGACATACTATACTATGACTTTTTTACAACCTTTTTGACATACTATACTATGACCTTTTTCAAAATACTATGTACTATGACTTTTTTACAACCTTTTTAACATACTATACTATGACCTTTTGAAATACTATTTACTATGACTTTTTTCGTCAAACTATACCTTGACTTTTTTAACTTTTTCGACATACTATATGATGACCTTTTTTGGCACTATATATATATTATGACGTTTTGACTTTTTTTGACATACTATATTATGACTTTTTATGACTTTTGTGACATACTATACTATGACTTTTTTATAACATTTTTGACATGCTATACTATGACCTTTTTTGACATACTATATATACTATGACTTTTTTGACTTTATTCAGGATACTACACAATGACTGACTTTTTTCAACATGCTATACTATGACTTTTTTATAACATTTTTGACATACTATACTATGACCTTTTTCGACATATATATACTATGACTTTTTTCGTCAAACTATACCATGACTTTATTTTTACTTTTTCGACATACTATACTATTAACTTTTTTGACATACTATATATACTATGACGTTTTGACATTTTTTGACATACTACACAATGACTGACTTTTTTTGACATATTATGCTATGACTTTTTATTACTTTTTTGACATACTATACTATGACTTTTTTATAGCACTTTTGACATACTATACTATGACCTTTTTTTTGACATACTATATACTATAACTTTTTTATCACTTTTCGCAACTTATTATACTATGACTTTTTTATCACTATTTTTGACATACTATACTATGACCTTTTTCGACATACTATATACTATGACTTTTTTCAAGTTTTTTTGACATACTATATACTATGGCTTTTTTCGACATAGTATACCATGACTTTTTTAATCACTTTTTGTGACACACTATACTATGACTTCATTTAACCTTTTTCTCAACATACTATGCTATGACTTCTTAATTACTTTTTTGTACTACAAGAGTGAAAAATGTGAATATCCCCTTGCCGGATAAATAAAATCATCATACAATACTATGACAGTTTATAACTTTTTTTGACATACTATACTATGACTTTTATTCCTTTTTTGATGTACTATACTATACTTTTTTATCACTGTTTTTGACATGCTATACTGTGCCTTTTTCAACACTTTTTTCGACATACTATACTATGACTTTAATATTACTTTTTTGATGAACCAAGATTTTTTTTTACATGCTACAATGACATACTATGACGTTTTTAAAAACTTTTTTTGTCATCCTATACTATTACTTTTTATGACTTTTTTGACATACTATACTATGACTTTTTTATAACACTTGTGACATACTATACTATGACCTTTTTCGACATACTACACAATGACTGACTTTTTTCGACATACCATTCTATGACTTTTTATGACTTTTTTGACATACTATACTATGACCTTTTTCGACATACTATATACTATGACTTTTTTATAATTTATTTCAACATAATATGCTATCATTTTTTTACTCTTTTCCAAATACTATACTATGACTTTTTTAATTTTTTTGACATACCATACTATGTTTTTAAGTTTTTTGACATACTATACCAACACTTTTTTATTAATTTTTTAACATACTATATTATGACTTTTTTATCACTTTTCGCAACTTACTATACTATGACTTTTTTATCACTATTTTCGACATACTATAGTATGACCTTTTTTGACATACTATACCAGGACTTTATTTAAACTTTTTCTCAACATACTATACTATAACTTTATTTAACCTTTTTCTCAACATAATATGCTATGACTTTTTAATTACTTTTTTGTACTAAAAGAGTGAAAAATGTAAATATCCCCTTGCCGGATAAATAAAATCATGTTATCTATTTTGAACATACAATACTATGACAGTTTATCACTTTATTCGACCAACTATACTATGATTTTCATACCTTTTTTCAACATACTATACTATTAATTTTTTCGACAGCTATACTGTGGTTACTTTTGAACTTTTTTCAACATACTATACTATTACTTTTTTATAACTTTTTTTGACATACAGTGAGGAAAATAAGTATTTGAACACCCTGCTATTTTGCAAGTTCTCCCACTTAGAAATCATGGAGGGGTCTGAAATCGTCATCGTAGGTGCATGTTCACTGTGAGAGACATAATAAAAAAAAAAACAAATCCAGAAATCACAATGTATGATTTTTTTAACTATTTATTTGTATGATACAGCTGCAAATAAGTATTTGAACACCTGAGAAAATCAATGTTAATATTTGGTACAGTAGCCTTTGTTTGCAATTACAGAGGTCAAACATTTCCTGTAGTTTTTCACCAGGTTTGCACACACTGCAGAAGGGATTTTGGCCCACTCCTCAACACAGATCTTCTCTAGATCACTCAAGTTTCTGGGCTGTTGCTGAGAAACACGGAGTTTGAGCTCCCTCCAAAGATTCTCCATTGGGTTTAGGTCTGGAGACTGGCTAGGCCACGCCAGAACCTTGATCTGCTTCTTACAGAGCCACTCCTTGGTTCTCCTGGCTGTGTGCTTCGGGTCATTGTCATATTGGAAGACCCAGCCTCGACCCATCTTCAATGCTCTAACTGAGGGAAGGAGGTTGTTCCCCAAAATCTCACAATACATGGCCCCGGTCCTCCTCTCCTTAATACAGTGCAGTCGCCCTGTCCCATGTGCAGAAAAACACCCCCAAAGAATGATGCTACCACCCCCATGCTTCACAGTAGGGATGGTGTTCTTGGGATGGTACTCATCCTCATTCTTCTTCCTCCAAACACGGTTAGTGGAATTCTGACCAAAAAGTTCTATTTTGGTCTCATCTGACCACATGACTTTCTCCCATGACTCCTCTGGATCATCCAAATGGTCATTGGCAAACTTAAGACGGGCCTTGACATGTGCTAGTTTAAGTAGGGGAACCTTCCGTGCCATGCATGATTTCAAACCATGACGTCTTAGTGTATTACCAACAGTAACCTTGGAAACGGTGGTCCCAGCTCTTTTCAGGTCATTGACCAGCTCCTCCCGTGTAGTTCTGGGCTGATTTTTCACCTTTTTTAGGATCATTGAGACCCCACAAGGTGAGATCTTGCATGGAGCCCCAGTCCGAGGGAGATTGACAGTCATGTTTAGCTTCTTCCATTTTCTAATGATTGCTCCAACAGTGGACCTTTTTTCACCAAGCTGCTTGGCCATTTCCCCATAGCCCTTTCCAGCCTTGTGGAGGTGTACAATTTTGTCTCTAGTGTCTTTGGTCAGCTCTTTTGTCTTGGCCATGTTAGTAGTTGGATTCTTACTGATTGTATGGGGTGGACAGGTGTCTTTATGCAGCTAACAACCTCAAACTAATCTAATTTATTTTAGGATAATAAATGGAGTGAAGGTGGACATTTTGAAGGCATACTAACAGATCTTTGAGGGTCAGAATTCTAGCTGATAGACTGGTGTTCAAATACTTATTTGCAGCTGTATCATATAAATAAATAGTTAAAAAATCATAAAGTGTAATTTCTGGATTATTTTTTTTGGATTATGTCTCACAGTGAACATGCACCTACGATGACAATTACAGACCCCGCCATGATTTCTAAGTGGGAGAACTTGCAAAATAGCAGGGTGTTCAAATACTTATTTTCCTCACTGTACTATAGAATGACGTTTTTGACATACTATACTATGACTTCTTTATAACTTTTTCTGACATACTATGACTTTTATTCCTTTTTTGATGTACTATACGTTTTTATCACTGTTTTTGCACGCTATACTATGCCTTTTTCAACACTTTTTTCAACATACTATACTATGACTTTTATATTACTTCTTCGATACATTTTTTACATGCTACAATGACACACTATGTTTTTTAAAACTTTTTTGACATACTATGAATTTTTTTGACAAATTATACTGACTTTTTAATCACTTTTTTTGACATACTATGCCTTTTTACACTTTGTTCAACATAATATACTACGCCTTTATTTTTTCCACATACTATACTATGACTTATCACTTTCAACATACTATACTATGACTGTTTTATTACATACAGTACTATGACCTTTTTAATTTTTTCTACATACAACCTTTTTACTTTTTCAACACACTGATTTTTTTCGACATAGTATACTATTACTTACACTATACTATGACTTTTGAACATTCTATTAGATATTTTAAATGTTTTCAACATACTATGCTATGGGGTTTCTTAAAGTTTAGATAACTAAGCACCAATTTAACGAGCCATCATATAATTGAGAGTGCACTGGTTGTAATCGGTTAGAACTGGAAGAGGTCTTAAAATGTATGGAAAGAGACTTAGGTATTTAGTTTAACTTCAGACTTCCTGCATTTCTCTTTCTATAAGCCTCTCTATTAATGGAAAGGGGAACTATACACTTTTAACACAAGAGGGAACTATTTCACAACCAAATGGGACCACAAGACATCATGGTATTTAATAAAGACAGCAGACTCACAAAAAACAACAACCTTTAATACCTGGTGTCACAGTGTTAGTGGAACTGTAGATGTACGGAGATGCCAAGTCAAGTTGTACAGAACTGATCCAATTTTACAATGTTTATATCCGTATCAACCAGGTCAATTAACGTTTAATTACTGACTAATCTAGACATTGTTTACCACCTCAAATTACAGAAGTCTTGCATACAGACAGCATTTCCTCTGACAATAATCCACTTACTGAGGTGACTGGTTAAAATGTAGGTGACTGATTAAAAAGGTAATTGACCAATCAGGCCTGAAGAATTCCATTCTTAAAACAGATAATGCAAATACAACAAACTAGGATGTGAAATAGGCATATAAAAAGAAAACAGTAACACAAAATGCCAACCTGCTGAATTGAGAAAGGCTGACCAACGCTATATATCATATGGCTGAACATCAAAACATATTTTCCCAAACTGAAATAAAAACCAGACAGCTGAGTGATGAAGATAGATCTTTAGAGGCTACAATATTGTAACATTTAACATGTAGAAGTCAGAGAAAAATCATGCAGCTTCATCTCTTGACACAACCGATTATAAAATATAAATTGCTGCTCATAACCAAACTGGATCTTAGGGTAGTTTCAGCGTAGATTTTGAGCTTTTGTAAAATAAACTTCTCATTCAAGGGCCATATCTTAAAAGCAAGCCCTTAACTCGGTCAAACTGTCCACACCTGTGCTGATGTTTAATTAAGTGTGTATATAAGCCTTTATATTGAGGCCTGATAAGCCTCTCATGTAGAAAACATACAAATCACTGCAGTGATTGTAATGTTTGCTGTTTGGCCCTTTTATGTTTGTTGCATAACACAGTATCTACCTGTCCAGTGGTGCCAGCAAACAGTTAAAGGAGAATGTTGTGTAAAAATGGAAGTTGCCATGATTTTGTTTGACTTTAGCTAGTTTGTCCCCACTCATGATTTTGATAATGGTGATAGATGTGTTTAAATAAAAAAATGTTGCACTTTCTAAAATTAATCTTAATTCTGGTGATATCAGAGCCCTAATAACATTAAACTGTGAAACCCCCTTTGAAAGTATAGTTGCAATCTCTCGTATGTATTGACTTTTCTATTGAGTAGACATTGATTTCAGCTGCTAAACTCCTCTGTTAAACACAGCAGGCACCATACCACAAACATCACAGATCATATTAAGAAGTCAAACAATAAAACCCATATACAGTGCAGAGTTTACATAAAGAAGCATTAAAATAGTTTTCCACCTTGTAAAAACTGTTAATACATTATAAATACATGGTCAAAAATGCACATACAGTTGACAGCTCCATTTACTTATCCCTTCCAGGAAATCTGCTTGGCACGATTGTCATAAAAACAACAAAAGCTGGAGGAATTTATCTATTTTTTGGAGGAAAGCACCAAACTTTAAAAGTAGAAAATTGGACCGGCTTTGATATCAAATTATTATGCTCATACAGTAGGTGACGACACTGATAGCAAACCAGGCTGCAGCTAAAGTACTCAAAATGTAAGGCTGCTAATTCCGATTCTCATAGTGAATATCGGAGCTAAATTTATCAGTACTGGAGCGAGTTGCAGCTTACTGTTTAGCTTAGATTAACTACTGTTTACTATTGAACTGTTTTGGTAACTGCAGCCACACTTCTCACGAAATGCTACAAAAACACTGGTAATCACACCAGAATAAAAGGGAAAGTAAGCAGTAGTAAATGGCTTTTTGAAACATTTGAATGGCTATGCATGGTAACAACAAAGAAAAACATACTGAAATAATTAGTTTATAACTAAATAATTTTACCTTTGTTCCTTAACACAGAGAAACTGTTTTTGTGAATCAAAGATACCCCCAAAAAAACTGAACAATGGCCAACCTCTGTACTGGTTTTCAAGCTCACAAACATTAAATATAGCTAAAAGAAAGATGGATAACAGCAACATAGAAGATGAAATAATATGAATAGTTTCAGAAAAAACTCCCTGGTTAAATAAAATCCATGATATGCAAATATATGGTGATTCATTCTACAGCTTCCACTATATAAACCTACTTATGACAGACAGTTGTTTGATAAATCAACAGCCTTTTAAGAATGGTAATGTACAAACTTGCATAGATAAAGTGATATAGTACAAAGCAGCTTTATAATTATGTGCCCAAAAACTGAACTATTTATTTTTACTTTACAGGCTTTTCTGACGCCCCTGCAGGGATCAGCTGCTTGCTGTTGGAGGTCTAACGACCAACACTCGGACCACTAACATATGCAAGTTTGCAATTTGGCCAGGTGTTTGTTAAATCTCAAAAAGTGGGCGATCTGATCTGAGTTAAGCTAAAGATTGTATGGTATGATGTAGCTCTCGTGCTTAAAAAGGCTTAGGAAATACAGGCTCAAGGTCACACAAAACATCAGTTTAGGACAGTTTGTTTTTCTTCATCTTTTTGTTTACTGTATGGCTATTAACAGTGTGGCATATGGATGACATCATAGAATCATCTGAATATAAAGGGTTTCAATAACCTATCAGTAATGCTCTAAAATGCTGTTGAACATGCGTTCCCTGGGATTATTTGGACTTTTATTCTTTAATGCACAGGGGAAAATGCCGAATTTTGGCTAATCTCAATGTAAGGCTATTCATTTCTATTTGGCTAAACCACCACCTGGGGACTGACATCTCTTTAGTGTAGTATTAAAATGGGTCCACAACATGTGGACACAAAGTCCTTTAATAGACATTAAATTAATGTTGAACTTAAAGGGGAGTACCACTTAATTTCTGGATTTAAGATCAATGAAATTTGTGAACACACACACACACACACACACACACACACACACACACACACACACACACACACACACACACACACACACACACACACACACAATGAATTTGAAAAGATGGTAATAATGAAAAAGCTAAACGTTGAACAAAACTGGTGTTCACTGTCACTTGACAACATATATTAGTATTGTTTTAGATTTGAGTGGCAATCCCCTTTAAGTGTACCTTGCAGTTTGGAAAACACTCAAAAGTACAACATAGACACTACTCTGAGCACAGTTCTATTAAAAGCAACAGGTTATAAAACATTGACATCATCAAGAGGACGTGCTTTACATTGCGTTGAGTGACAACAGCCTCCCATCTCTACCTCAGTCGTGAGCATGACGTAAGAATCATGTTCCGTGTGCAAATCAAGTGAACACCAAACATGCGTGGTGTAACTAATGCTACTGACTGAATCTGTAGAGCTACATTGAGTGTGGTAATGGGGAAAAGCTGTTGTTGCGTACGACAAACTGACAAAACAGAGCGATAAAGTAAAAGTTCTATGTTGGCTCCTGCATTTCATTGTTCATACAAGAGAAAAAAGCATTTCTTAACTTAGATTTTTCCGTTGTTTGTAGTGACCTGCCAAAATACCACGCCATAGTTACCTGCAACTAAGGACCACTTGATGTGGGCCAGAGTTCCTTCGCATCCCCAAACCACCAACATCTAACACACGGAAACCGTGGTCCTTAGACAAGTCTTACTTCCTCTGACCATTTACCCTTCACCTCCCTTCAAGCCAAGGTGTAGGGTTGCATTTCTACCATGCCTCTCTCATGCAGAGCGATGGATCCCGAACTGGCTGGGGCTGGTGCAGACTCAGCCCCCCAAAAAAAATTAAGCACTCAAAGCTGGTGGGAGTAGAAGAATGTAAAAGGGTGAAAAGGAAAAAAAAAAACATGGCGCATCCATGAAGCACCTCTCTGCTCCTGCTCTGATGGTGTGTTTAGGTTGGCAATGGGTCGTCATCGCCTTTGCTGCACTTGCACTTGCAGCAGAGGACAATGGGAGTGGCCAGAAGGAGGAAGGGGAGGCAACCAGCAGGAGCAGGCCGAAGCCAGCAAAGATCCCCACAACCTGCAGGAAGACATCATAAAAAATAAATACACTGATGTAAATACAGCACTTATACATACAGTACCAGCTATGTGTAGGAATTGTGTGCAGCAATGTTACACTTGACACAGCATCATCTTATAGAACACAAGTATTGGTGCAAAATGCATGTGCTTTGCTTCAGCATGCCAGAACAAGAACAAGTATTTTCAATACTTCTTATTGTAAAACTTGTGTTGAACTAAATATCCAAGATAATGCTGATTTTTGTTTACTAAATCTCGCTTTCACTAGTCATTGCCTTGAATCCTTCCAAAGAAATGCAATACTACAAGTTGACCTGCAGATGGCACTCAATGCCTCAAAACAACTTAACCCCAGTTGCATCAAATGCATAAGATAGCTTTGTAATATATATATATATATATATATATATATATATATATATATATATATATATATATATATATATATATATATATATATATATATATATATATATATATATATATTTTTTTTCTTTATTTTCATGACTATATACATTGTAGATTATCACTGAAGGCATTACAACTATGAATGAACACATATGTAATTATGTAGTTTAAAAAAATTTATAAAATAACTGAAAACATGTCATGTATTCTACTTTTTCAAAGTAGCAACCCTTTGCTTTTTTGATAGTGCTGCAAACCCTTGGTGTTCTCTCAATGAGCTTCATGAGGTAGTCACCTGAAATGGTTTTCACTTCACAGGTGTGCCTTGTCAGGGTTAATTAGTGGAATTTCTTGCCTTATTAATGGAGTTGGGACCATGAGTTGTGTTGTGCAGAAGTCAGGATGATACACAGCCGACAGCCCTATTGGACAACTGTTAAAGTTCATATTATGGCAAGAACCAATCAGCTAAGTAAAGAGAAACGAGTGGCCATCATTATTTTAAGAAATGACGGTCAGTCGGTCCTTGGCTCAAAACCTTTCAGGATGACGTTTTCAGTTATTTCACACTTTTTTGTTAAGTACATAATTCCATATGTGTTCGTTCATAGTTTTGATGCCTTCAGTGATAATCTACAATGTAAATGGTCATGACTTTTGGCCTGTACTGTATATATTCCTACTAACTTCCTGTTCAGATATCGATACATTCCATTATACTCATTAAAGCTGCATGGACAGGTGCCTCTTTTGCCTTTGTGAGAAAACACGTGTACACAGAAATATTAAAAAATAACGACTGAAAACGCTGCACTGTGCATTAACTATGGAGGAATATATTTTTGACTTTCTGGCGGCATTATGACAAAGACTAGTCCAGGTGAAACTCTTTACCGTCATGAGTTAGTAAATTAACCACATGGTGGAGCCAGACAACAACAAGTTCAGAGCCACATAATGGAATACATAACATGCAGTCACGTGAAATGTAATAGCACAATGCTTTTTCTTCTTTTATGAGGACAAAAAGACACATTTTTGGGGTAACACTCGCAATTAGCTCACACATTGCTTACTATCTTTTTTTACTGCTAGTATACAAGCTGCGCTGTAGAGGAAAGCACAGTGTAGTGAGCACTATGTGCTCTAATTTGTCCCAGATGACGCTTATGTTTTTACACATGACTGTTCATGTACCTGAAGGTAGACATAGATCCCATGTCGTCAGGGAGAGAAGAGAGGAAAGTTTTTTGTTTTTCCATAAGATATGTTTGCCCTGGTACATCTTGTATTTATGAAGGTGGCTTTTTAGATTGGGGGAGTTAAGGACACAGAGCAGTAAAGCTATAGCTGGCCTCCACCAGCTGAACTGTAATCATATGACTCAGTGTGGCCCACTGGGCAACAGATGCCAGTGTTGACAAAATAACAAGTGTGTTGTACAAAGGGATGTGCCAGCCCATACATAGATTATTTGGCTAAGGACAGATACAAATTTAGGAACTGAACAACCGAGTCGGCCTCTGTCGAATATTTAACAGACATTTCTATTCGTGATGATGTGTCATCCGCTATTTTAAATGTAGGAAATTGCATGTCATATCTAATCCTTTATATGTAATCCATCATTTCATTTTGTAACCTATCAGTAAAGAAGGACATTGGTTATGTAAACCTTTTTTTTTTTAAGTATAAAAGGTGATTATAAAGCTTAGTGGAAAACAGCAGGACGCTGACCACCAGGCACTTGTCGCTGCATGTGGATCAAGCTGTCCTTTTACTATCGTCCTGTCAAGATAATGCTAGTCCATTACTGAAAGCGAGTGTGAGCCAGAAAGAGGCAGAACCAGGAAGCACGTGTATGGCCACATGCTGCAGTGTGGTTAAATGGCGCCGGGGGTTCTCACCTGTGTTCTGTGCCAGATAACAGACGCCCTGGAGTGGCCCAGTTTGTTCCGACAGGGCCCTTTGTCATAGTGGATCAGGAGAAAGTCGTCCTGTCACACAAACACACACATGTATGCACACATTATAGATTAAGATTGACCATTAGCACACTGAAAGACACAGGTAGCTGTTATGAGAAAATTGCTTTTCAAATGAACTCTGTTCACACAATTAAGATTACATAAAGGCACCATGACCATAAGTCACCCTTTCCATCCTCAATTTCTAGAAAAAATAAAAACATCTCATCCCTTTCTTATCAAGACCAAGGTTAAGCTACAATTTCCTGATAAAGAAAGCTATTGCTGTCACAGGGAGACAAATGATGTCTACAGCCATGATTATCATAATGTGCAAACACAGTACAATGTTAAAAAAAAAAAAAAAATAGTGCATCTTGCTCTATATTGCAGTAAATAAATATATAATACATTAATAATAAATATATTAGGAAAAATCAACTCACATCCAGGGACTCCAAACAGTACCAGCAGAAGGCATGTTTGCAGTTCTTGCACATCATCTGTGCACAGCCCTCATCCCTCTCAATGTAAACTTTACATTTAGGACAGCGCTTGATTGGTGCGTCATCCTCTTCATTCTTATAGAAAGAGCTGGGGGAGAGAGAGACGAGTCTGATGGGATATTTATTCCAAACACACAAAAAAAAAGAAGTCCCAAATCACTCAATATTCACTTTACATGAAGTGCTGGGGATGAGTTTGCTTTAATGCAGCAATCAATATTTGCAATCTTTGATGTAACAGGATTGTGTGAATAGTTGTGTGAATAGAACTCCTCTAAAACCCACCAGTCACATACGTTATTGAACTACAATCAAAACTCTTATTCTTCTCTCCTGTTGATGTCGAATTGTCTGTATGCATTTGTCCTGTGTCAGTTAAGTGCTGAATCCTGAAATTTGGAAGCAAGTAGCGGCCATTCAGGGCACTGTCCTAGGACAACTAACAAGGCTATTTAATGACTAGTGGAGGGGGCAGTCATTTGTAAAGAAGAACCAGAATCCAGCTTTTAGACAGCCACAATTAGAGCAAACAAGTGTAGTTCAAAGGCAGAGGCTCTTTACAACTTAAGAGTAGACCTGTTAATCCTCTCTCCCTCCACTGTGGCCTTTGAGCTGGACCGGTGCAGATAGAGGAAAGCTCTGCAGAGCTAATGACATTTCCAGAGTAAGAGGATATCACAAAGAAACAGGTCAGCTGCATAGGTCTCTGGGTAGCCCTTGTCTAACCTCACAGGCAGCTCCTGTATCCTTAAGAGTAATAAGCCCATCCCAGACTGCTTTACTGCAGTTTAGTTTCAGACGATTGTTTTATATCAGCCTATTCATTTGTGCTTGAGCCCTGGCAGATGTTCAACTGAGCAGTGGCTGCAAAACAGCAAGCCAAGCAAGCTGTCATTCTATATTTAAGGACTCACTGAATAAATCATTCTGTATATTGACAAGTGGGTTAGGACTCCAGTCAGGTGAACTAAAACATGACGTATGGCTCCTGTTCTAAAATACCATTTCCAGGGATTGCATCTGCAGAAGCTTTACAGCAGCTGACATGGTCACAACAAGCCAACATGGGACATATTAATATGTTTTTGAAGGTTTGGAGGTAGTGAAACCATTTGGATAATGTAGACAAAGTATTACTGGAATAGATATTGCTGGTGTATAACACTTAACCAATGATGTAAAAACTTAACTAAATTATGACTAAATCAAATTTTTTTTAATTTGTATTGCATTTTGTACCCAGTAGTTAATACTACGGCTGCAACTAACGATTGTTTTTAACTGATTAATCCATAAATTATTTTCTCCATTCTGGTATATAAAATGTCAGAAGTCAGGGTGTAAAGTATATGGAGGTAAGACAGAAACATTGTAATTTCTGATCTGACTAATAACAGATGAGAGAAATTGGGAAAACAAGACTTTCAATTGCAACATTACATTGGATCATAAATGGATAAAAGCTTAAAAGGCAATACCTGTTTTCTCCTGGTAGGAAGGAGGTAATGGGCAGGTTGTTCTCTTGGCAGGCCTGTCCAGGGTGCCAGTTGGCCTTGCAGGTCGAGCAGAACTCGAGGGCACAGACGGTGCATTGGACCAGCTGGGGCCGCGCAGGAGAATCAGTTTCCTTTAGTTGGCACACGGCCTGGCAGGTCGAGGAGGGGCACCACGTCCGGCATGGGTCCAGCAGCACCTCTGATGGAACAAAAGTGCCAGCATCATGGACAGTAGCTCTCTTAAAGGGTATGTTAACACAAATCACAAAGAAATCATTAACATTGTAACTTTTTTTTGGTAGAAGGTAGTTTTTAAGTTGGTGCGGAACTTTTCAAAATGTTTTGTAAAGCACACCACCATTGTGGCAGTGGCAGGTGATATTTCAGAGGCATCTTCAAATCTCAGCATGTTAAAATCTGATGTAACCCAACCCAATGTAACCTGATTATGTTGGAATATGTGATCATTTTAACTAATTTCCATGACTTCTCCAAACTCTTTTAAAGGTGTCACAAAGACCAGTTTTTTTGCAAGTTATGTTCTAAGTTGGTAGAATGATGTACTTGCCCTATCCTCACCTTTCTTCCCCTTACTTCTCGGCCAAGAACTCTGAGCACACATTCCACATGCACTCTTGGCTCAGCCTGAGAAATATGGAACGGTTACAGCAACTGTTCTGCCTGACTTGACTGGTACATTATGAGACGGTTGACTGCCCATATCCAGACAGCATCAACAGCTTTTTCCGAGGCTTTCTGGAGGATGGGAATTTATTTACAGGACCCCCTGTGTTTCTATATATTCATTTGTTGTCGTTGTGTTCATGCACTTATGTATGCAAGTGAGATCTGCATGTTCTGTGTACAATTTATGCCTGTGTGTAGGTGGAGAACCTGCAGGGTGAGTATAATCAAAGAGTGATAGCACGACTTGGTTACTGCTATCTCTGTGTACAATGGAACTCTAATATTACTTATTAGCATGTCTACATTGACAGCATGGAGCGACACAGACACATTATCTTCCCTGCATGATATCCAAGCCTTTTACTAGTCCGTTAACATTTATTCGACAAACAGTGTAAACAGCAGACATTAAATACATAGCTGCACGCTGAAGCAGAGATAAAAGGATTTAACTAAAATATCTTGCTATGCTGCTAAGAGACCTGCCCGCATCAGAATCAGTCAGACAGTTTACGAGTCTAGAGCCGAACCAATCCAATTAGTATCTCTTTAAACAAAGTCTGGGAGGCTTTCCCCTTCATGTATATTTGATGGGAGACAGGGTTGAGTCAGAATACTACAGTACAAATCAGACAAATGTTAGGCCTGAGTACCTGTCACAAGAATATTCCTTGCCTGCATGATTATTTGTGGTTTATGAATGGTATTGAATCCATAACCTTTTTGTGCCAGAAGTCAAAATTGAAACAATTAATTTTAAAGCAGTTGACAGCTGTACATGAGCGACATTAAGATCTACTGAACAATTGAGCATTGCTCAAATATTTTCTATTAGCTTTGAGCATGAGTGGTTGAATGAGCAGTAGTAAGGCTACACTTGCAAGACATGATTGTCATCAATTTTTTTTTGTGTCACAATGATATACAGTATCCTTGGAGGATAGGAAGGTACACGTGAATGTGCGATTGACAGTCATTGCTCATGCACTACCCACTGGAGATAACAACGTACTGCAGCAACTTTTGCTCACCCCTTTCAAACTGAAGCTTCTTGTATTTCTGCATCATCTCTGTGGCCACCAGGCACTCAATCTACAGGGAAAGAGGAGACAAGAAATGGGAGGGAGATAAACAAGTGATTGTGCATATTTATAGACAGAGGCTGCAAGAAGCAATTATACATTCAGTACGTGAATATCATTTCAATATATCAATAACAAGTTCAAATTTCTACAAGATAAGGACTCACAATTTGCGTACCAAGAAGTTCTTCTTTCCGTTATTATATTGAAAAAGAAAATCCAGTTGCCAGAATGTATTCAAGGTGCATACGCAGGCCCACTCAAGGTTAAATGCGCTCATTTATTGGGCAATAAAATGAGCATTCGGGCTTTGTAAAAAGCGGTCGATTACTAGGTGAGAGCATTTCTGTCAGAGCAGATGGGGATGAGGCATGATTTGCTTGAGTGGCAGGAGTAGCTGGGTTTCCATTAAGGGCCAGTGACACTGATTGATTAGAAACATGCGGCCTTGGTGTGCTGAACCATGCTGTGCCTATAGGCCTCTGAGACCATGTGAGAGAGTTGGTGAGTTCATCAACAAAAACTGCCTAGAGGATTCCCTCAGATTGACCACAGCTGCTCATTATAATAGAATAAACACACCGCCAGGTGGAGTGCAGTGGTCATCTTGAGTAATGCTAGAGTACAGTATATTTGTGTTAAACTAAAGGTTAGTTTTATTAGCTCAAACTTCTGTATGTAGTAGGAAAAAGAGCAACACAATAGATTTGTGACATGGATTTTTGTGACATGGACCTGTAGAGATAATGTCACGGTTTTGCTTATTACCAGTTCTGCATGTGCTACATTTGCATGTACATACAGTAGCCCATTATGCAAGTTCCATGCACCACTGTGTGAAAAATAAAACATGATGAAGGACATGATCATATTCATGAGCCTGAAGAGCATCAGAGGGTTGTTCCGATATGTGCAACCAATCACCACCCAAAAGAACAAGTTCATCTAATGACAAAGTAAAAATGTGTCTTTTCCTTTTAATCAATACCTCATTTTCCAGCAAGTGTCCTCTTTTGGGACAGGCAGAGTCTGGACAGCTAATTGCAGTTTCAAGGCCTTCTTTAATCAGGAGTTCCACATACTGCTTCAGGCACTGAGGAAAAAAACAGACAGACATAAACAACATTGATCCAGTTCAATATCCAGTCTGTTAGACGGAAAAAAGGCAAAGCAAAACAATCACACCAGAAAAGTTGGTAAACAAACTGGCCTGAAAGTCTCTCTTGATCGCTATCTCTGACTGTCGCCTCAGAAAACAGAACATTTAACAGTTAAATAGCCAGTGGTTTCCCCTCAGACGTTGATGGAGACAAGACTAAAACAGACCCTAAAGCTTTCTTTTCTGTGTGTCTGCTGGAAGTTTGAATAATTGTCGATACATTGTCGTGTTTACAGGTTGTTCTGCTTCCCCTCAGGTAGCCCAAAATGTGTCCATTAATGCTACTTCACATAGTAGCATTTGAATATAACTTTTACTATTAGCTGTTTTGGGGGAAGCCAGTGAGCCAGCTTTGGTTGCAAATTTACATTTATGAGAACAGCTGATCCTTTACAAAGCTAAAAAATCTATAAGATAATGAAGACTTTATAGAATTTCCATTTGAAAGACAAGCACTAGCATTTTATTAGCTTCTATTCTATGTTTAAGTATTTTGCTACACTGTGTATTTTGTTTTCTGTTTAATAAAACTACTTACAAATATCAGTATCACTAAGATGGTGATAGAAAAGTAGCTCAAGTGATATATCAGGCAGTCTTTGTGTTTACACTGTGGTTAAGCTCTGTGGAATAAACTGTACTAACTGAACTTTGGTAATTACTGCCGCTGCCCAGACTGTGTTCTAGGAAGTAGTTTCTATTTTTACTGGCCATTCTTGGACATTGTCTCCTAATCTCTGGACTAGAATGGTTACTATACTTGCTAATGAACTGTAACTTTCTTCTCCATATCAGCTTTGAATATTGCTCAACACACACACACACACACACACACACACACACACACACACACACACACACACAGTGAGGAAAATAAGTATTTGAACACCCTGCTATTTTGCAAGTTCTCACACTTAGAAATCATGGAGGGGTCTGTAAATGTCAGCGTAGGTGCATGTTCACTGTAAGAGACATAATAAAAAAACAAATCCAGAAATCAAAATGTATGATTTTTGTAACTATTTATTTGTATGATACAGCTGCAAATAAGTATTTGAATACCTGAGAAAATCAATGTTAATATTTGGTACAGTAGCCTTTGTTTGCAATTACAGAGGTCAAACGTTTCCTGTAGTTTTTCACCAGGTTTGCACACACTGCAGAAGGGATTTTGGCCCACTCCTCCACACAGATCTTCTCTAGATGAGTCAGGTTTCTGGGCTGTCGCTGAGAAACACGGAGTTTGTGCTCCCTCCAAAGATTCTCCATTGGGTTTAGGTCTGGAGACTGGCTAGGCCACGCCAGAACCTTGATATGCTTCTTACAGAGCCACTCCTTGGTTATCCTGGCTGTGTGCTTCGGGTCATTGTCATGTTGGAAGACCCAGCCTCGACCCATCTTCAATGCTCTAACTGAGGGAAGGAGGTTGTTCCCCAAAATCTCACAATACATGGCCCCGGTCATCCTCTCCTTAATACAGTGCAGTTGCCCTGTCCCATGTTCAGAAAAACACCCCTAAAGCATGATGCTACCACCCCCATGCTTCACAGTAGGGATGGTGTTCTTGGGATGGTACTCATCATTCTTCTTCCTCCAAACACGGTTAGTGGAATTATGACCAAAAAGTTCTATTTTGGTCTCATCTGACCACATGACTTTCTCCCATGACTCCTCTGGATCATCCTAATGGTCGTTGGCAAACTTAAGACGGGCCTTGACATGTGCTGGTTTAAGTAGGGGAACCTTCCGTGCCATGCATGATTTCAAACCATGACGTCTTAGTGTATTACCAACAGTAACCTTGGAAACGGTGGTCCCAGCTCTTTTCAGGTCATTGACCAGCTCCTCCCGTGTAGTTCTGGGCTGATTTCTCACCTTTTTTAGGATCATTGAGACCCCACGAGGTGAGATCTTGCATGGAGCCCCAGTCCGAGGGAGATTGACAGTCATGTTTAGCTTCTTCCATTTTCTAATGATTGCTCCAACAGTCAACCTTTTTTCACCAAGCTGCTTGGCCATTTCCCCATAGCCCTTTCCAGCCTTGTGGAGGTGTACAATTTTGTCTCTAGTGTCTTTGGACAGCTCTTTGGTCTTGGCCATGTTAGTAGTTGGATTCTTACTGATTGTATGGGGAGGACAGGTGTCTTTATGCAGCTAACAACCTCAAATAGGGACATCTAATTTAGGATAATAAATGGAGTGGAGGTGGACATTTTGAAGGCAGACCAACAGGTCTTTGAGGGTCAAAATTCTAGCTGATAGACAGGTGTTCAAATACTTATTTGTAGCTGTATCATACAAATAAATAGTTTAAAAAAATCATACATTGTGATTTCTGGATTTATTTTTTAGATTATGTCTCTCACAGTGGACATGAACCTACGATGAAAATTACAGACCCCTCCATGATTTCTAAGTGGGAGAACTTGCAAAATAGCAGGGTGTTCAAATACTTATTTTCCTCATATATATATAATATTGTATAAACTTGTTTTGTAAATCATTTATTTTTACTTAAGCCACCATTCTGCAGAAATGTGTTGCTGTTTGTAGAGCGTCCTGCTCACCAGTGTACAGAAGACACATTGGCACTGTGTGATGGTGGTCATCTGCTCCAGAGGGAACTCTCCAAGGCACAGCTTACACGAGACCAGGGGGTCCACGGCCAGCTCCCAGGTGGGACGGTACCGTGCCGTGGTCATCTTCACCGCCACAGAGCTGAAACATAAAAGAAGGAGAGGGAAAGGAACAAAGAGCTATGGTTAATGAAGCCAAATGCATCCTAAAAGTACGTCAACAACGTGGAATGGTTAATGCTCATAATACCACTCATGGTAAAGGAAATCCTTGTGTGGATCAGTTTTGTTTGTGTCTCCATAATACATTGAGTCCAAGCTGTGCTTTATTTGTTGTGACACAACCATGACGTATGAGCACAGACTAAAAAAATGCATTGTGTGTTGTGTTCAGTGAGGACGAGGACACATACATACACGCAGAATTGCACCAGATCTCTGTCTAAAAGGCCTTTGTCAGCCATTCATTTTTATTCCAGGCCTCATACTTTCAGCTTCCTTCAAAGAAAAGAAAGTTTTCAAAAGCTTTGAAACTCCGGGAGCTATCAACTATGTCAGCTTCTTGTGAAATATTCACTTGGGATGAAATAACACCTTTTTATTTTTCTTCACTGCGCGTCATCATGTCTCTTCACGAGAGTCAGAATGGGTTATTTTAGGCCGTCTCGTCTCACCCTCTCCTTCCCTCTGCAGCTGAGAGCACCCACTCTGCTGTTTACAGGAAGTGGTATTGCGCACACAACGTCAACACTCAAGCTCTCCTCATGCTGCTTAGCAACCGGCTGAAGGAGGATTTCGAAGGTGGAGAAGAAGGGAGAGAAGCATGGCAGAGGAGAAAAGACAGGGAGAAATTGTGGTTTGCCTTTACTGGTCATAACGAGTCTGCCTCAATGTGCAACTGCCTGTTCACAGACATATATGAAGTGGAGAGAGAGAGAGTGGGAGGAGAGGGTTTTAAGAGTTGAAGTGGTGATGCTCCATGGACTCTTGTGCTACCCAGAGAGGGGAGTGAAGAGAAAAAGAGACTATGAGTTATGGTTTAGCATGGACATAAACGAACTTCACACCGCCCCTTCTTAACAACACATTTATCCACCATGGATCAATTTCCTTAGGGTGCTAGGTGAAGGCAATCCACACATGATACATGCTAGCACATTAAAATAAAAATTCAGACAGAGACCAATCTGTTGTGATAACGAGGCAAATCCAGTGAGCCGTGTGATGGGCTGTAGCCTTTGGTGCAAAATGGAGTGTCAAGCAGAACACATGTCCATCTCATTTCTTTTATTTAGATCTTGTTATTTCTTTTGTCCCTGTGAAAATAAAAACATTGGGTCTGCCATGAGTAAGGACTTCTTTTACTGCTGCTCAGGGAGAGAGGAAGATTCCCAATGGAGAGTGAGGCTACACGAGCACATCTTATAAGGAAGTTTATTATTAGACACTCTGAAAATCTGTGAGTAATTGAATACTGCAGCTGACGAGGCAAAGTGCATCACTACACTTCAAGCTACAAGCAGACAGAAAAAAAGATAACGTAGGCGTCAGACTTATTCTATACTTACTCTTATTCATCAATATGTGTTAAGGGTTTCAGAAGCCAGATGACATCTTCTTTGCACTATAACATACACTGTCAAGAAGATTAATAGAGCCCCCCCATAGCATATTATTTTATCTAGAATATCTTTAGCTTTGTGTTTTCTCTTTACTCACTCTGATGGTTTAAGTGTGGTTTCCCATTTAGTCACAGCTGATTAACCATTATTAGATATTGTATTAAATCATTTTGGACAGAAACATCATTTCATTTTTCCCCTGATTAAAAAGATTACTAAACTATTTCAACACATACTGAGACCAGCCTCACCATACTTATTTCGTAATGAATTAACAGGAGGAACAACTATAAGTAAGCACAAATAACACCAGATGCAAAAATGAAACAGCCAAACAGCAAGGAAACTCAAAATAAGTGCAGATTTATGAGGCAGTATGCAAAACATTTCATTACATTGTGTAAACAAATACTCAAAAGACGAGACGGTACAGAGCCGCTACTAGCCCTTTCTCAGGTGATCCAGCTGTGCACCTGTTCTCAGTAAGTGATCCATTTAGATCACGTCTGACTAGAACAAATACCTCATTTGACAAAACCTGATTGCCTAGATTCTTCCTTCGCATCTTTTCATCGTGGCAAGTAGGAGGATGGATGAGAACATTGCAAAGTGAGAAAATATTAGATGCACCTCATGTCTGACTCACTCAAATTGCCTGGCATTGACCCATCTATCCACCATCTATCACACTGAACAGAAAGCACTGAGAGGTGAGGGTGCTCTATTATGTTCTGAGCTTGTATACAAAAGCTTAAATGCCAAATGTGTTATCAGGATGGAGCCAAGGACTTGCAAACATGACCCTCAGGGGAGTGTGTGGGAAGGCGTGTTCTTTGGTGGTCCAAAATAATACATGAAGTAATGAATACCTGAAGTAATTAAATCATAATTGGTAATGAGCCATATTTAAATAGGTGAGTGCAAACTAGGGGTATGTGTCAGCTTTAAAGCAGGTCTGATAGGCAAGGTGAAGCATGAGCTCCAAAGGGGCAAATGTAAAGGTTACGGGATCATAAAAACATCGAACTTCACAGGCAAAGAGTAAGACGTTGCATGTGAAAAAACAAAAAAGTTACCTTATTAGGACTGTGAAAGATGTCAAATGTATGTATTTAGTTAAGTATGTTACTGTGTAGTTGTATTTTCTAGAAATGCTTGTATTGCAAACCCTCAATCACGTTTTTAGTACATCTCCAGATGCACACTTGTTTATGAGTGTGTTCAAACAGTGTGCTGACTGTAAGCCGAAAGATGTCAGTTTGCAGTTTTTAGGAGACGGTGCAATAGGTGTTGTTGTTCTCCTTGACTATGCATGTTAAAGGAGTGAAAAGAAGATGCCACCTGACTTCTGTAACCCTCACTGGACATACATTGATGAATAAGAAAAAAATTTAATTTAAAATGTAGTGATGCATTTTGCATCATCAGCTGCAGTTTCTGATCATTCACAGATTTCCAATGAGTGTCTGTCTAATAATAGACTTCCTTGTGTATCCTTTCTCTCCTTTGGGACAGGGACAAAGTAATAACTAGATCTAAATAAAAGAAATTAGATGGAGACATGCGTTCTTCTTGACACTGCTACTGGAGTGTCAAGAAGAACGCATGTCTCCATCTAATTTCTTAAGGAAAAGCTTAAGGAAAGCAAGGACAAATGCTACTCTTGGTCAGACTCTGAACCACCGTCCAGGGGGCACAGAGCTCTGTCCTTCCAGCTGAAACTATTAACTATTTCACTCTTGGTTAATAAATAAATACGCCAAAGCCAATTTTGGTCTCATCGAACTATTATTTCTTCACTCCTTTGAATTACCACAACAGACACATTTGAGGACTCATGCTTAACCCAAACAAAGGCCTCAAAAGGGTGAGTCTCAAAACTGTGCAGCTGCTGACTTGAATGACAGCAGTTCCAGAGTACTGAAAGGAGTCCGTTTCTTTATCTGTCTCTATGTCTAAGCTGCTAATCGCCATTAGCTCGGAGGCAACAACAAAAACGGGCGGTAAAAAGTAATTTGCACTGCAGAGTAAGACTTTCTAATAGTGTGTGCTTTTACATTCAAATTTGTTTCTCTACTCCCAGACTTTATATTGGCTGTGCTTATACTGACAGAATAGGTCAATGGGGACAAATTAAATAGTTTTGTAAGGATGGACTGAGGAGAGAGAGAGAGAGAAAGGGAGAGAGGGAGAGAAAGAGAGAGGGGGAGGGGAAGAAAGAAAGAGACACACACACAAAGGGAAATGCGTTTTCATGAGAAAAGGCGGTGCAGTGCCATCCCTCTGCTGCATTATTAACTAGATGGCCCATTATCACACGGAACCACACAAACATTATATTCAGAGTTATGGCAGTGTGCATGCACTCTCATGCACTGTGAGTGTGTGTTCCTTTCAGATATAGCCCTCCAGAATACTATGTGTCTAAAAAGGTCAGGTCAACAAGCTAAAGATCAATAAAGCGGGAGTCACAAGTGAGTCACAAGTCAAACATCTATCCTGGGAAGTGGTCACCATGTCTCAGTCATCAGTCTGAAGGGGCACACGCACGCATGCACACTCACATTACCAATCCATTGACTGGAGTGGAAATGGTCATACATGACCAATTGAGGAGAACTTCTCCAGGCAGCTTGAAGTGGAAGAGATTTCTTGCTGCAGTATGATACCATCCATTAAAGTTTTTTTCTTTTTTAAATCTACTACAGCTTCATCATTGTGTAATAATGACATCACTTGCAGTACACAAAATGACATATTAACCACTGGTATGGATACACACAGGAACGACAGACAGCAAACCTTGCTTTAAGCCCTAAACCCAATTCTAATCTTAGAAGCAAACTGCCCACTAACTCACATCACTAAATTTCCTCACTCCAGTGATGTCAACCTTTAACTGCTATTTAGAAGAGCCACAAGACAAGACTAGACAAAGACTTGCACACATACAGTATATAGGCATCTCTTATCTCATTACATTGGACAAAGGACTGCATGACGTGGCCTCCATATCCTCATTTTCATAGTAGATCTGATTTGTCAAAACATGCCTTTGATGAGTAAAGCGCATATATTGCGTAACACTAACTTTACTTCTGGGTAATATGTGTATAAGCCAGCAACAGTCGATCCGGATTTATTAATAAAGTCAATTGAAATCCAAACAATAGTTCATGATCTTTTTTAGTAATGAACAACTAATCAATTAATCCATTAGTGGATAAACACTTGACTGGCTGTTTTTTTATTTTAAAGAATATTTTTGTTCTGTATTATTGGTGTTCAAAACAATCAATTTTAAGATGTTTTCAATACTATACTATACTTGATATTTAACCACACCCTAAGTGTTTTTGTTGTAGCTCTGTCATTGTCCACACAAGAGACAGCTCTGCTCTGTTTTCAAATACAAGCAGCTTCCTATTGTGCAAAGAAAACCTTAAAATGCAAATTCTCACTTGAATAGACTCAGACAGAGACACAACATGAAGCCTCACGCTGCATAGCGATGAAGGCTTTACATTTACCAGGAACTAAAATCAACTAAGTGTCCTCAATGCACTTGTGTATACACTCTACCCCGTTGTTTGAGAGAGAACAATGGGAAAGTGTTAAAAAAAAAAATATATATATATATATGGGGGAACGCAATCTTTCAGTGGCCCATTTTCACCTGGTCGAACAGCTTTCCTGTGTGTTATTATATAATGTCAAAGCATTGCATCAGACTATTTATATAACTCACCTATGACAGATGTAAAAGAAAGCTGTAACTGTTTGCAGAGTTCTTTTTTTGCGCACACATAACCCGCAGATGAACATTCTTTCAACACATGTCCTTCAGCTGATTTACAAACAATCAAACAGTCAAACAATTAGAAAAGTCAGAGAGGATGGAAACTGAAGGCCTGCTAGAGAAGAAGACAGGGTTGTAATATTATTCTACCTGAAGTCTGGGGACTAGGCAATACCGTACATGTTCAATTGTGTCATTATTTGCTGCAAAAGAATTAATTTAGCGAGAAGCATTATATGTTACCAGCTGACTCAGAAAAACTTTGTGCCAACTGGCTTTATCAAGGAATCACAATATAACCTCAAGTTTACTCGTCATTTTAGGCGTGGCATCCTGCTACAATATGTGCTTTGGATTTGCAGCTGTAAGGGCATTCCACATCAACAAACAACAAAAAAAAAAAAATCTACATTTTAAATCACCTGAACAGCCCAATAAACAGCAATATCATCTGAGGGAGCTCAGGGTCTGTTATTAGCACTTAGTGGTACTGCCGTCTGCTCTCTACTCCCCTGTTCCTTCCTGCCATTACTCCCTCAAAAGACCCCAGCCCTGCTCTTAAGGGCCAATTAGTAGGACCTATAGTTTCATTTATGTCAAACTCTGTGTCCACTGATGCAGAAAAAAAGAGACCGAGTTATAAAAAAAAAAAAAAAGAGAGAGGGAGGGGACAACAATAACGTCCATTTTCAAGACATCCTCAGCTCACCTCAACTTTCTGCAGTTATTTCTTCGCACCCTGTTTGAAAGCTCCCTCTGGGCAACATAACAAATCGGCAGAACAGATCAACGTGAAACCACGCACACAGTCAAGTACATGCTGTATGCATACACACAATGTGGCTATTAAAAATCATCTACCATGTTAACAATTATTTGATCCCCAATATCTTAAAAATTCAGATTTTTCCTCTATGAAAGCTTTATTAAGAAAAGAACATTAAGGGTTTTTCAGCAATTATTTTATAAAGTCATCCTTTTCACATATTTTCACGTTCTGTGTGTCATTTTGTCATATGGATTGTCTATATTATGATAGTATCATGTTGTCTACTCTGTACACACGACATCTACTGCACAATTCTACGGATCGTGTGCATTATTCATACTGCAATAAAGGACTCCTCTCAAACAGTTGTGCAAATGCAAATCCCAGAAGTACATATAAGACGACAATAGAGTCACAATAATTAATAAAATTAATTACATTTACAACCCCCAATCTATCTTCTTCTGAATTGTAACACTGTGCACTATTAAAATAAAATCAATTTGAGACATGTCACTGCAATACACAGTAAGGACATATCACTGCTAACTTCTCCTGATGGAAAAATACCATTGGGAAATCATACCAGGGTCTATTTTGAGCATGTTTATTGTAAGCACAATGTAGGCACAGTTGTATATGGGCCATAGGTTGATGTAGCTCATACAATACAAAGTCATAATCCATGTACCCCATCCACTAACCCACATTCATAACCCAAAGCACACATAGGGACTTTATTTTTTGGATTTGTTGGCTCAATCGCTGAATGTGAAAGATGACATGCCTTCAGCAGTTGGGGACAGTCTCCGTCTGTCCTTGACGTGGAGGGGGAGCACTAAGAGTGGTGATAGGCCTAGTTTGTCCAGGCCCTGAGGAGTTACACAATCATACCGATGTATTTTGACATCATAAGAGGTGTGTGTGTGTGTGTGTGTGTGTGTGTGTGTGTGTGTGTGGTGATGGCCAGACATACGCTGACAGTGGGTATGTAGGGCAAAAAACCCGTAGTCTCATGTCTACTTGGTCTCTTGCCATTTTTCTGCTGCAATGCAAGCTAAGTATCCTCTCTCTAAGTAGAGTATAGAGTTACTGCAAGAGCTATGCTCTGTCTGCCTGAGCTGGTTTGTACCTACTGCCAGTTCACTTGGGTTTGTTGATAGTGACGACAGCTAGAGCTGAAGATCTTTGGGCTTGGGCCGGGGTAAGTCTTGTAAATAAGCGGTCAGGTGATGCGTTTTGATTAGCGTGAAAATGGATACTGCAGAGGTGAAACGGAGGCTGGCCTCTGGCAATTATGTTTTGGTTGCACTGGCAATGGTGGGTTGTAAAACGGGTTTGGGCTTTTAAAAATCTGTCAATCAAAATGTACTTGTTGGGCTAGGGCCGAATTCTGTCGGACTTGGGCCTAACTTTCAAGGCCTGATTACAGCTCTCACGACAACACTAACCAGGCTGGACAACAGTTGAGTATTGTTTTTTTACCATAATGCCAAATTTGTCTCTTCTGATTGAGCAAACCTGGTCTGATCCTTCTATAAATAAGTGAAGAAGGAATGTAAAACATGCTTGATGATGATGATCAGCATAACCACTAGGACTAGAATAGTATAGCGTGACCTTAAGCACCCGTTTATTCTTTTATCAGCACTCCCCTATGGAGGAATACAATTGACAAAAAAATTGGAAAAACTGCATTCAATTCCTAAATTACAATGGCATAATAGTCATCTTTGCAACTGTGTTAAGAGGTGTAGCTGTAGAGACTACAGTACCCATAATGCAATGTAGGGGTTTTCCCGGGTTGTCGGTCAGTAAAAGAGTTTTTAAGGTAGCCCATGGCGTCCCGTCTCATTCATTTATCATACATGGTGTCAGAGAGTGAAAAATAACTCAGTCTCCGTACCCAATTCTGCCACAAGCTACGGAAGTTTCTCTCAGTGAGTAGATGAGGAGCAGTTTAGTAGCAAAAATAGGTGCAGAAAACGGCATACGATGTATGCTTGTGAACGAGGAAAAAGCCAGCGAGCCCATCTGTGTCTGGGAGAGGCCTGACGGAGAAGAGAAGAGGAGAAAACAGCGCAACACAAAAAAGTTTTTCCTGAACGTAAAACAATGGGGGAAAAGACGAAATGGCAGTGGCAGCTGTGCAAATATCACACCCGGAGCCATTTGATTTCTCAAATACATCTGACTGGCCAAGATGGATCAGACAATTTCGTACAGCATCAGGATTAAAAGGACAAACCCGACGAATATCAGGTGAATTCACTCCTATATACACTGGGAGATGCAGCAGATGATATTTTGGGAGTCTTTTGAACAACACTGTGTGGGCAAACACAATGTCATTTTTGAAAGAGCCAAGTTTAACATGAGATGCCAACAAGAGCTAGAGAGTGCAGAAGCGTTCATTACGTCAGTGCACATGTTTGCAGATCACTGCAGCTTTGGGGTTCTTAAAGAAGAACTCATAAGGGACAGAACTGTGGTTGGAATAAAAGACAGGAGGTTGTCAGAACAGCTACAAATGGACTCAGAATTAACACTAGCTAAGGCCATACAAAAAGTGAGACTATTAAGAGACAACAGACAATACTGCACAACAATACAGTGGGAGAAGATCCCAAAGTGAATGTGGACGCCATTAAAACACACATGAAAAAGGAAAAAAGTTCCACCACATAGGACAGAAGATAAACAAAAGCCAAAGATCAGACGCTCATAGTGAAAAAGAGTTTGGCCGATGTGGAAAAGGACGCGAACATGCATGGAAAGACTGTCCAGCTAAAGACGTGGAATGTCGAAAGTGTCACAAAAAAAGGACATTTTGCGGTAGCCTGCCGTGGTGGTCAGGCTGTACACACTGTCACACAAGACACAACGGACAGTGACGCACAGGACTATGCATTCCTTGGTGAAGTTAATTCACAAAATACAGCACTCTACTAATGAGGTTGTGTATGTTGTGGCAGGACTGACACAATCACTATTGGGCTTACCAGCAATAGTGGCAATGGGACTTATACACAGGGTTGATGAAGTGACACTGACTCAGACTGTGACTGATTTTAAGGCAGCTTATCCAGCTGTGTTTCAAGGGCTTGGCAAGCTGAAAGAGCCGTACCACAATGAGCTGGAACAGGGGGCTACACCCTATCCCCTCTCTACACCCAGACAAGTTCCTCTAACCCTGAGAGAAAAAGTACGTGAGGAACTAACTAGAATGGAAAACATGGGGGTCATCTCAAAAGTTACTGAACCAACAGCCTGGTGTTCAGGGATGGTGGTTGTTCCTAAACCTTTGAAAGACAAGCTCAGGATCTGTGTAGATCTCACACCACTCAATGCAGCTGTGAAGAGAGAACGTCACATTCTACCGGCTGTTGACCAAATGCTTGCAATGATGTTGGATGCAAAAGTGTTCACAAAACTGGACGCTCGATCCGAATTTTGGAAAATCCCCATAACACCAGAGTCACGACCTCTCACAACCTTCATCACTCCTTTCGGTAGATACCTCTTTAACCGACTCCCCTTTGGCATCGCATCAGCTCCGGAACACTTTCAAAGACGGATGTCGCAGATGTTCGAGAGTTTTGAGGGCGTGGTATGTCATGCAGATGATGTGCTGGTGTATGGTCGGAACAGACAGGAGCATGACCAACGACTACATTGTGTGCTCCAGAAAATGCAGGACGAAGGCCTCACTCTGAATGAGAAGTGCGAGTTCGCTAAAGAGCACATCATTTTTGTCGGTCACAAAATATTGGCAAAAGGCATTGAACCAGATCCAAACAAAGTTAAAGCGATCCAACAGATGCCAGAGCCGACAGGCGTGGAAGATGTGCGCCGCCTGATGGGCATGGCAAACTATTTGTCCAAGTTTGTGCCACAGTTGGCCACCTTCACCACACCCTTAAAAGATCTACTGAGAGAGAAAAATTAGTGGATCTGGGGTGTGCCTCAACAGACAGCTTTTCAAAAGCTGAAAGAAGAACTGAGCTCAAAAAAAGCACTTGCTCAGTATTCAAACACAGTGGAAACAAGAGTAGCAGCAGATGCATCAGCATACGGCATAGGTGCTGTTCTCACACAGAAACAGACTGATGACTCCTGGCAGCCTGTGACATACATCTCAAGAGGGCTGACGGACACAGAGAAATGCTATGCGCAGATCGAGAAAGAGGCTCTAGCAGTGACATGGGCTTGAAAGACTCTTATGTACAGGGTCTGCACTTCACACTACTAACAGACCATAAACCCCTTGTTCCACTGTTGAGCACCAGAGGTTTGGATGATCTGCCACCCAGGGTTCTGAGGTTCTGTCTGAGACTTTTGAGATACGAGTATGACATTGTCCATGTCCCAGGTAAAAGCCTTATCACGGCAGACACATTGTCAAGAGCTCCACTGAGAGACAAGCCGTCTTCTGACGATCTACAACTGGAGAAAGAGGTCCAGGTGTTTGTGGATGCAGTTGTGTCTTCACTCCCTGCTACAGATAAGCGGTTGGAGGAAATAAAAAAAAATGCAACAAACAGATGAAACATGCAAAACAGTGGCACACTACTGTCTAACAGAGTGGCCAGAGAAAAGTGGATTGAGACCAGATGTGGCACCCTACTGGCAAGTTAGAATGGAGCTGCATCTTGCAGGAGACCTTCTCATGAAAGGGGAGAGACTCGTATACCTCAGGTAGTCAGAAGGGACATAATGAATAAACTCCATGGAGGTCATCAAGGCATCTCAAATGCCGCGCCAGAGCTCAGGAATCAGTATGGTGTCCAGGTATCTCTGCCCAGATCCGAGAGAAAGTGGACAAATGTGAAACATGCCAAAGACACACAACACAGTACAGAGAGCCACTAATCCAGACCGCAGTCCCTGAGCGGCCGTGGCAAAAGGTGGGGATGGATTTGTTTGAGTGGTCAAAAAAGACGTACGCTATTGTGGACTACTTTTCTCGTTACATTGAGTTAGCAGAGCTCAGGGTCACATCAGCTGAGGCAACCATTCGAGCTGGGAAGGAAGGCTTTCGCCCGTCATGGATATCCAAAGACTGTAGTGTCCGACAATGGGCCACAGTTCTCGTCAGACATTCAGAACCTTTGCACAAGAGAGTGGCTTCACCCACATAACGTTACCCACAAGCGAACAGCGAGGCAGAACGTGCTGTCCAGACGCTTAAGAGCCTTTGGAAAAATGACACTGACCATGTCAGAGCATTACTGGCTTACAGAGCCACACCATTGGAGCATGGATTCTCGCCAACGCAGTTACTGATGGGGAGAAATCTGCGCACATCACTACCCCAGTTTTCAAGTAAACTGGATCCTAACTGGCCTGAGTTACAGGCTTTTCGCAGGAAGGATGAGGAAGGGAGGCGTAAGCAAGCTGCACACTACAATCTCCACCACCGAGCCAGAACACTTCCAGAACTTACCTCTGGACAGAAAGTGTGAAGAAGCTCCAGGAACTGTATTCAGAACTGCCAATACGCCAAGGTCATACTTGGTAGAGACTGACAGGGGCATTCTAAGAAGGAACAGAATCCACCTTAGAGCCACAGGGAATCCTCCTGAACAACCAACAGTCCTTAGAGCAGGCAGAGTTTCAAAGGCTCCTGAGAGACTTGATTTATGAGTTAAAAGTTCATGTGAAGGTGTAAAGTTTATCTGTTTAACAGGTAATACTGTCTCTAAGTAAATACATTTGATAATTAATCAATGGAAAGAAGTCTACACAGTTAAGTTAAAAGAATGGTTTATGTTTAAAAGTCTATTGCTGAGCTAAAAAGAGGAGGTGTAGCGGTAGAGACTACAGTACCCATAATGCAATGTAGGGGTTTTCCCGGGTTGTCGGTCAGTAAAAGAGTTGTTGTTAAGCCAGCCCATGGTGTCCTGTCTCATTCATTTATCATACAACAGGTAGAGGAAACTCTGAGCAGACTTTGAGTCTGTCAGGAGATATAACAGTCTCGCAGCTTCAATGCCACCGGTCGTAGAAACATAAAGTTGCCTGAAGACAAAAGACAGAAACAAGGCAGAACAAAAACAGACAAGTGAGTTGGGACAAAAAAAATAAAGAGGAAGGAAAAGTCAGTGATCAAGAGTGAAATGGGGCAAAAAAGAATGATGAAAAACAGTAAGAAAATTGTAGAAAACGCATGAAATCATCAGTTATAATATATAAAAGAGCAATTTTCCACACCTCTGTGAGCTTCCTAAGTGGACTCGTAACAAGCTAAGGCTTTGGCAGTACTTAATAACTGACTGTAAACAGTCATGAGATTCAGTGCTATTTCAAAGGTTCTGTGTTTTTCACTTTCGTTTTAAAGAATCTGCACTGCAGAAAAAAAAACTCATGTTGCCTAACTGGTTGGGCAACCCTTATTGACTTGACATTTTACACTTAAACAAGTTCATTTCAACAACTCCTACCTAGCCTGGCTCTGCCCTCCTACGTACTTCCACTCAATGTTACTTTTCCTTCATTCCTCCGTCTGGTTTTGCGGTATATTTGTGGGTTTTCTCCAGACAAATTTTTACCGGTCAAATCAACGAACAGAGGGAGTGGCTGAGAACGATGACGTTGAGGTTTGGTAACCTTCGGCGAGTTTTGTAACGGCGGCGGAGAAAGATGTGGTCCGTTGTGGCAACGCTGCCAAATATCCAGAAGTTAAAGCTCAAGCAAGAACAATCTTTGCTGATTTTTGTTGACGGCCGTGATGTTGTGGCCCTCCTGCACACGGGGTTTGGGAAAGATTTTCCAGCTTGCTCCATTAGTGGTGAAGGAATTAGCTAAAGCGAACACTAGCAATGCTAAACTGATAGTTGTTGTTGTAGTACGTAGGAAGGCGGAGAGTGGCTCTGGGCAGATTCCATAGTTTTAAACTTCAACAGAGAACCCAGCTTCAAGGAAGTTAATGCTTGTCAATGGAGAGTGGCCAGACTCTCTGAAATATACAAGAGTCTGGTAGGACCTGGCTATACCTCCTACCTGGAGGACACAACAAATCCCACACCTTGCCGTTTTGATTTTACAAGAACAGGAGCAGACTTGATGCCATATTCGTGAGCAAAATGATGGTTAGTGGGTGAGGCAAGAGGTTATTCCGGCTCACAAAGTCTTATTGTTCAGGGTGTAACCGTCCTGAACAATGGTGACAACATACAGAATAACCCTACAAGAAAAATAACAAAGAACATGAAAAACAAGTTTGACAGCTAGATGAATGCACTCATTTGACCCAGTCGTATATTGCCAACCCCTTAAGTGCTTAAAACAAGGCTCTAAGCAGTAACAATGGGCCTGCTCTCTTCTCCAAAAAAGCCATCAAGGCTCACATTAGTGTCTCAGAAGCTAAGTGAAGATGACAGGCCTGCCACATTGAGCCGATTTCTATTGACAGATACAGAGAGCCCAAGCAAAGGGTCGACTTTGCTGGAAAACTGTTGTCACTCACAGCTCTCTGGCTTTGGTAAATGTGTTAACATGTACATACTATTACCAGATTACGGTGAATAATCTGATTAAATTCTTAGGCCATTATTGTGGATATTCTGACAATCTTGAAATGTTACCTGTACTGTATTTATAGAAGCAAAATCTTCCACACACCCAATCCAGACATTTCTCTAATGTCAAGAAACCTCTCTGCCTCTATAAACATGTTTGGACTCAACTGCTTTCTTATTTGCGTATCACAGGAAGTTATTTGTTTTGTCATTAAAGACAGCTCAATCCACCCAGAAATCACTTTGTACTAGCATCCAAAACAGAATCTAACAAAACTGTGTCAGTTTTGTTTGGTAATGTTGTAGCCTTAATTTAGATTATTGTGCCAGTTTTTTTCAACGAGTTTTATCTTTGAAGTAAGCCTCATTAGAATTACTTGTGAATTTCCATCCAAAACAACATGTAAAAAAAAACTCAACTCACTTGGTTGTTTACTAATGGGGCCTTTTACTAAATTGACAGTTCTTTTCTCCACAGAATTCTCAATTTTCGTCAACACAGCAAACATGCTCACACCCGCCGAGGGCAGTTGCTGAAAAACCAACAAATGAGGTCTTTATAACAGGCTGTCTGAAAGTGACGTAACTAGTGGACACTTCAGCATACTGCTGGCAGCGTTTCTGGGGAAAAAAAAGAAAAGAGGCCCTAATGGCCGTTAGCCAAAAAACATGTAGCAGCCCATAGAAAACCCCTTATTAGAGCCACAAAAAAACAGGATAAATAGGATATTTGATGAATTATCCAACACTATGTAGATACATGTCTGATCCAATCATGCTGACTAAATTCCTACCTTAATTTGCTAAGATAACTTGAATAAAAATGTTTCAATCATTAATATCACCTTTGCAATTGGATTTTTTTTTCATGCCTCGAGGAGGTTCAACATTCAGTGTGTGTGATTGGCATGGTGACAACTGCAATCAGTGTACACATAACAAGGCAAGTAAAGAACAATATGTGCCATTTAATCACACTTTAAAAGTGATTGCATTCTGATCGAGACAATTATGGGTGTCATCACATCAACAATTTTGTTCTCTCACTGAAATCAGTTTGACGAGAACACTACAAAGCTAGTACCAACTAACGAGTGTGACTGTTTCACGGTGAGGGCTGTCATCACTCCACTGGACAACCGAGTGATCATGGTCACGGGTGGAGAGAGCCACTCAAACAGAGAGGCACTCAGGGCCTAATCTGCAAAATTACGATGACACTCTCCAGCAGTGGGCAAAACAATTCACAAGCAATTTCAGTAAATCGCTGAGTTGGGGCAATGCAGACAAAAACCGGTATAGACTCAAGAATTTTCACGCTCTATGTGTCATCCCAGGATCTCAGGCCTCCTCTTTTGCTACCTTCCTTCAGTCTCCATGGACATTCCAACACATCATCTGCCACAGAGGGCTCTCTCACATCTTGTGTATCTCACCACAGCAGCACATTCTGTATCATTGTTCTGCCCTCCTTGCTGTTTGGTGAACTGCTGCTTTGTAAAGCAAACCCAGTCTCCAAGTCCTATTGCAGGAGAATGGAAAGGAGGAAGCCAAAAACTACCTTAGGAAATGCGCTGGCATCCTGTTGTTGGGTTTGTTTCTGATACACAAAAGGATGTAAACCCACTAAAAGTGAGGAGAGGAAATACTCCAAAGGCAAATGTCTCTGTGTAACTTTACATATCAAAAGAGTGAGGAGAAGAGAAATTACATCACAATGGTGACACATTTCAAGGGAGTGCTGTGAGCAGTGCTTGCTTTATCTACTCAGTTTTCTTATGAAATTACAGTGCATACATTTTGCTTGGTCTTATTTAACATTTTATATCCCATATGCAGACATGTATATTCTTTTCAGGTTTTTATAGGTTTAAGATCTCAAGTCAGTGAGAGTGTAGGTAAAGCTGCTACAAGTTAAGCACTGACTATCAGGGTTGGGACATAATGAATTATTCTACAAGGATATCTAACAGTAAAAAGATTGGGAGGAAATGGTTATCAGAATTACTGATTAAACTATTATTTTCAGATACCCTGATAGGGCTGCACAATTAATCGCAATTGTACCGAAATTGCAATATGGACTAGTGCAAAACCCAAATCGCGGGGTGGGGGGCGCAATATTTGTTAATGGCAAAATATGTGTCAAACCATTCTGAATGAAGTATTGTGGCGCAGCAGCAATGTCCCGGCCTACAAATCCTATCCTACAGACTAAAGAAAACAATCTTTGTTTGGTGCAGAGCATCGCAAAAATTACACCATAATCATTTTAATTTATTTTAATGTTAATCATTTTAAATGAAAATGAGAGTGATAAAAAAAAAGATAATTCCCTCCAATTTTGTAAATCATATTTCAATGTTAGTCAAAATAATTGCAATTATTGAGCTGAGCTGTAGTCTCATTATCCTTCCTAAGGACCTGGCACTGCAGACCAAACTCAAGTGCTAGCAGTGATGAAAGCAAACTGATTGTACATGTTATGGCTACTACTCCAGCCCAGACATGTAAAATCACAAAAAAGGACAAAAAGAAACCTAGCCAATCATTTTCACCTCACTTGTAGAGGTGTAGTTAAAGTTATAATCCTTAAGATTATATATAAAATCAAACCCCATTTTTGACACCATCCATGGTCGGCTTTTTTTCTGCAATAGCTTTTTTTTTTTTTTTTTTTAAATGTATTTGCAACCAGAAATTACTTTTCTATATAGTAGCTTTTATTGGTAGTGGCAGAGTCCACCATTCCCTCACTGGATTTAGAGGAACGATTCACAGGAAAACAATGCATGCCTCGCTGTTCACTTTACTTAAAGTTACTGCTAATGCAAACACAAAATTACCTACTGCTGCTTCTTCACATCAAAAGCGTTTAACTGACCAAAAATGCTGGATTTTATTGTGGAGAAGCCAGAGAAGACCCAATGGGTTTGTCTCCAAGATAACTAAACACAGTTGCTTAGCAAAAGTGTGTCTACAAAACAAGACAGCAGTTGTTTGCAGCATCTATTGGACAGTGGATCTTTATTTTATTTTTATTTTTTTTCCCAAGGTAATAATGGAATAAGAAGTAGCAACCGTAGTGAGCTGTTGGATAAACGATTCTAGGCTGCACACCTCTAAGTCCTCCGCAAAGTAACTAATCTCAATGTTGTGTGGAAAACTACACCCAGCAATAATTGGAATGTGGTTGCAATTATTTTTGACTGACTTCTTCATTAGTGCTAAGACTGTAATTGTGTTCCACGTATTAGTCAGGCCCTTCCAAAGGCAGACAAATAACTAGCAATTCAGGAGCATATGCCCAAAAACTAAAAGCTTGCTGAGTCGTCATGTAATCAGATCCATCCTGAACATAGGCCTAGTCATTATCGGTTTTCTTCTCCCCAGGCATATATGCCAGGTTGCACCACTGGCACTCCCAAATATACCTCCTGACTCATCTACTACACCTCAGTTAGTGATTTCCAACATTTCAGAGAATGGTTTTCAGCAGAGTACAAGCCTGAACACATTTATTCAGCGGTTTTTATGTGTAGGTGGGGAGCATCTGTGATAGAGACAGACATAGTTAGAGCCAATTCCCAGTCGAGCTGGAGTGTGAGTTGTACCCCTTTAATGAACATGAAACATCATTTGCTGTTGGCCCACAGTCTATTGAGGCTACTGTGGGTGTAAAACTAGTCTCTCCTCCGACAAAAAAATTCCTTCTTGACTTTTTTCCAAATTAGTAACTTTAGAAAAAAGCCCATGCAGTGTGAATGCATGGGACAGATGCAAAAATTAGAACTGCAAATGTTTTAGAAACGTTTTGACATTTATTTTCCTCCTGTAAAGAATTATTGCTGCAGTAGAAATATTTTTCCCTAAAATACCGTTAAATACCCCCCATCCCACCCAACCTTAATCTTAACCTTAATCCTGGAGTACATCTGCACATACTATATATTATTTGCAGATTCTGCACTCAGCCCATTAGGCCTATTTTTTCTTATGCAACAGTTATTCTGCATGTATATATTTGTTTCTGTATTTATTGTTTATTTCATATTAATGTTAAATATGTATGTTTGCTTTATGTATGCAACCTTATTGTGGCAATATGCCCTTTTCTGATTATGATTTTGACATAATGCAGTTCTATTATCTATTTTAAGACCATTTTCTGCAGGAGTCTGCAGGAAAATCTGCCACCAAATAAAACTGTATCCAGAATTGCAGTAGCATCCGTTTCTAAAAACAGATGCCAGAAACTTTTTCTGGTCTAAAATGACTGGACTCCCGCTGGTTGTTTGTGTGGGACTCACTCAACCCTAATGCATTGCTGCAATTTACACATTCCTGAAATGCTAAATCTTGGAAAGTGTCAGACGGTCAGCAGGATCTGTGGTGCACTTACTACATAACAAGCCCTACCTGTCTGAGGAAATAGAGCCCGCGAGAGCAGTTCAAAATGCCAAGCAGCCGTCTGGAAAAGCATGGCGCGCACACACACACACACACACACACACACACACAATGATGATTTCATAAGAATCCCTCTCTCGTCCTAACGCAATCGTCACTGGCTGGATAGAAGCCATAACACACAGAGCTAAAGCGCTCTCTGAGCAATGAACATCATTTTCAGCAGCTATTTAGAACTCGAGTTATTGCATTGTTGACTGTCTGGTTTATACACTTCCCTCCCCTCAACCCCACCCATACACAGTACACCTGGAAACCGGCAGCACCACCCTGAGCACTCACAGAAACCTAGCTGAAATGACATTTAAGATGTTGCATAATCCTTGGCAACCTGACTGCATAAAGGCAGAATACAAACCCTTGAGTAAGATTATGGCTAAATGACTTCTCTAGACGTGTAAATGTTACTAAAATATAAAGAGCAATTCAACAAGTTGTACACTGAAGTAATGTACTATATATCTGAGACAGCCAAGTGTCTTTAGAAACCACAGAAGATTTACATTCAGTTCTGTCTGGCCCTCACAGACCCTCAAGTTGGTGAAACCACTCTAATAAGACTTAGGTAACGAGGAACTGACACTACGTGTGTTTTAATCACTAGTTAAGTGTATTTAAACTAAACGGGTGTCACATTTCTAGATCAACTCTGTCGCACGCTGACTAATCTCCTTAATGTTAGGCGCTGCTGTGTGATCTACAGTAAAATTATAACTCTTACAGAAGCAGATAGGCTCTTAAGGTCTGGAAAAACCAAAGCATTTCCTTGTTTATTCCCCAGACACACTTGTGCATTGCAACAGAATCCAAAATGACATCCTACAAATCAAGCACCAGAAAGTAGGCTATTTACAGCGAAGGCAACAATATTAACGTTACTACTCTTATTGTATAATTTTCATCCATAAAACTACAAATCAGTCAGGTGTAGGGCTGGGCGATATGGAGAAAAATAAATATCACAATATTTCTGACCAAATACCTCAATATCAATAAGGCAACAATACTGTAGTGTTGACTACTGGTGCTTTCACAAAATATTTACACAATGATAATTTTGATAAATAATCATCAGTAATGTGGATATAATGACAAAAGTGGGCAAATAATAGAATAGCTAGCCTAGAACAGTCTGGTATGTTCAGGAAATTACATCACTTTACTGTAATGCAGCCTTTAAAATCAGGAAAAGACAACACTTATGCCATATTACAATATCCAAAATCTTAGACGATATCTAGTCTCATATGTCGATATCAATATAATATCGATATATTGACCAGCTCTAGTCAGGTGCTTTGTTTTGCAAAACAGTTTAAAGACCGCTGCTGGTCACTCTGAGAAACGTGTTACTGTTTTGTACCATCTTTCTCTTGTTTTGAACAAATGTGCAGCAGCAGCAAAGTCGTGGCTTGATGCATTTATTCCTCCGTTGGGAACAGACGGACTCTTTCAGAGGAGAGTGGAAAAAGTGAACCACAACATTGCCTGCACGTCAATCAAATTTCACTTTGTGGAACATTCCCTAAATGTGTGTGTGTGAGAGAAAGTGTGTGTTTCACTATGTAGCTCCTGAGATAATGACTAGAATTATCAAATTGGAAAGAGAATCAATAGCACACACTTAAAAGTCAAGTTTTATAACACAGGATGGACCTCATATGTTAATATGTATTTCAAGCTAGCTCAGTGACAAAACCAGGCATTTGAACACACCATGTGAAAGTAAACCAGTTGCAATCTCCACATATTGACCTCTGACATTTAATGGGCATGTCTTTACCAGGAGTTATTACACTACTGTATTGTTTGACTGCCTTAGAAACACGCCAAAGGGCGTCTTGTCTGAAATGTCCATGTGCAACAAGTATTAATTGGAGTGCTGTCCTAATTGCCTATTATTACTGACATTAAGGATCCAGCACCCAGTCTTTAAAGTTTCAACGTGAGTTGAATGTGTAATGCCTCATTTTTTACACAGAGCTGACCTTAATGTGGCTTCCTTAGCTGAAAAAAAAAGACAAGATACAGACATGAGAGGAGAGACATGACAACACAATGTACAGTTAGCACAGACATTAGAAATTATTTTCATGTAGGCCTGCCACACACACACACACACAGGCCAACAGTAGGAAAGCTCTTATTGTCTAGTAGCCTGGTGTCCTTTGCAATAACCCGACTGTACTTAGAGGGGGGGGCTGCTGCTTAAAATGGAAATGACAGGGCACTGAGTGACCTTTCAAAGCTCTCGTGGAGCCATCCATTTCTGAGCATGTTATGCTTGGAGTTCTGATGAAACACTTTGCAGCTGCTGTATGGCAAACTAGTACGATTTGAGAGATGTGGTTAACAACAATTACAGCAACTTTGATCATGTGTCAGCCTGGAACAAACAGCCTGTATAGAAACACACTGGAACCCTTCCTGATGTCAATTTAAAAGCAGCTATACCTGCAGCCAGTGCTTTGTCATCTACTCCCGACAGCTGTTCAGTAAAAAAAAAATACACCGCAGTCTGACTGTGAGCCAAAGTGCAGCATGTTTTGCTGCAAAAACGAGAAAATGGCGAAAATAAAATGCGACAGTAGTTTCTACTTGAGTAAGCGCTACAGGCTGCTCCCGCCACGCTGAATAAAAGCGCAAAACCTTACCTGGCTTTCTGAGATAACGCCGTCTTGATGGTGTAACCTCAGGCAAGGGTTGAAAAGATGATCTCCCGAATGGGATTAACGAAGAGACGGCCAACCGGTCAGGCGGAGGATATCTCTGAAGGGGTGATGCCCATGTTCATTATGTGTCCCTCCAAAGTCGGGATGGAAACATTTGACCTGCTACTGTTGCCTACAGCGTCTGAGATCAGGCCCTGGTGAAACACTAACACGAACAACCAACGGCGAGGTGGGAAGCAGCGGAGATAAACAAGCAAACCAGAGGGAAGCACAAGCTGCAGCTGACACTCTCCTATCTGTTTTGCATGGCAGTAGGACTGTTTGTAGGCTAGCTCCACCCGGAACAACGGTCTAATGTCGTTTACTGAAGAGTACGCAACGTAAAGCCGTCACTGCTGCACGAATCGTGCATAATACAAGAGGCTATCTTGTTGCAAAGAAATCCGGAGGCGGTGTGTTTACCTCTCCACCGTTCGTGCTGCCGTGCTCGGTAGGAAATCAGCTGCTCCGCACTGGAGGGACGCCATTTGTTCGTGAGAGGCTTCCCCTTCTGCTACCGCTGAGGAGAGCTCAGCGCCGACCTACCACCTTTTTTTCTTTTTTTTAATATTAACGACAGCGCCGCTTGCTGTCGAAATACTGCAATCGCCTTTGCCCCCCCCCATTCTCTAAGACTCAATTTACAAGCAATATATTTGCTCACTTCCCTCTAGTGGTATACAGTAAAGACATGCAGACACTAGTTTGCAGATATCCTGGACAAATAATTCAACCCTAATCCAATGGGAGGTGAATTAAGTTTTAGTTGAGCACCACACACTACATTTACCCTGCCTACGTATTAAGACCAGAAGTCATCGGCATGTGTATCAGGCATAAAAACAATGTTTTTTTGGTGAATTTTAGTGAATCGACCCCTTTAAAACAATCAGCTGATAAAACAGGTTCACATGAACTCCTGAAGCCCTTAAGTCAAATGAGGTTCAGTTTAGTTTCATTTCATTCACTCTCAGTTAGAGGACTAAAATGAAAAGTCCTGGACTTATTTTCATTGTTATCTCTGGTGTTCACACAGTCCACCAACCTTTATCAAGACAGAAACAAATAAAACATATTGCTACATGTTTTCTCTCAGGAATTTAACTTCCCTATAAAATGTTTATTTACCAACAAAGACAAAGTAGGATAATTTAAATGCACTTTATGTTTGAACAGCATTAGTTTATCAGGTTAACACAATTTGCAAGTTATTATAAGTTATATCAGGTTATACAGGCACCAGTGTGGTTTGTGCTCTAGTGGGACGAGATGTCAGGACACAAATTGTTCATGAGCAAAATGTAGTTATATTGAAGTTGTTGGTTTTTTTCTTCATGTCAGCTTATGTAAATGTAAATGACCTGTATTTATTTAGAGCTTTTCTAGTCTTAACGACTACTCAAAGTTCTTTTACATAGTACAGGAACCATTCACCATTCACACACTGTGGTCAAGGCTGCCGTACAAGGTGCCATCAGATAAGCATCCACACACAATTACACTCCGATGCATAGCATTATATATATATATATATATATATATATATATATATATATATATATATATATACACACACACACACAAACGCACAGTATATCAACTCAATAGTGAATTTAACATCTTTTAACACTGTTTTACAACAACTGTACTGTAGTAAGTTGTAACACACACACACACACACATACACACACACACACACACACACACACACATACGTATAAATAATTAAACAAAATGATATGTGTAATTACTCAGCAAAGGTAAACCAAAATCAAGTTGCAGGTTTTCACCACTCCAGCTTCATATCGGCTTTGCTCCATATATATTTCCCTCCTCTCTTAAGAAACATCTTTTCATCAAAGCCACTAAAGCAAATGGCCTCCTTCACACCAACATCAAGGATGGACTTGGACGGGTCCTTCCTTCCCTCTCGACAGTCTAGAAAACGCATCTGAAAAAAGAAGAAAGAGTGTATCAATTACACATGTATATGCCAATCAGATGTGATAAGTCACCTGTATATTATACAGTTAGAAAGCAAACAATGAAAAGTAGCTAGTAGTATTTTAAGAGGAGTGTGTTAAGTCCAAACACAATATACAGTACTTACATATTCATCCAGGATTAGGTAGGAATTCCTCATCTGTGAAGATAAGCAAAACCACAAACATCAGTTATGTTAGTCAACGGCCTGGCATCTCACTGTTTACACACGCTAACAACACTGCTGACGTGGATCCACTCGCAGTACACAATGTTCCAGTATTATTTCTGACAAGATGCGGGATGAGTTTGTCTCTGCCACCACGACACATTATGTTTGGGCCTTGGTCCAATGTATAAATCTGACATGCTACTTGACCACTGTGTTTGTATAGTACTCTACATTTACACAGAACTCCACTCTTGTTTGGGTTTGCAAACTGATGTGCACAGTGTGATGGGTACATTTGGATTATTCCCCATTTATACCCTGGATTGTAAAATCAGGAAGGCGGGTGGCAGAGTGCTCCATATTGGCAGTAAATGGGAACATTATGTAAGAATGAATAACGTGGCTATTATTAATTTTATGGAAATAATCATATAATTATATATAAACTCTACAAGTCGTGCCTCATTTTCCCTCGTTCATTAAAATGTGACAGATTTTGGTGAGATTTAACTTGCTGTCTCTTTAGAGATATATCTCAATATTAGAATGTTGTTACTGTCAGCATATATAGCCCAAATTCTACTTACTGATTCATATCACAGTTTGTGTTCCATGCCTACCCAAAATAAGATGTGTAGAGCATTTAAACACCTCTACAGTCATATCTGTTGCCACTGATAATAACACTGATAATATTCAAATTTCATGCTGTACCTTCTCATTGGACTCAGGAACCAGGCAGGAGACGCTGCTGTGTCTATCCAGAAACTCCTGAAACTGCTGCTCACTGATGACGAACCTCTCTGCCTCTCTCAGGGCGCTCTCTCCTGCATTTTCCCCATCAATCAGCAGACACTGAAACACCTGAATACAGCAAGCACAGACAGAGAGAGTGACTATGTGTGTCAAGTTGTCATATATACGCAGACATTATCCGCTCTCCCTTTCTGTCGTTACCTTCCAGCGGACTGGGTTAAGCTGGAGGATGTTCTCCGTCAGGTCTTCGTCCACGTTGAAGGTGTTGATGACCGAGTTGATTTTAAATGCCACTTTGTATTGCTGGCACCAGTTCTTGATCTTGAGCAGGTTGTCGACATGGCTCTTCTTGCCCTGAGCTCTGCCAATCAGCTGGTTGGTTGCTTCATCAAAACTGTCACAGGAGATAGCCAGGATGTCTAGATAGGCACCTGGTGGAGAGATAGAGAGAGAGAGAGAGAGAGAGAGAGAGAGAGAGAGAGAGAGAGCATCTGTTTTCAGATCATGCACTGGTGTCAAATAAAGGCATCTTTGTTCTTAGACTATAATAAATATAGGCTCCCAACTAGTGAAAAAAGAGAGAAAGAGAGAGAGAGAGAGAGAGAGAGAGAGAGAGGAAGAAAGGAGAAGAATGCAGTTGACACTAATTTCCAGTCTTACCATATTTCTGAAACCATGTTTCTTTGATCATGCTTCCATTGCTGACGATGCTGACACTCGGGAGCTGGAGGTCCTGTTTACAGTACTGGACTAATTTCCCCAGAAACTCTCCTTTATCGGGCAAGAAAGGCTCTCCTCCAGAGAAGTTGATCTTTTCCATGCCTAACAAACAGAGCGTTGAATTTAACTGCATGCAAGAGGTTTGACCCCACACACACCAGAGCAGAATATACTGATCTGTCAAACTTACCTGATTCCTTCAGGAGTTTCAGGCCCCTCTTGGCCTCCTCTAGAGGCAGGACGAAGGATGTTTTAGCAGTGTGGAAACAAAATCCACATTTGTAATTACACTTGCGTGTAAAATGATAGTTGACACTAGTTGGAGTCGTTGCATTTTGGACTTTCCTTTGGTCAACTTTTCTGTCTACAGGTGAAACAGGTGAGGTTGTTCTCCAGGAACGAACTGCTGAAAAGATGGTGGTAAAAATGTCGTGCAGGGTGCTGATGCACAGCTGCAGCAGCAGCATTGGAGACGTGACCACAGAGAAGAACTGCATCTTCAAACTCGTACTGTCTGGGTTCGCACTGTGGATGTTGACGCGTCTTAAATAAAGAGCTGCAGGGCACCTTGCCAACAGAGAGGGAAACTCGATCAGCTGATAGTTTCTGTTTACCAACATCGAAAACGAAACCCAGCTGGGTCAGATCACGCGCAGTGCGGGCGAACTTACAATGCGTCCATTTTTTTTATTATGAATCATTATAGTACAGATGCAAAAGTGATGAGAATTAGGAACTTCATGGGAAGTTTACAGGATAGCCTACATTATATGGATAATGGTGATATGATTTTTAAATATAACAATGCAGTTTTTTAACACTGCAGTCATGCTTGTTTGAGTTGCCTGCTGACGTTCTGTCAATGATTTTGTGCTTGAGTCTGCATCCTCCATTTATTAGTGTCAATAAAGTTGTGCAGTTTTCAGAGCAATGCCAAGGCAGAGGGATTTTGTTTTCTTTGCAATCCCATCATTTCTGTTTCCTTAATATTAATGAACACTAATTTAACCCATTTTCTTTTTCCCCTCAATGCCCCACCTGAGGATATGAGAAGCACCTGCTAAAACGTCAAAGAGACACACCTTACTGTGACACATCCAGCAAATATTCCTTCTGGTGTCTCTGACATTCCTTAAAACATAACTTAGAGCCCAGGAAAGCATTTATCTAGAACAGCAGTAACTGTCGCAGCCCATCTGATAGAGCCTGATAGTGGAGGTTAAGTTTCGTTTTCACTCTTTGGCGCAGTGACTTTCGTTTTCCATGCAGCGGTCAGTTTCATTAAAGCAAATTGGAAACCAATTCAAAACGTCCGGCGAAACAAATGGCACGGCGCACAATGGCTGTCCTTCCTCAGTGGTCCTCTCGTATTTTTTCAGTGGAGCTGGATGGAGCACCCTTCTACTTTTCTACTCAAGAAAAGCACCGGGGAGAAGAGGTGCCCAGGGTGTTCAGAAAAGTACCAAACTATGGAAGGTGTTACTCTCTCCTTGTCTGCAGCAGCGACAGAATCAGACGTGCCAAGTTTTACGGGGAGCTGAAAGACAAATTGTTGAGAGACTTGCCTCCAGAGTGTCATTTGTCTCCCATGTCCTCATTCCTGCCAAATGTCAAGGATTCTGTCTTAAAGGGGTACTTTTTAAACGATAATTCTGTGAGTTCATCCCCGACGGAGCGACTATTGCGGGATTTAATACAGCGTGACCCAGTGCTTGTGAGTTCATACTTGAGAGGCGAAGGCGGTCAACTGTGGACTCAGCATCTGTGGTCTCATGCAGACAGCCAAACGATGGAAATGTCAAAGGATTACTATGTGGTACCCTCAGAAGCGCCAGAATATCACCCATCTACTCTCAACATCATCAACTCTGATGTTTTCTACAGTTTTGAGGAGGCTTATGAAGTTCTAAAACAGGTTATTATAGTCTATTATGAAATGCACAGACATAATAGTGTATAAAATATTGCTTAATTCGCACGATATGGCAACATGGCACACTCTGGCGGTAGAGGAAGGTATAGCAGTGTAGCCCATGTGGCTCTTAATGCTTCCCTTTATCTATCAGTGCCAGGTGGCCCGCAGTAGTGTGTGTTCATGCGCACAACTGTCCATGAATCCCTCCTTCCTCCCTCTCACAGCAGCAAACTGATTTTGTCTGTTCTGCAGTGTGGTGACATCATCCCAGAGGCAAAGTCTGTGTTGGAGCTGCTGGCCGGCAGAGCGGAGGCCAGAAGTAAACCAGACTTCCCTGTTATTGTCATAGAGGGTCTGGATGCCACAGGTTAATGCCATTACCTCATAAATAAATATGGGATCAGTCTGATGTATAGATGTATTGCTTAAGTGATGGCCAGTTGGTCTCTGCTAAAGCCATTATCTGCCAGCGAGCTTTGCCTAATGGAATATCATGTATCATGACCTCAGGAAAGTTACATCACTGTTAAAATGGTTTATTGAAGAGCTCGCTCCTCTAATTCTCTTTGCAAACCTCATGAAAACTCGACCATGTAGGAAGGATGGGAGTTTTAACTTTTCAAAAGTCACTTCGGTCCCTTATTACATTTAAAAAAGGAAAAATGTGATGACCTCTGCTTTTTTGTTCTCTGAAAACTATCCCAGCCTTTGTGTTTTTTCTTCTCTCCCTCTCCCCATCACAGGTAAAACCACTCTGACTGAGTCTCTGAGGGATACTCTTGGGGCCTGTCTCTTGTGGTCCCCTCCCCAGTGTCTGTCCCCAATGAGGGCCCGCTTTGATCGGGAGCCACCCCTCATCCGCAGGGCCTTCTACGCTCTGGGGAACTACATCACAGCAGATCAAATAGGCCAGGAGGGCATGAAGAGACCAGTCATCGTTGACAGGTAAAGACAGCTGAGATGTTGCCGGTGTTGTGACTATTCCCTGTTTTGTGACCTGTTTTGAGATAGTAGGGGCAATAGAGGCATATCCACTAGGACCTAGACCTATACTTCAGTGTTTAACATATCCTACTCCACCTATGAGTTACCTGATCACCTTTCAATCCACCATCCACTCTCTGTCTCCTAGATTCTGGCACAGCACAGCAGCGTATGCCATCGCCACAGCAGTGAGCGGTGCAGTGGGCAACCTGCCAGCGGAGGATTCAGAAGTTTACCATTGGCCCAGCGACCTGCTCCAGCCCAGCCTGGTGGTCTTACTCACCCTGGACCCTGAGGAGAGGAAGAGGAGGCTGAGGAACAGAGGTCAAGGAAAGACTGAGGAGGAGCAAGAGCTGGACCACAACCAGCTTTTCAGACTCAAGTAATATATGTGGATTACATATGACATTACATGGCAATTAGGCATTTCAAATACTGGGTAGAGTTAATTATTTACATTATCAACAAATCTGCTGATTGCTTCTTTGATTCATTGATTTATTGTTTGGTTAGTCTATATCCATGACCTTCCACTTCCGGGATTGCTCTTTTTCTGCCAAAAATTCTGCCAGATTTCACTCTTTTCGGATATACCGTTACTTTCCGCATTCTTTGTGTTGTAATTTTAAACTCCGGTCGATTTATGAGGACTATGGTTAACTTCTCCTCAGATCTCTGCAGGGTAAATTCAGACAGCTAGTTAGACTATCTGTCCAATCTGAGTTTTCTGTTGCACGACTAAAACAACCTTTGAACGTTTACGTTCCACCAAAACAAGTTCCTTCCCGAATCTATTTTGCAGCGGCTCCATTGCTAGGCTCGGCGCTTAGCAACGCCCAAGACGATTGTGTTTGGTTTAAAGAAATGCCAATAAACGAGAGTATGTTTTTTTCTCCCATCCAATATTGCTATGTGAACTAGACAGACCCTCCTTCGCAGCACTGTGGCAAAACAAGACTATTGTTTGGTCTACAAAATATCAGAAAATTATGAAAAGAAACCCAATGTGATGTCTTCAAATTACCCGTTATGTGTTGCCCAAAGTCGAAAAGCCAGAGTTATTCAATTTACAGTCATACAAAACAACAAAAAATGCTCAGATCTGAGATCAAGATCATATGTTTGTGATTTGAGTTCTTATTATCTTGAGCAGTTGGCATGTCATTGTTTTGGAGACCAACTAATGGATTAATCCTCTTTTCATACACAAATTAAGTTTTTTCTAAAGCAAGAGGTTGAGTTCATTTTAGTTGTTTGCAATGCCAGTCAAAAGATTCCTTGAATTGTAATAATCATACCAGCAGTTATCTGCCTCGTTATAAAATTGCACATGTAAAATTGCTCCGGAAACAACTATTTCATCTAAAATGTCCACCTATTTAAAAAAATATATAGTTTTAAGACAAAAATATCACCAAATAATATGTACAAAAATCCTAAATAATTTGATAATATGAGAATTATTAGTAGGCATACGTTGCAACATAATTATGGTTCTGTATGTGTCTTTGAGATTGCATTATACACACATTCTATACATCAGACTGAGGTCCACAGTACTACCACTGTATGTTGCACAGAGTGGGTAATGACAGAGAAGAAGAAAAAACCCACAGTTGACAGACTTAGTGATATGACATGTGTGGACAAATGCTCTACAGCCTGTGATGAAAAAAGTTCTCTGAGTGTAAAAACATGAAACCACAGATGGGCTACAAACTGTACTGCACGTTCCATTGAGTCAGGTCAGCTCAGTCTGAGTCTGATCCATCAAACACTTAACAATCAATTACTGTCCCACGGGGGAAGCAGCTGATGAGAAAGAACAGGTGATTAGTTGCTGAGCTGTTGTGCTCCATTAAGCTGGTCAAAACTCGCAAGGCACTGGCTGCCCAGATAGTCGCTACGCAGACAGGTCGATGGCTACTTTCATTCATCCTCTATCCTGACATAATGGCCTTTCCACATGGGACAGCCAGATGTTTGGCCAGCAGAATTAGAAAATGGAAGGAGCTGACTGTCAGCCACTGAGAGAGTGAGAGATTCTGCAGACTTGGTCAATCACTATCACAAGGACTGTTCTTCATTTGTCTCAGGAAATGGCTGCAATCCCTGAGCCATCTGTGTTGTTTCTCATATTACATTTCTCACGTTATGCATTGTATCACTCTCCTCACTTTTCACCAAAACTGTGAGCAGTCAGAATACTCAAAATTGTCCTAACAAATATTATCCAGTGTAAAGTGTCATTTGCTGTGTTTATATGTGCATTTTCTTAACTTGTTGAACAATGTGTTTGTGTGTCTCTTTCAGAGTGGAGAAGGCTTACCAGAGGATCAGGGGCCCAGCATGTGTCACTGTGGATGCTAGTCCTTCTACAGACCAAGTGCTCCAAGAAGTGCTGCTTTTAATTAGGGGCAAATGCCACTTATAAACAGTTCTCCATCCTCCCTGCTGTCGGCTAAACATCAAGTGGATGTAATACCTCCATTCACCACTGGGTGCCAGTAAGGTGTTGTCAATGCACTAGTAGGAGGAATGGTGGCCAGATTGGAGTGTGGAGAAGAGATTCTTTTCAGAATGAGTAAAGGTTGAATGTCCAGGGGCCAAAATACATGCTACAATCAGAAATACATATTCATATAGATACACGCGCATGCACAGATTCGGACGCACACACACACACACACACACACACACACACACACACACACACACACACACACACACACACACACACACACACACACACACACACACACACACACACACACAGGACACAACAGTATTGTCAATAAGAAGTGTGCACTTAACTGCTGTTGTGCCCTCTCAGAAATCAGACACAGTGTAGCTGCACTTATTGACTACCACTTGTATTTGGACCGACATCAAGGAAATGGACAGACACATTTATATAGCACCAGTCAGTGCTTATATAGGCAAAATCCAAATAAACATAATGAAAGAATAGACTAAAAAGAATAGAATAAACACAATGAAAATTATCTAATTTACATTGAAACAAAATACTTTTAATTTGTTAAAAAAAAATGTGTTTCAAATTAAAAGAAAATTACACTAAATATCTTTGTCTCTCTTTAAGTGATTTCTTACAAAAGCCTATCAAAGAAGTTATACAAACTGTTTGTAGCACTATGCCTGTGTTTTATAACTTTCTGTGAACACAATGTTATTTTTCCTTACAAAATAAGAGTCCTTTTTGCAATGTACTGCAGATGGCAATTCCCTTTAGTTCAACTGTGTGATATTGACACAACTGATGCCGCTTGTATTGATAACCTGTGTGGTTCTCAGTGGGGCTATAGAGTACACCAAGAACATATAGTGATGTTTGTGCTTGATTTTCTCATGCGCACAGGCAACCACAAGTGCAGACACATAAATGTACATACTCACTCCTACTTGTGTAAAGACACACACAAGTAGGACATTTACTGAACGTTTACTTAGAGCATATACTGTAACTCTGTGTGTGTGTGTGTATATATATATATATATATATATATATATATATATATATATATATATATATATATATATATATATATATATATACACAGTATATATACAGTAAATATATATATATATATATATATATATACAGTAAATATATATATATATATATATATATATATATATATATATATATATATTTGGCCTATGTGATGGGAAGATTAATTGGAGGTTTTAGTAATTATGAGCTTGGCAAAGCTGCGGGCTGGAGAAGACAGAGTGACCCATCTCTTTTACTGTGATGCATCAGCAGAGCGCCAACCACTGCAGACCCTATTCATATGGCAATTAATGGAGCGCTGTATATCAATGTCATTCCAGTGCTCCCCCACATAAGCACATGGATTACTCCTACTACCAATTATGGCAAACCAATGTTTTACTGAGTGGAGAGGTGCTGTGGATGCAAATCATACAATCACGTGTAATCACATAAACTAAAATAAGGTGTCATTATGCTTATGGACTATGGATTCCGACATGAGGTAAGTATCTCAGAAGGGTTTATTGAATTGGGCCTCAGTTGCCTTGTGACACTGTGGATGTGCGGTGTGACACAAAATGAATGTAGCACAGAGCTGTTTGGAATTTTGATTCCCATTAACACAGTAGCCTCTGTCTCAAGAGAGTCCAAAATTTATGAAGTAGGACAGCAAAGCAATTACGGCCTTACGCCATACATCATACCTGAATGCAAAGCTGTGTGCCTGTGGTGTCAGCCATATTTCCATGTCAGATGTTATGCTTTGTTATTCTTGGCAACAAAAAGTGGGTGGTTATATCATGCCATTACTGCCCCTCAACACTTTGGTAATATGGCATTAATGGCCCATAATCACAGTACATTACACATGCACTGAAATAATTCTCTTTACATTTGTTAATAGTGTTTTCCCATGTTGAAACATTAAGGATTTGTTCAGTTGTTTTTGTCAGATCGCCAGGATACACTCAGAGGTCTTAACAATAACAACAACTTGCCATTGAGTGTGTTTCAAAGTTGAACTGTGGTTTGAGGAAAAAAGTTCATAACTAATGCAATCTGCTTCCAATCTGTGACCCTACTACTGAAGCTGCAAGATAAAAGTCCAAACCAGATTTATGGAAAAACAAAGATCCGTCAGAAGGAGCTCAGCCTTACACACACACACACACACACACACACACACACACACACACACACACACACACACACACACACACACACACACACGTCCATACACACAAATATACAGTACACTTAAACTACACAGCACACATGCACACACACACCTTGCCCTGTATGGGGCCACTTTGCACTACACTCCTCAACTTCAATATTTCATCTGCACAACAGAGAAGGAGCAGCAGAGAGGAGGAAAGCCCTCCATGAAATAATTAAAGATCCAGCAGGGATGCAGCAGCACAGCAGCCGCTGTCCCATCCTAAGTAATAGATCAAATGAAAGCTGTCCCTCAGATCATTAATAATGAGTGTGGTATGGAGACTGAGGGGGTAGGGGTGGGAGGGCATAGGGCTGGTACAGGTTGGGGGAGGGAGAGAGGGCATCAGGGAAGCACAAGGTGTTTTTATGTATGTGTGTTAAGGGTGTGCTCGGGAGGGGGAAGGCGGTTTTGAATAGTAGTCTGGGTCCCCTGGCAAAGACCCCAGTGGGCCGCACTTGGCAGCCACGTGAAGTGGCAGGGCAAAGGAGTCATGCATATGATTTGGCACCAAGTGTCTGCCAAACTCTAAAGACCCTACAGCAATGTCTATATGCATCACTTGTCAAATAAACAACATTTCATACAGTAAATGAACAGGTTAGCAGGGGCTAATAATGCTCCTTTCAGTCAGTGGGGGCTCAGAGCTGTGACTGGATGTTATGGTGGATTTTGGGAGAGCTGAGTTAGCTAGACAGACAGGGATGGGCTGGCTGCAATAAGAGGGGGAGGGATAAAAAAGGGAAGAGGAGCCGAGGGGAAGACTGGAAAAGGAGCAGAGGATGGTGGATAGAGGGGCGGTCTGCAAGAGTGAAGGGAGATGCTGTGGATGCTGTCATATGTAGGCTCAAGTCCCTCCAGATTCTTCCAGCTGGCAGGTACGGCATATGTCCAAACACTATCCTCAAAAACAGTACAGTATGTAGCAAGCAGCTTCAAATAGTCAACCATCCAAGGTCTTACCTAAATATTGACTAACTTCAAATTCCTTAATATCCTAAACAACTGCCAGGGTTGGTATGAAAAGGCATTACACCAAATTGGATTAGAAAAATCAAATTAAAAAAATAAAAATTCCACAATTATGTTTAGCAGTGCATTTAAAACCCAGGATGAAAATAGCCTACTCACGTAGACATTTAAACAAGATTGAGAAAAAAAAACGTAATATAATTAAATATTCTTGAGTTTTCCAGTAGACTAAATTTAACTACACTTTCTCAGCCTTCCCTTGACCCACACTTCATACCAAAATTGTGTCCAACCAGCCCAATCTCCTCTTTAGCCACACTTCCAGCATGCGACCCCCTCCCTCACACACTTGCACACAAAAACACACCACATGCATGCACAGCACTACCATCTCCCTCTGAACACAGCAGGTGGTGGCAAAACCCCCGGCCCCATTCTCAGTGAATGACGGATGGTGGGATGTAAAAACACGAAGAGTGTAGGAGTTGAACTGATCGGTGGTGAAATGTTTGTCAAAAAGCATACGGCAAAGCTCAAAATGAGGTGGAGAAGGCAAAAGCAAAAGCGAGGCGACGATGGGGGAAATGACTTTGTTAGGAGAAAAAAAAAAGTTTTGAAAATACGTATCCCTTCAAAAAAGCAATGTATTATTGAACAGCTTTTCATCATCATGTTCACCTTTGTCATGGAGTGTGAATACTTATTTGCAGGGGCAAAGACAGCATCTCTGTTGATAGGTGCGGGTATTAGGCACAGCAGGATGTGTATTCAGGATATTCAGGTTGTACTTATTTTCTGATGTTTTCAGGGGATAGGTGCTGTATAGTTTGTGATGATTGCATGAAACCTCACCAGTTTTGCCTGGCGGCTGTTGGGGAGGCTTCACCGGGAACGGTTAAATATTTAAACACCGCTGTGAGATCTCATTAAAAACGGCACATCAGCCCCCATAAGGCCCCTGCAGCACTCCCTAATACACTCCCTGAAAACCCAGTTAGAACTCGGTGGAGTGTGACAAAACAGTTATTGTATATTTACTGTGGAGAACTTGTGATAAATCATAATATCCTGTCAAATAAGGCAGCTGGCAGTAGTGTTGACAAGTGGTAAGTCGTCATATCAGGGAAGAAAATGATTGAGAGTTCAGTTCTGTTTTGACAGCTGCAAACACGCTGAAATATGCCAAAAACAAAATAACATGACAACTGGTCCAGACTAATATTTCCATAACAAACATATGAAAACAAGACGGAGAACAAACTTTGGCTCTCTGGAGCCTTCTTGCCTTCTCACAAAATCTGGGCAATTAATTCCAACTCCTATTGTATGGGGCTTCCCTATTTTTAGCCTGGCTGCCCTCTCAAATAAATTGATTTCCTGTGGCAAACTTGGAATGTTCCTTGTGTGCCATGTTTTGTTTCTTCCCTCCTCCAAACACAAATACCGTCCTTCTTCCCTCAGAGGAATAAATCAAAGGCAACATTGCCAAGTTCTACGCAGCTGTGTGTGTGCACATCTCTTTTTATACTTGAAAATGGTTTATTTTTGTTTCAGTTCCATTAATGCTTAGCCACGTCTCGTACTTCATCTGGCATCAGCAGACAGCTGAGAAGCTACTTGCTTGACAGGCAAGTGGCTGACTGAATCTCAAAATACCTGAACTGACTGACTCTCTCTATCTCTCTCTGGTCCTACTCTTTGATTTGATCTCTCATGAGACGTAGAGGACTGTTTATTTTGTGGTCTCTACCACATAAATAATGGCTGGGTCAAAACAGACTAAGCTCTCAAATCGCAGGAAGATATTTAAACACACAGCACTACACATAAATAAAAGTAGAGCAACTTGATCCTGGTTTCTTGTAACCGGGTCATGGGAGACACTGGTCTTTGATGCACACTACTAAAGACAGATGCATAGCAGTTGGGGAAAGCTGCGCTTGCAGGGGAAGAAGAAATTTCAATACACAGACTGAGAAAGAAAGCGAGAGTAATACTGAGGAACATGAATCATTAAGCAAAGCAAATGTTTGCTCAACTTCTATGGGACAACTCTGTGAAAGTGCACCACATACTGTCATATATCAAATTACTTTTTAATTATAATGCTGTTAACTCAGATGCTTGCTTACAGTAAATTGAGTGCATATTGTGAATTAATTAGTGCATTTTCTAAAACCATATGACCAGGGATTTGGTGAGGCTTACGTTTCAGTTCCTGTCACTCACTGCCGTTGTCTCAGACTGCCGTGTGAGGAGTAAAGGATTGTAAAAAAAGCCTTTGGGGTGTGTGAAATATATATATATATATATAGAGAGAGAGAGAGAGAGAGAGAGAGAAAGAGCAGAAAGAAAGACCGAGGGACACAAATGAGAGAAACATACCACTAGATCCCAATTCCTTATCCTGACTAAGCCGTCTCAATCCCTCTACACCCATTTAGCTTGCTCACTCTATGGCTCTCCTGTGTGAGAGACGAGGCATTTGCCTACTTTACAGTCTTCTCACTACACCTCGGAAAATATTGAGTTTATAGCCGCTCATCTCCATAATCAACACCATATACCCAGCAGCCTACAGGAGGGACTGCGAGGTAACTGGGGAAAAGGATTCACACTGGCTTTACCTCCCAACTTTTCCCACAAGTCACTCCTCCTGCTTTCTAAATAGACTTTAGCAAAGCAGTCCTCGGGGCCTGATAGAAAGAGTAGAAAGTCTTTGAAGCACTTCCAATGCTGTCCATCTCTGATAAGGAAACTTTAACAGTCAAGCATGTGGTCAACCATGTATAGAATATGACATGGACGATGGATATTATTGTAACAGGGCTTGTTTACTACATCTGCTACATTTGTAGCCATTAAAACATAAAGGCAAAGGTAAAGGTAAACTAAAAGTGCACCAGTGACAAAAAAGAAAAAAGAAAAGAAAAAAACATCTTGCCTTCCAAACACCCTCTACAAAGCCAAGTGATGATGTAGCTGGCTAGAGCCTGGCTGGAGCAGTTATCCATCTCGCCCTGTGCTGCCAGCTGTCAGAGTACACAGCTCCAGCTTGCCGCCAGTGGCAGGTGTAATCAATATGGACTCCACAGAGAGTTGCACTACCAGAGGCCAGTCTCCACTCTCTAACCCATCTCTGTCTCTCCAGGGGAAACAGTAGGCAAGCGGGCAGGGAGAGTACGTTTGATGTCTCCTCTGGGCCAAGATGGAGCAGCCCACTATAGCACTGTAGCAGGGAGACGATTAATCCTGCCTATTGGATGCACCATCATGTTTGAGTTAGAGTAGACTGTTTTGTTTTATCAGACTGAGGTGGGTATTGTGCTACTGCAAAAAAGTTGTTTGTTAAAAAATACTGTATGGAGGAAACAACGGTTACTTAGTGCATGTAAAGAATACTCAAGTTTAAGCACTGTAGGAAATCATTACTCTAATAACACACATAAATCCCCGAAAACAAAACATAACACTAGAAGAATTGTTGTAATTGTTGTTCCTTTTCCAATGAGAGATAAAATCAAGGATTTTCTTTTCTACAGTTCGTGTCACAGGCAGTACATTAGGTTTGCTGGTTTTAGGTGCATGCACTTAATGTCATATTAAACATGTTCTGCTTATGTACTGATGCTACAAAGATTAATTAGTAGTAATGGTTATATATGGTGATAACAGTATACCGTTATTAAAAATTCATAATGCTGTCAAGTTGTGTAGGAGTTTTGACTGATGCATCATTAACACTAATTTGAGAGAGGAACAGATAGACTGAACACTACACGTACACACTCACACACACACAAACACACACACACATCCATTAACGAATAGATGGCAGACAATTTTCTGCAACTAAATTTAGACAAAACTGAGGTGATGATTTTTGCCCCAGACAACTCTCTGATTGTAATGTGCAAAATCTGGGTGTCATTTTTGACAAATCTATGTATTTTCACAGTCATGTGAAATCGTTCCTGTTTTTTCCATCTCAGGAACATTGCTAAGATCAAATCTGTGGTTTCTAAAAAAGAGATGGCGATGCTTCTTCATGCTTTTATTTCTTCACGTTTGGATTATTGCAATGTACTGTAGCCTACACTTGTTAAAACAAATCATCCATGAACAAACTGCAAGTTGTACAGAATGCAGCAGCAAGTCTTTTGTCTAAGACCAGCAGGAGATCGCACATTACTCCTGTGCTTAAGGCTCTTCATTGGCTAACAATAGGTTTTAGAGTGCATTTTAAAATTTTAATCACTACCTATAGAGCCTTGCATGGTCAAGCTCTTCTTACATCCAGGATCTATTGCCCGCACACACTTCTGGTCGCTCTCTGAGGTCTTCAGGCCAAGACCTTCTCACTGTTCCCAGAACACGTTTTAATACCAGAGGTGATTGTGCCTTTTCTCTGGTGGCTCCAAGGCTCTGGCACTCTCTCCCTTTAGCCTTGAGAGCCTTGGATTCTGTGGAAACTTTTAAAAAACACCTGAAGACACATCTTCTTAGACAAGCCTTTAACTAGCAATATGGTTTAGTTTAGTACAGTCCCCTCCAAAAGTATTGGAACAGCAAGGCAAATTCCTTTGTTTTTGTTGTTCACACACAACATGAGGGTTTAAGATGAATATGAGACAAGAGTTCAGAATTTCAGCTTTTATTTCTTGGTATTTACATCTAGACGTGTTAAAGGAAAATTCCAGTCAATTTCAATACGTAGCTTTGTTGTTTGTAAATCTGGAGTGCTTTCATTGGCAAGAAAAATTAAAACGATCTGTGCTGTCAACACTGTGTTATCCTCCTGCTTGAGTTAGCACCCAACAGGCTTAAACACGGAAAGTTTTAAAAATGTTTTTAGCCTCTAAACAAATTCAAAATGTCATTAAAAGTGCCTAGCCATGTGCAGTTATTCCTTCCGAGTGCACACAGCGAATTTGACTGCAGAAGATGTGACAGAAAGGCATGTTTCGACCAGTGTGGAATTTACCGGAAAAGAGGAAATAAACAGAGGTATATGCACTGGCTGAATTAACACACCTTTTATGCCTTTCTTTCACATGCACTGCAGTCAAATTTGCTGTGTTCACTTGGAAGGAATCACAGACGTCGAACAGATGTCGAACAGGTCGGCCAAGGAAAACAACAGTAGTCGATGACAGAAATATTGGGAGAGCTGCAAAGAAAACCCCCAAAAACATCAATAAGTGTCATCACCAACGACCTCCACAGTGCAGGGGTGACGGTATCACAATCCACTGTTCGAAGACGACTCAGAGAGCAGAAATATAGAGGCCACACCACAAGATGCAAACCACTCATTAGCAGTAAGAATCGGAAGGCCAGATTGGAATCCGTAAAGAAGTACAGAGATGAGACGCAAAAGACTGTTGAGACCAAGATTAAGCTCTACCAAAGTGACGGAAAGGCCAAAGTGTGGAGAAAGAAAGAAACTGCTTATGATCAGAAGCATACAAGCCCATCTGTGAAGCATGGTGGAGGTAATTTCATGGCTTGGGCATGCATGGCTGCTTCTGGAACAGGCTCATTAATATTTATTGATGATGTAACTGATGATGGTAGCAACAGAATGAATTCAGAAGTGTACAGAAACATTTTGTCTGCCAATTTATGGAGAAATGCATTCAAACTAATTGGGAGGAAGTTTATCATGCAGCAGGACAATGACCCAAAGCACACTGCCAAAACAAATGATTTCATTAGGGGGGAAAAGTGAGAGGTTTTATGCTGTCCAAGTCCATCACCTGACCATAACCCAATAGAGCATGCATTTCATCTCCTGAAGAGGAGACTGAAGGGAGAAACCCCCCACCCCCGAAACAAACAAGAACTGAAAGAAGCTGCGGTAAAAGCCTGGAGTAGCATGACAAATGAATGCAACAGTTTAGTGATCTTGATGGGTTGCAAGCTTGAGGCACTTATTGCAAGCAAGGGTTATGCCACCAAATATTAAATGTTATTTACTTTAAGACTATTTGTTCCATTACTTTTGCTCACCTGAAAATGCTGTGGTCTAATACAAAAAGTGACATGTTGTTGAGTTGTTTAACACATCTAGAAGTAAATACCAGAAAATAAAAGCTGAAATTCTGAACTCGTCTCATATTTATCTTTTCATCTTAAACCCAAATGTCTTTAGTGAACAACAAAAACAAAGGAATTTGCCTTACTGTTCCAATACTTTTGGAAGGGACTGTGTTTTGAATTTTTTGTGTTGTTTTTATTTGTTTTACTGTAAAGCACTTTGTGACACCTCTTGTCTGTGAAAGGTGCTATATAAATTACTTACTTACTTACTTACTTACAAACACACACACACGCACAGGCACCCCTAAAGGTATTCACTTCACCATCTAATTTAAAGTGCTTTCAAAGCAGAGCAATGCAGAAGAATATACAGTGAATTTAAAATGATCTTTCATTTTAATGACTTGTTGTTGTCTTTACAAAATCATTTTGTGAAATGTTTTCAGGGGATCAGTGGAGTAGTTGGCTAATTTAAAAAAGTGTAGATCATGCCTGAAGACAGGCATCTTATGTATTTGCATTCACTTTGCATTGTTTTCAACATATTCGACTCCATATGCAAATATAGAAGCACTTATGGGAGGGAAATATTTAGGTAAAGAAGCTAGGATTTTTGGGACTTTTCCAAATTGCAGGATCTCAGAGGCATTTGTACTTTTATTACTACATTCTTGGTTTCGCTGTTAAACAAGAAGTTAACTTCTGTGTGTTCTAGATTGTAGTTTGTATTTAACACCTACAGTGTGGCGATGGTTCTAGTTTTAAAGACATCTTTCAGGTTTACTTGCAGAGCAAATTGTGTTGTATTCTATCACAATGGTCTAGCATTTTAAATCAATGGCATTAGTTCAAAAGCAATTGAGTCATCTTTTGCAAAAGAGTTAACAGCGTATGTAACTGGTAAATCTCAAAAACACATGACAAAGACTGACCTGTGGGTAACCCTGAAGGAAGTCAGGCAACAAAAGGCAGAGATACTATTACAAAGATAGGCCTATCTTATAGATGCATGCACCCATACCCCACTCACACACACACACACACACACACACACACACACACACACACACACACACACACACACACTGACATGAACACACGTACTTATTCATAACAGGGGAGGAAATGCCTCTGACACCAATTCCATTCTGAAGTAGTGGAGAGTGAACACATTAAAACATAAAGGAGTAATAATCTAGTGTAAGACCACTCACCATCACACTGATTTTAATATGTAAGCAAAACTAATTATAGATCAACATTCCCACACTGATGTGCATGGATACCCACTTAAAAGCAAGTAAATGAAACACCCTTAGGGTGTAATAGTCCTCTGTCTTGGTGTGATCAATATGCGCAGTGCAACATTTTAATATGTAAAGTCATTGGATTTCTCTTTTCCAGCCATGTCAGCCCAGAGACACTGACACTGCTCTCCAGGACAATTTTATACCAAGTTGCTTGGCCAAAAAACACTCTCTTGTCTGTCCTTCTGTCTCTTCAGATGCTTGTCTTTAATCCCTAGTTGTTTCTAAACCTTTTCTCTATCTCTTTTATGCCGTCTCATCTTTCTTTATTTCCTGAGTCGTACAAGACCTTGTGAAAGCATCAGCGGGGAGAAGCAGCCAAAAAGCAATGGATTTACTGCATGCTTCAGCACGATCGCAGGGAGAGAGGTGCAGAGGGAAATCGACATGAAGAGAGGTGAGATCAAACGGTGGTAAATTAGATGTAAAATAATCTATATTACACAAAAGAAAATGTTCTTTCACAGTAGGAAGATGAAGACAGAAAAGTGTAGTTTTAGAGACACATGTTGGAAAATGTTCTTGTGTGTACATGTTGTGCTTAAAGCTCAAGCAAAAGTTGCCTTAATTAAAATCTGGTGTCAGAAACCTCACTTAAAACTGATCTTCAATTTATTCTGATTATTATTATATGATTATAACCAAAACACTGGGGATTTAAAGAGTTGAAGACACTGAACTCCACTGAACGACAATATCAGGAGAAGGTGCATTCAGCATCTACAATGAAGACCCCTGTATAGTTGTGTGTGTTTATGTGAGTGCTAGGTACGTGTCTTTCTATCACTTTCACTCCTATCCTCCCACACTCCATCTCCTCATTTCCCTTGACCCCAAACTAGTCGGACTGCTCTGAGAATGATGGATCGGAGCAACATGGTGGCCCATTTAAAGTTAAGTCCTCTACTTTACAGCATGTCTGATGCAATAAAGCGCTCCGCCTTGCAGTGTGCAAGTGTGTCAGCTACATGCATACAAGACAACTCAAAGCTGTCAAAGTTTATTTAAAATTCAGACAGTATTTCTAAGATGATACTCACAAGCTGTTATCATACAGCATTAAGAAGGCCATCATTTGGATATACTTCAAGGAGAATGTGTTGCTGCAGCCTGTAGCAGAATCCAAAGCTTGGTGTCTCTTATTACTTCTAACAATTGTTTGGAAGCAGAGAGGCAGAGTTCACACCTGTTCACATGGCATAAAAAAGTCTTACTGGAGGGCTGTTCCTGACTCTAATGTTTATACCATCCTCTGCGTCGTCCCCACAGGCCACTGAAAACACTGTGGATTATTTAATAGTGCTGTATACTGATGGCAGGCTACAGTTTCACTGCCACTTTATGATCCAAAGCTGGAAAAGCTATCTTTCAGTGGAAAAGATGGGGAATGCATGAGAATGAGGAATCATTCATCGGCGTATGGTGTGCTTTGCTAGCCATTGCTACATCCTTATTCCTTTCTGAGGTGTACACAAGTCACAGGGCAAGACAACCTCCTTGTACACATTAAATCTATGTCTGCAGATAAATTGGTCGGAGCTTGGCCGGAGATTGCTTTGATTTACGGCGTAATTACAGAGTTTTGCTGCAGCATTGATATGCCTGGCTGTCTGTGCCTTGGTTCTTGTGTATGGTTAATAACAATGAAGCTGTCATGTCTCAGAGAAAAGCAGACAGGTCTGATGTTACCGGTGGTATGATGTGTGTGGTGGCATATCTCATGTAGCAACCACAAGTCATATAGGCATGTTATATTACACTGCAGTCTCCAGTATGTCTGAGCATTCTGGCTGAGAGAGTAATCAGATAAGATAATGTAGTCAGAGAGAGAGAGAGAGAGAGAGAGAGAGAGAGAGAGAGAGAGAGAGAGAGAGAGAGAGAGCAATGACTATAACACTTATTGTCAGGATGGTAGTGCATCCCTGGGAGGGACGATCTATCACTCTCAACACTCAAACTCACATACTGTACAGTCACGCCTCATGCACACACTTAAACACACACCCACACACAAAGTTGAGCTGAAAAGACGAGGCTGTGAGCGTTAGTCGCAGACAGGGAGGATGTTTATAAAGCTACCAGGCTCAGTGCATCTTTCAGGTTGCATTATGGATGCTATCTAATTGGTGCTGGTGGAGGCAGAGGTGGGCCTCATTGGAGGTTCAACCAGAGGCTAGCAGTCTCATAGCATCTCAACAGCTCGTATTTCACTGCGCTCAGTGTGCTAAAAGGGTCAGTCTGTCTGTCGCTATTACACTATTACACACACACACACACACACACACACACACACACACACACACACACACACACACACACACACACATACACGTGTACATGCATATGAGTGAATATACTGTACCTGCACACATGCAGATTCCAAAATAAAAATATAATGGATAGACAGGGACACCGCAACACACACACACACACACACACACACACACACACACACACACACACACACACACACACACACTCAAACTTCCAGATTCCTTCTAGTCTAAGCACTTTGGTAATTGAATAAAAAGTGCTTTCCTTCATCAACAAGAAGGGTCACTATTTTTAATTGTGTTACATGTTTAGTTAACACACTTTAATCAGTGTTCTTTACTGTAGAGTTTTAAAGTCCCACCCTCAGCTAAAACATAACAGAACATACCGAGTTAATTAAAACAATAGGATTTTCAAACTGTGGGAGACTGTTTTAGTTGATATGTTGAAATTCACTTACTTCACTGAGTTTGCTTGTTCAAAATCTCCCTAGTTGTTAGCTGGCAATGTGTAAACTGTATTTAATAGCTGAAAAAAATAAGTTTCAATATGCAAATTCGGAGCAAAAGCCTAACAACATGGTATAGCAGAGATTTAATGGATGTACAATTTCAGCACACAATGCTGTCTCTGCCTTATACTTCTTGAATTATATTACGCAGTTGAAAATAGAAAGACAATATGCCATTATCAGCAGATGTTAGAAACAGCACAGTTATACTGGTATAATTGTAGTTTCGTGTTTATTATATTGCATTTTAATGGCTCCTCCAGTCAAAGTTGTCACACGTACTTTCAAACCTCTGGCTATCCTCACTTTATGGCGATACATACTGTTTGCATCTGAAACACGATTGGAGCATGAACAGTGAACATGGTTCTGACCACACAATTGGACTCCTTAAAAGGGACAGTCCACCAATTTAAAAAAAAATTGTATAATGTATTTTTCTCCTTAACTGTAGTGCTATTTACTATATCAATCTAGATTGTTTTTGTGGGTGTTTCTCAGTGTTGAATATGTCGTTCATAGAGATAATGGAGATTGTTGTCACTCGGCTTGTGTTGCTAGAAGCACCAGAAAAAAACATCTGAAAAACTCAACATCCTGACCCGACTATTTCAGATAATCCACTATCATTGTGAGCAGTTTTATTTCTGAACTTTTAGCACTATTATCGCGCAGAAGCGTACTCATGGATGACTCATGGACGAGAGGCTTATGCTCATGACAGCGTGAGATGTAAACATTAACGCCGTCCTCCTTGGCTGAGCTGTAGCTTTAATTAGCTTAGGTGAGCTAGCAGTTTTGGTTAGCAGCAGCTCAGCCAAAGAGGACAAGCATCTTTTCCATGAGTATGTTTCCTTCTGCACGGTGATATGGTTGGCGGGTATTGTTTGGTAGAAAGAAAATAGTTCCTACATAACACTGCTCACAACCATGGTGTTGTTGTCCATTTAAAGTCTCTTCTTCTTCCAGAACTGTACATTATAGTCCTTGTTGTGACAGCTGACCGTCATTCGTGGACCACGCTTTTGCAAAATATGGGCAGCAATTATTATGAGCAAATAAATGCCTAAATTCCAAATTTAAAGAGTCCAGATTTGGTGATATAATACTATGCCCCCCACCTCAACACACACACTTCCTTTCTCCCCACCAGGCAGTACTCTGCTCCAGTGCAAAGTGGCCAACTCTGTCTGATCACTGGGCTGAGCGGATCCCACTGCGAGGGACTTGGGGGGCTGGACTGTGTGATTAAGCAAGCATTGGTTCCACCAGAGGGCCACCAGAGCAGATGTTCTCATTAAAAATGCAGGCTCTTTGAGCGAAGGAGATTGCCTTGTTCCAGGCAGAACCTGGCTGGAGGTTTACAGCTCTCATTCCTCTCACTTGTAGGGCCAGCCAAGTTTCAGTGCCTATACACCCTTTCAGCAAGTGGCAACTATAAAAAAAACAACAAGTTATTCCAACAGCATCGTATAATCTTGGTTAAAGGAAAAGAGGGGACTTAAATTTCTGTATCAAAAATGAAATTTAAACCGTAAAGCTTGAGGTTTCCCATTGTTTCTGGCATCGCTGCTTTACAGATTACTTGGGTTTACTTGTTGAACATCCCATTTGGTGAGTAAGCAAACAGGAGTATTTTCATCTCAATAATAAAGTGCAGACTGAGTGAATATGAACACCCTGGGGTTTAAGAAAAAGCTGCTAATGACAGCATGGGATATTCCATCCTTTCCAGCTGGCACCTAAACGTAGCTGGGTACAATTAACACAAAACTACAGAGCACTAAAGAGTGATGCACCTCTCCAGAAGGTACAGCTAAACCTACAGTACACAGCTAGTTAATAGATTCAGGGGTATCCACCAAAAGCTTGTGTAAACCCACAGTGAGACAGCAGCAGTCTAAATTCTTTGTTGAACTCTGAGGATAATCCTCAGGCATTCAATATTGTCAACATAGACACAGTTTGGCCTATAAAGCTAAAGTTGTTGGAAAGTTAAAGGGGGATTTGTGAGATCTGCTGGCATTCTGGTTTTCATCAAACAATAGACACTAGGGCTGGGGGTTTGATGCCGGGGTTACATGAGAATGTATGTCAGTGTAAGTGAGCTTATGTTTACAGATGCATACACTGCACATGGCTGTATGCTGCGCATGTGGGAGGAAAGGTTACTGATGCATTATAGTCCTCACCTTTGAGGATGACCCCATTACTGCCCTTTACCCTCCCTAGCTTCCTCACCTCCCCTTTATCCTTCTGCTCTCCAAACTCCTCTCTTCTAACACACAGACACACACACACACACACACACACACACACACACCTGCCCCAACAGCAGTTGCCTTGCCACACTAGTGCACACACATGTGCTGCTGGGTTGTGTCAGGAGGCATAGCACATATTTAACTTAACATGCATGCCAATCAGAGGGCTTTCTCCGCAGCTGGTGGCTGTAAATCAGAGAAGTCTTAAGCTCACTAGATGTCCAAACATTATTTCCAAAAGGTTACATGTTGCATTTCACATATTTGTCCGGAAGAGAATGGTATCAAAGGTTTTGCAACCTGTCATGGATGTGCCGGGATACGGCCTGCAGATATTAGCCTGGCTCCGCCCCCCTACGTACGTCCGCTCATTTCATTTCATTTCATTTACCTTCAAACCTGGGTTTGGGGTATATTCGCGGGTTTTCTCCGGTCAAGTCTTTACCGGTCCAACAGAGGGAGTGGCTGAGAACGATGAAGTTGAGGTCGACGTTGTGGCAATCCTGCAGAATATCTAGAAGTTAAAGCCTGAGTAAGAACAATTTTTGCTGAGTTTGGTTGGCAGCCATCATGTTGTGGCCACGGTTGTCTCCCCACGGGGTTCAGGAAAAGTTTGATTTTCCAGCTTGCTCCATTAGTTGTGAAGGAGTTGGCTAAGGTTAACGTTAGCAATGTTAAGCCGATGTCACGACTAAACGTTAGCGATGGTTATGGCCGATCCAGAGTGGCTCTGGGCAGATCCAATAGTTTTAAACTTCAACAGAGTACCCATCTTCAAAGAAGTTAACAGTTGTCAATGGAAAGAGGCCAGACCCTCTGTACAAATGAAATGTCCCAGACTCTGGTAGGACCAGGCTATGCAGATATTACAGTAATGAAAGATACAGAGGGTGAAGGAAAATCAAATCAAAAAGAAAATCAAGTGCTTCAGTTAAGTTTTTTACCCATGTGTTGCCATGTTACATTTTTTTTCACCAATTATTTCTACAGAGCATTCTCAGGAATGCTTTCAAACAGTAGGAAAAAAGTTGTTGTGAGATACTTCAATTGAAGCTTACAGGAGGGAATTGCTGGTTGCTCTTTTAAAACATGCAAAAGGTTACAGAAAAGAGGTAATGATTTCATAAACACAGTTGTTAGTAGAATTATGTGTAACTTGTCCCAAACAGCAGACAGTAACCCCACAAGGGAAGACACGTCAGCATCATTAAGGAAGGTTTCTGAAACTAGTTTAGTATATTGATACGGGCGCACACGCACACGCACACACACACACACACACACACACACACACACACACACACACGCATTTATGAAACATTCTTGTTTGTAGCAGCAATCTCAATGATGTTCTCTAATGATTTACCACAGCAATATGAGGTAGGAAAAACTCCCAGCCATTTTACATAATTCACTTTTTTCCCTCTTAAATATGGTGCTGATGTCACTTTGTAGATTATGGTGGGGGGAGGCAGTTCATTACACTCAGCTATATCTCTCTTGCTCTGTCTGTTGCTCATGAGTGTAACTCGGAAACTTATTTAGTCCATAAAACAAATGGTGGTTGTGTAGAACAGATTGTGTTGTTAAAGCAAACACTGTTTGTAACGTTCAAATGCAAGCAGAATTTCAACATAAAAAGAGCAATAACCTGTATGTTACAAAGATTTATGGAACCCTGGATGATGTGCTTCCTCCACACTTTGCCAGGTAGTAAATTAGGAAAATGCCTTTTGGCAAAGAGTGTACCCATACACACACTCACACACACTGTATTGCATGCATACCACTACACAGTTACCACACAGTTCAGCAGCTCTACTGCCAATATGTAATGCTACACACGCACAAGGTTAAAAAAAAAACAACAACAACAGAAAACAGGTTTTTGTCTTTTAACAACACAAGGTTTCACTAGATTTTAAGTGCCCATAATATCACAAAAAAGGGGTTTAGAATCAGTGTGGAAAAACATTAATTCCTTACACGTGTGCACAGCCAACCCTGGGAAAGAAGCCCTTATGATACCTGATAAAAGATAGATACGTAAGTGACAGGTCTTAAAGGGTTAAAGTAAACTGAGAGCTGTTATCTGTCACATTCACATATGCACACACATACTGTACACATACACACACACGCACATTATTTCCCAGTATGACGATGCCTTATTGATGGAGAGACAGGGCTGCATATCTAATGGCATTAGCAAGTGAGAGTGAAGAGGCTGCTGGGTATGATCCATTTATATGCATGCTAATAACAGAGCACATTGGACCTGGAACGAGCAAGAAGATCTCTCTATAATCGACCATCCATCATGAGGATGCGACTCTCCGGTCAGACGCAGCGCATCATTACTCTGCACACACACACACATGCACAAACACACACATACCCCAAACTCTTTATCTGCAATTGTTATTTTCTTTCATTACCTCTCCACATACTGTTTATTTTTATCCACCAGGGAGTGCAGCTGCACACAGTGGAACTAGTGAAAGTCAGCAAACTTTAACAATGGCACAGCTCTGTCAAAAGGGTTTTTGTAAGCCAGACTCTTCTCTTTTAGTATTGAATCATGTAGCAAAAGTTAGCTCCCCTCTGTAAAAACTGTGATCTGGAACTACACACACACACCCATTTGTCCACACACGTACGGCTCACGAGAACACTGAGGGTGCAATGATTTCTGCTGCACAATAAATGTTGTCTATGTGTTCCGAGCGAGGGCAGCCTCAGGAGTCCTGCAGTGGTTTGGGGGTCAGGGTTGAGGGGGTTGAGGTTAGGGTAGTTGGTCTCCAGTGGCCCAGTGTCAAACCTCAGCTCTCACAGCCTCTCCCTGCTCTCGGAGGAGGAGCTGGGTAGCATGATTTGGCTTTTCGCCCAAGGAGTTGGAACACTAAGGGGCCCTTTGGTTCTTGGAATGCCACATTTTTCTAGCCGCTCTGTACATCACAACCACTAGAACAGAGAAAAACAAAACTCCATTGGATTAAATGAACATAGTTTGACTGTGAATTCTTTTTTTTATACCATGGCTGGTCCCCATTTCCGACCTTCTTCTTATCGTTTCCACTGCAAAAAGGGCCATTCAGGAAAGTCATAGCATCTTTTTTCGGGATTATTACATTTTAGTTTTGCCCTTCCAACGTAAATAATGTGATATTTAATCTGTTATTCTAAAGTAAACTAACAGTTAGTTAGTAGATTGGGCAAAGAAGTTCTTGTTTTACAAATTCAATCTTTACAAATCTCATTATCTGCTAATCTGAGCATTAAATAAAATATTTTTCAAGAACTTTTATCATGAATTTCTGAAGTTTCATTGCGTTTTACTTTTTTTGTAGTTCATAGGTCTGACAGTGTTTTGAAAGGACCTGCTTTTAAGTTTTGAGAAATCTCATTAAGGTTGCCAGATGTTTTTGCTTGATATTAAAAAATTTCATGATCACATTCCTCTATATTACACAATGTTTTGCTCGTTTGTCAAAGTTTTGCTTTGTAAGCCCCTGGGCTAAAAAGACCTCCAAGCACTTGTGCTTTTTTACACAACACACACACACACACACACACACACACACACACACACATCATCATTAAAACATGCACACAACTTGCTCACACTTACTCGCACTAAGACCTACATATGGCAGACTGTGAGCAGGAAAGTTGGGCAGCTGGCCGGTGTTAAATTGGATCCCTGGGTTCCCCACTGTTCAATGGGACATAAAGCCATATTAAAGGCATCTCCTACAGTCCTGCACCAGTGGGAGAGCATGGAGAGTGGCCAAGGAAAGCAGCCCGGTGCCAGCCACACCCCTGGAGGACTGCATCTGCTCTCACTCTGCAGCATGGCCCCTTTATGTTCAGCATGACATATCGACACATGAGCCCATATGCCAGTGGTACCCGACTACATGTGCTTTAACATAAGACCATGGAGCTCCACATTGGTAAGACATTTAGATACATCTAAATAAATACATTTCTGATTATGTGCATTAGGGTTTTATGTGTGTATGTTTGTGTGTGTGTGTGTGTGTGTGTGTGTGTGTCTGTGTGTCTGTGTTAGATGGACATGGGAGATCGTGTGTGTTTATGCATTCATAGGCCACCTTTTTGCTATTTATGGGACAGTATATAAATGCTTAAATCACAGTTTGCTGAGTTGAGTCCAAATTTGGTGATCCCCTCCCTTCCTTTTAGAATTTATGTTGAGCATTATTTAATCTGCTGAAGCACTGGTAGAAGAGGGGAGTGTGTTTGTGCTTCTAGTGGCTGCCGGAGACTGGCCACTCTGTGTGGTGCAGATTGCGTGGGCAGATGCTGCTTTATGCACCAAGCTCATTTTTATCACTGGCTTGTACTATACACCAGTGACATAAAGCTAGTGATGCAGTCATGCCTGAAGAAAGGGAGAAGGGGTGCTTGTGGAATCATTTCCCTTTGCATCTCTCACATAATTTAACGGGTCTCATTTCCTGCCAACAAATACAGGGGCTACATTTCAGAGGTGATTAAAAATGTTTTGCGAAAGAGCAAGAATACTGGAATGAGTATTATTCCACACAAGGGCAGTCATCAAGTATGTGTAAGAGTTTGTGCATCAGAATCAGCATGCAAAGGTGTAAATGTACAAGAGCGGCTGAAGAAAAGCTGTCTCTCAAACTGCCACTTAGGCGTTGGACCTGGGAGAACAGGAAGGATAATGGGAGTAGTCTAATAAGTTTGTTTGGCTTGTTAGTGTGATTGTTTTCTCACAAAGCTAATTAACTGTGTGGCCTTAGGGACCCTCATCCTTCCTATATCCCACTATCAACACATATCCACTCAAACCCACACACATTCATCTATCCATCCCACCTTGCTCACCCCTCCGAGCCCCCTCCTCTCTCATCCTCACCGGCGGCAGCCCTCTGTTTCTGGTCCCTGTCATGTTTAAATTGATGGAGGGTCTAGTGATTGTCTGTATGGTCCCAAGGTGCCTTTCCCCACTACACAGGCATCCTCCGGATTCTTCCTGGTCCACAGTTGATTACGATGAATCAATCTGAGGGGTCAAACACTTGGACTGGGGGCACTGTCATCTCCAGTGGTTGTGGGGGTAAACCAGCCCAGGATAAGAGGGCGTTTCCAGAGACCCCTGTGACCCCCTCAACCACTCTCGTTTCCGTGGTGAGACCTTCATTAGGGGACAAATCTGTTACCAGAGGGAAAAAAAAGAGAGAGAGGGAAAAGAAAAGTGGGGGATGCTCTTTTTTCATCTCATCCCTCTCTCTTCTATCTCTGGTGGCATTCTTTCTCTGTCTGGCCAGGCTGGAAACTAACGGCAGAGCAGAGCAATAACGCCATCCCCCTGGCCTGTACAGCAAATAATGCCAGAGATTTAATCAATGGCTGAGAGGAAAAGCAGGGCCAAATCAATAGAAGCCTGGCTGTTTGCTTCCCTGCTTTGAAGGTGAATCTGGGCCTTGCTAAATAAATTGGACTAATTGAAGACCATGCTAGGAAACAAAGCCCCTTAAAAAAGCATGTCTGTGTCAGCATGATACCTGTATGTGAAATTCATCAACCCAGAAGTGCAGAGGCTGAGATAATAAGCCTACATAAGCCTGGAAAGAAAAGTAGAAAGGATAAACACAATATTAGCTCGCATTTGAGCTGATAACATCTGTTCACACTCATTTAGGTGATGAGCGTGGGTGTGCTACTGCATCAACAGCACTTGGTTTGGGTTTGGAAATACAGCTCACATTTTATTTTCCAAGTTTTAGAAAGGATATGTTTCATGGCACTGTGCATTAAATGTGTTTCTCTTCATGCATCTATCTATCACAGAGTAACATCAATGATCTATGTTTTGATACAGTAGAATGTGTGTGAGTGCTAAAAGGGCCCCTTGCATGCTGAGCTGAGGATATAAATCCAGTGACAGTGATACATCTCATCAGTAGAGACAACAAATTAAAAACACTCACCCATGAGACACTGCTGTTCAATAAATTGGCCTTATTTTCAGGGGGAAAATGGGGCATTCTCAACACAAAACAATCAATCAAAGTAACTGCTATTCACAAATCTGTCACAGTGGAGCACTGCTGTATTAACCATCGGCTCTTTCAGGTGGTGAAGTTGAGCTCTTCCCTGAGACCTTATTCCATTTCAGGTCTCTCATGGGGGTGGGGCCCACAGGTCTTAGTCCTCAGGTTGGCCTTAATTAATAAGTTTTGGAGTAATGGCGAGAACAACAGTAGGTGTTAACCCCGTTAGTAGAGTGGCATGTTATAGCATTAGGCTCCTCTAAAGGGAGCAGGGGAGGGGGAGAATTAAAAGATCTCTGCTGGTGATTGGCTCACAATGCACCAGGAAGGAGATTTGAGCCCAAATGAAATGATTGTATCAGATAGAAATCGATAGCAATCCATGGCTTCCTTAATCCTGCACTAGCTCCCAGATCTCTCTCCGGTGCAGGCAATCTCTCAGCCATCATTACGACACGCAGATCGATAGCTGGGCAGCAAGGCCTCTGGTTAAGTTTCTGGCTACACTGCAAAAGTATAGGAGAAGAGAGTAAAGGAGAAGAGAGACGAGACAAGATGATGAGAGAGAGGCCACAGGGTGTTAGTATGGCTTTTGGTTTCTGACAAAGTACAACCGCGCTGTTGTTAGAAGTAATTAACAAGAGGAGACAGCAGAAAACAGGTAATCTACCTCACACAAAAAAACTTTAAATCCTGCCAAAGCTCCAAAGTACAAAATCTTTTGTTATGTTATTATCTCACAATAGGGGATTTGAGTTAAGCGGCAATCATATTGCACTTCAAGAGATGGATGATGAAGCCTGGAACTGTGTTTTATGGTTGTAATCAGTACAGGTGCAAATCATCTATCAAGGTGTAATAAAATTTTACAAAGTGCTTTCTTGTCTGCAATACTCCTGACATTCTGTTTCAGTTTATGCCACGGCCAATGAAAGAGACCATCTCATATGTCTCACTGGCAACATCTTAAGGGATGTGAGTGAAGAAAAACAGGCTTGAGTTATTACGGGGATTTTGGTTGTGCAGTGATTGTATTTGTGTAATGTAAAATAATTGGGAAAAACAATAATGCAAAAAGATAAATCTGAACATTTACAGACTGGGAGCAACACCTGCAGAAAGAAAAGCATCATGAAGCAAATGAAACAACTTTTATGGGATGTTGGTGCAAAGAATTCACAGGGTATTTGCCATGCATTTTCTTCTTGAAAAATTAATTGGTGTATTCATCATTAACACCAGTGGCCGTAACAGCAGGAGGATCCATCATTAACACCAGTGGTCGGAGCAGCTGGAAACACTGAGAAAACGCCTTTGGGTTCAGGCTCTGCTTTTCTGCGTTTGTAGTCAAGTCACAGTGTCTGTTTAAAACCCCTCAATTAAAAACAGCGAGTTGGGCGCTGCTTTAATGATAGCTGTGATTTTAATCAGGAGCGCGGTATTCCTAGTAGGTCCTGGAGGTCTGGAGGCCTCACTGCACACATCAACTTATCTCTTCCTTAAAGCTCCCTTTCTAATTTCCCACCTCCTTCAAAGTCTGCTCTGCTCTCCCAGTGCTCATCTCCGCCCCCCCAATAGACCTTGCTGTTAGGATGTACATATTGAAAAAAAAAAAAATCACACCACAAGTAATTAATTCCATTAGCATCAATATTCTACTCGTGAGCAGCAAACACAGGCAGGGAGAGCTGGTACAGGAAATCTCAGTGATGGAAAGCATAGTGAGGGGATATGAGTGGGAAGATAGATAGGAAGAAGGATTGTTTGCTTTCTCCCTGTTTTCTTTCTCTGTCTTACCGTCTTTTTTCCCTCCATCTCTCCTACTCTCTGAAGAAGCCTGCTGGCGCGAAGGAACTTCTCCCAGCAATTAAGAGGGGCCGCAGACGCTCAGCGTAATTACCGCAGCACATTGCTGCTGTCACAAAACTCAGCTTGCCCTCTGGTCATAAAAAAACACACTGAAGAATATTTAGAAATGAATTATTCAGAGTGATTGTTCGCACTCAATTATTCATGGGGCCCTGGCGAAGGGAGATTTGCATCTCAACGCTGTAAATATTATTAATCTTGCCAATTACAAAATTCTCTGCCGCTCCAAATGATGTTCCAAATGTGTGCGGCATTTTATAGCCTTTAATGTGTAAGTGGTTTGAAATGAATGATCTGCGGCTTTTACAAATCATCTGGAAAACAAATCAAGCTCTCTGGATTTCTCATTGTGTGTGAGATATAGTTACACCACAAAACTGCCAAATGTTAACATTCAGAAAGAAAGAAAGAGTTTGAAGCCATTATGTTCAAAATTGGATATACCACATTGTATATGCAAAATAACATAGCTATGTACTAGCTATGTTCCAAACGCTCCAAAACTGCAGGTGCATCAGCTAAAAGGTGGCCTATAATCTCCAGTGTTTCATGCCAACTATTAAAGGAGGCCTCATTAGGGCAGTTGATAGAGTTGATAGAGTATGATGGTTGTATGTAAGTATGCATGGTTGTGATATGGCCAAACTAAATGTGAGGTAAATACAGGTGAATATGAGGCCATTTTGCAGGATCTGGTGCAAAACCATACAGCATAATGTGTAATTGTCCCCATACCCATCTGTTTAGCCTTTTTTAAACATGGAATATCATTTGTTCATTATCTTTTATCTTTCCTCTTTCAAACCCTCTAAATGCAAGATAGAACGTGTCATTTATGAAATGCAAATTCAGGTCCATGTCCAGACACTTAATTAAATTTATGTCAACTCTGATTTTCACAGTAAGCTTTTCTGTTGAACAACGTCACAAATCATCATAAATGGCTGGGCTATAGTAATACTTTGTCCAGGCTGGTATAAATTTCACTGTATAAGGTCCGAGGGGTTGGTGGCCAAAAATCTGTTTGTAAGGATGTGTGTTTTCAATTGAGTGCTTAGGACCTGCAGCCCTTTGCTGCATGTCATTCCCCCTCTCTCTCACCTTTCAAGTCTTCAGCTGCCCAGTCAAATGAAGGCCTAAAATGGCCACAGAAAAAAAAACTAAAAAAAAAAAAAAAAGAGGATTTCCCAAACAATTAGCGACTGCATACATTACATGATACTCCTTTGGGTTACATATCGTCGTTGTTGGGCAGAAACCTTTTTTAGGAAATGAAAAAAGGCAATTTTTCAACATTTTGTTCATCTATTTACCTTAGACGAAGTCAGACAAAATCACCTCGTCACTATTTACCTTCAACTGTGCTGTGGGATACATTATTAAAGATGGAGTTATTAGGTTTGCCGACAGTTTGAGAATCCAACGGAGTTATGAGACTTAGTCATAAGCTCTTTTTAATACTTTTCATTGGTTAAACCCACACACTGATGTAGAGGGTGACCAAAAGCAGTGATTTATAAAAAACGTTTTTTTTTTTTAATACAAAATATGGAGATATGAGATTTCCACCCGACAGCGACGATATGTAAGAAATAAAATTGCAAAACTGTCGACATCTAATACCGACAACTAATAAAAAAGCATGTGTGTGTTTATTAAACAAAAACTATACCTTTTTAAATGTGTCTGATGCATCAATTATATGAAAAAAGCAATGACAAACAAAACCATGCTCCAGTACTATTGACCTATGGATTAAACTCTTTATTTATAGTTAATGGTAACGTACCATCTTAAGTGACTCCGTTAAAATGGCCTTGGAGCAGCATTACTGTAAAGCTAAAGGAGAGCACTTCCCCATTGGTGAGTCAGATAGTCCGATAACCAGCCAACTGCCTCTATCCATTCATAAGCGTATCCATCCATTGAACGGTGTACACAGGACATCAGCAATTTAGATTTTAATAGTAACCCTGTGTTTCTTGTTGCCTGCCTGCTGTTTCTCTGCGTCTCAGAATGAATGGGAGAGTGACACTTTGTAATGCTTGGGGCTGAGGAGATCACTCTAATAGGCCTAGACTTAATTAGTATGGGACTCCCCCTGTACCGAAAGATAAATCCTAACCCCTTGAAAGTAAGGCTGCTGACACACGTACAAATACACATATACAAACACAATCTAAACAAACAAATAGAAACACACACATTCAGTATCAAAGTACACACTTATTTTCAGCTTCCAATTCCCTGAGCTGTGATGTGGTGCGGATAATATTTTAAAGTTATACACACTTCCTTCTGTCTCTATTTCTCTCCCTCCATCCATTCTTCCCCATCCATTGTATCTTTCTCTCATAGCCTTGCAGGCTGCAGAGTGATGTGTCATTTTATAATCCTGTGCTGGCTAAATTACATTAGGAATATCCTCTCATTAATTAAACCTGCTATTGGCAGCACCTGAGATAAAACAGATTATAAGAGCCCAGAGTGAAAACACAGAGCAGGAAATGCCAGCGTCAGCACTTTGCATGTGTGTGAGTGTGTGTGTTCCAGAGAGCAGAGGGATAAAAAGCGAGAGCGAGAGCGAGAGAGAGAGAGTACATGCAAGACGAAATGGCACAGTTAAGATCTATGGATGTGCTTTTGTCTATAGATGGTGCTGCAACAGCTTCACTCACACGCCATACTGAATACACCATGTGTGATTTAACACATATCCTTTCAGAGATGGTCTATCCATAACAGGATTAGTTGGAAGGAGGTTAATGTACGCTATTCACATGCTCTTTTGCACAGCTTCTGACAGGTGGTATACATAGACTCCATAGTAAAACAACTCCTATCATCAACACATTCTGCAACTCTGGCACCTAAGATTTATATTCCCACCGAACGGTACTAATCTACTAGAAATATGTTTTGTGATTTGATCTTTCAATTGAAGGGATTATCTCCTTACAGACATAAGCTATACTATCTCTGCCAGTACTAAATGTGCATTTTACTTACTGCATATGAAAATCATCAGGAATTGTTTCGATATACAGTACTAACCTGGCTTTGGAAAGAGTACTCAATTGAAAATAAAAAGTTTTTGGCCGGGGTAGAGTAACCAACACTAGAGTCTATGTAAGGAAATATCTAAGCAGATACCCCATTAAAATGTATCAGAGATACCTCCTTCAAACAAACTTAATCATGATAAAAATTCACATTAAACACACTCTTCTCGGTAGCTGTCAAAACTGATTAATGCAAAGGAGAAAGGAGCGAGAGGAAGGAAGAGAGAGAGAGAGAGAAAAAAAAACTTTAATATAAAGTGAGTCAGAGTGGGAATGCATGTTGCCTTTGTATGCACATCGTGTAAAGCCATTGTGGAGTTCACACGGGTCCCTTACAAACGAATAAATCACTGCCTTCGGACAAATTAATCAAAGTGCCCAGCTGTTGCTGTGCATGGCTAACTGGCGACAAAGCCGGCAGAGGCTGAGACTTTTCCCTGGGTGTGTTGTTTGCCCTCCCTTCCTCTCTCGAAGCAGTAGACCTGAAGTGGCAGATTGGGTTTGTCTCCCTCTGAGTGATGTAGTGCCACTTCCCACCTGATACTTTATCACCAGGTCAGATGTTTGTTACACCGATGCAACTCTCCCCTTTCTCCCAAAACAATTCAGAGAACGGATACTGACTTCTGTGACCACTTCTGCACACAGATTCATTCGTTTTTTCCTTATACAGTAGGCAGCCTAAACACAAACTCTTTGACCATTTTAAAGTTGTTACACAATCTAAAATATAGAACTTTGTTATAAATGATGGGGTATGTTTTTTAAGACAAGATATTTAGCATCTAATGTAGCCAGATGAGAATCCATGCTTTGCTTTGTTTTTTTAGAGATTTTTGTAAAAGGGTTGATGTGTCCTGCATGAGTACATACTCATAAAAAAGGTCATTGCAAAGATGGTCTTTCTGAACCTTATTTACTTTCAGTATGTATTTTGCTCTAATTCACCCATGTACCCTTGAAAAACACTGCCAGGATATCCCTTCACTTGTACTGCAAGTCAATGAGTGGGTGCCAACATCATGGATGACAGTCATACATGTGACATGACTGTCACCTGCTCTGCCTCCAGCATCAGAATGCACTTACGGTAATGGAAACCTGAGACATTTTGTCCGTCGCTTGCTCTTTCTTCTCATTTTCCTCCTAAGAATATTTAATACCTTCCGACCATATTCCTGAACCATGCTCTGGGTGCTGCTATTTTCTCTGATTCCTGAACCGACTGTGAACCCACCGCCCCACCCTGTTCTTTCTATTCTCTCTGTCTTGCTGACTGCTGATGTCCTCTGCAGAGGGAAATCACTCTAGGAAGAAGTTTACTTTTGTGCTAATCTCATAAATGCGTCTCCCCTCCTTTGTCCCCCCATGATGCAGGCACGCAATAAACCACTTACATAAACCTCTCCTCTGAGACAGGCCTGAAAAAACAGCTGACATGTTCAAAGTTCCACCCAGCCTTTCTCTCTCTCCGGATGCTTGTGATTTCCAGCAGGAATGCTTTATTTGGACCCTTTATTACATGGGCTGTCCCAAAGTCTTGAAGGGCGGTTTTAATATGTGAATTCTCTGCTTTGTAGCGTGTGAAACAAGTATGAGGCACACTGAAAAACGTTGACATTTACGAGCACAAATGCATTTCACTGGGCCACTTGTTGTTAAGTGATCAATATAGGATGGCATCAGTGTAGGTGATGTAAGTTACTGCTATAGTGGAAAGAATGGGATATTTTACATCCTGCTTGTAAAGTCTATGATGTGATTTTTTTTGAGTATGTAATAGTGCCACAGGAGAAGTAGAATTACTGAAAACTATCAAACATTTAGGGGGATTTTGAGTATTCTCTCACAACCACCAATATGTTTGGCAATGTTCCAATTAAAATCATACTCAACAGATAGTATTAGTAGATAGTTGTTCTAATCAATATTTTTATATGAATGATGGGTTAAATCACTGTGTAATTAAGCATCCAAAGAGCCAGATATTTCCCTCAGGTCAGTCTATTTACTATTCAGCATAATCAAACCAAATTAATTAAAACATGTTTAACCTGATAAAATAGCCTTATTGTTGAGATTTCAGTATACACATATATTAGTTATCCATTAAAGCTTGCCATGCCCACATAACACAGAGCTGATCTGATGTTTACTCCACTGGAGCAGCCTCGTGTTGGTTCATATTGTATGTCATGCATCAAACATTTTCCTCAAATATGTGTGAAATATGTGAATATGTGATGAAAGAAAGTTTGCATACAATATATTTAATCTACATAATGGTACACAGCTAAATATTAAAAAAGTAGTTTACTGAAGTGGAAGCTTATATTTGGTTGCAGAAGTTTTTGACAATAGAATATATCTCATTTTGTACAGCCCAATTGCAATTATATCCAGCTTTATTCATTCTCAAGTTAATAAACGTTCTATGCAGGTTCAAACGTGACATCATAACAGAGGTGGACTAAATCATCCATGCAAAAGTTTTTGTTATTATTCCAATCCTGACTATGTGTGCATGCGTGTGTGTTGGCTTTCAGGCATCTCTCCCTAATTTCCACACAACCTTGTATTGGAAAGTCTGCACTCAGACAGTACATTCTTTTTCACTCTATTCTGATTGGTGAGTCAGGACACACAGGCACCATCACCATTCATTACCTGTTCTTTCCACTCCTCTTCTCACATCTTTCTATACCCTCACACCTCTTTCCATCTCCTTTAGTCAATTCTCTTTTCCCTCCATCTCCACAGAAGCTCCCACTCCACCCAGCACCGCATGATGTGCCATCATTCACCTGGAGAAAGCTATTCTCTCTCTGAATGGGATCATAATCAGTCTAGCTTTGCTTTTAATAACCAAAGTGACAATACCTTGCATGTGCATATGGGCGAATGTGTGTGTGTGAGTCTTCCTGCGTCTGACACCTCTGTGGCTGCATGGATGAACATGGACAGATGTGCCCACTGGAGCAGAACTGCCTGCGCTTGGAAAGACTTGGACATTAATGAGATGGTGACAAAACTTGCACTCTCCAATTAAAGAGGGTGAATGGAGGCCATTTAAAACAGCAGGACTGGGAAGGATGAGGAATGACAAGGATATCCTGAAGCAATTGATGGTTTGAGTGATAGTAGGATGAGGAGCTGCAGAGTTTAATACCAATTATCTAGAACAATCCAAACACATTTAAGAATCTCTGTTACATATTATTAACAATGCTCTGTCCCTAAAATACACATACTATGATAGCATGTGCATTTTATGGGCATAGCAGTTGTAATACTGTTTATATACACTGTTTTAAACTGTGACATTCTTGAGAGGCTGTAAAATACAAAGACACTGACTTGAACTATTGTCTGAGGTATTTGCATGCTGATGTTCTGTCAGGCTTTATCTTCCATCTTTCCACCTTCGCTCCACCTCATTAGAGGTGTAGGGTCCTTGAAGTGTTACAGGGTCCAATACAATTGTGTGTGATAACACCACTCTCCCTGCACACCTCCCCCATCCCCACAATCATGCCTATCAATCTGCAGGTATGTGCTCTCAATCAAATTACTGGTCAGAGGCGTGTTTTCCTGGCCTACTCAATCATTTCCCTGTTTTCATTCTCCACTTTGTCAGGTGTTGTCTTATGGACTCCACACACAATACTGTAAATGACAAACAACAAAGTTTGGGGAAAAAATATGCTCTAGGTGCCAGAAAGTATAACGGTCCGGCTCCCTTTTAACCGAGGATGCGTTGATGTTATGGTTACAGGACATTTCTTCACAATATGGGAGTTTGTTTGACATTTAGGTACACTTCTACATTTTTGTACATACCATTGATTTTAAGAGCAAGATCACATCTGTTTTTCATCTACTTAATGTTGATGCATTGTGTCAAACTAAAATGAATGAAGTCCATTTCTTTCTTGTGCTACTATAAAGTGTTAGAAGTGCTCAAGTGTTCATTAGCTATACAAATCCTAAACAAATCAAGACTAAGAAATGTCCAGCCAAGCTAGAGGCTCTCTTAAGCTGTAATTGTAAAGCCAAACCAAACCGTTGCATATAAACCAAAGTATTGGACATATTGAAATTTTGACCCCAATGATGGCGCTGGATGAAAAGTTAGATGATCACCAAGTACACAAAGACCATGAGAGTCAGCACCTAATTGCATGGTATTCCATCCAACAGTTGTTTCCCTCTGCAGCACAAATGTCAACCTGCTGGGGCAAGAGAAATAATTACAGGATCAACAAGAGTCCTCCTCAAGGGAACATGGATGTCTGTAGCAAAATATATGCCAATCCAGGATCCTTACTAAAAGAGAATGTATGTCCAAAAACCAAAAATGGCGTACGCCAAAATTTATGATTCATATTTTTCCTGGAATCGTGCAGGCCTACCTGCATGATGGTAGGCCTGCACGATTCCAGGAAAAATATGAATCATAAATTTTGGCGTCTGCCATTTTTGTTTTTTCCTGGAATCGTGCAAGCCTACCATCGTGCAGCATTACGCACGGTAGTCACCTCAGAAAGAACAATTGGTGATTGCCAAAATCACAACATCAACTAGTGGTATCCCCCACCCCGAGATACAATTTGAAGACGAAAGTGTAATAGCCAAACAAACTATTCTTTATGCAGATTTTTGTGACAAACAGTATTAAAGTTCGGACTGAAAATGAGGACATTAAGGTTAATGATTGTGCAAGAGCTTAAAGGTCTACTGTGTAGGAATTTCTCCCATCTAGCGTTGAGATCATATATCTTAATCACCTCTCTCACTGCATGCCGTTCCAAGTACGTCTTACAGCTACGCTAGCCTTCACGCTTAAAAAAAAAACTTTTGATCTTTTCAATATCCTTTTTCTTTTTCTGGGCGAAGAAGAAGATTCCTGTTGCTGAAATTTGGATTTTGAATATGTGCGGTCCTCCATGTTTCCTTCTTCAAACTTGCCGGGGCCGGGAAGCGACGATAACCGTTAGCAGATTAGCAGCACTTTTGAGTTTATCATGTGACAGCAAAAATGCAAAAGGCAAACCAGTATATCCTGTATGTCACTTACTGGCTAACGTATTTCAAGATAGATAAATTAATATGGAGCGTCTACCCCAGTTCATGCGAATGGAAATGCAAAGTTTCAAGCCAATAGGAATACTTGGAATTGATGGTGGTGGTAAATATTCATAAAAAGTACAAGTTTGTGAATGGGCAAAACTGATTATAATAATGAACAACTAAACATGTTTCAACGGCTGTATTTTCAGACTTTGACATTTCATGATATATGCACAGTATTAAAGACATATATTTAGTTATTTAGGCTACACTGTGTTCTGCCGTTATCTAATAGTAGTGTATTTGATGCTATCCTGTATTCCATGCAGTCGGGCCATCTCCTTCTCATGTGCTCCGTAGTGTAAAATGTGACGATGAGACAGCGCCGTTTAAACATTAAGAACACATTTTTATTTAAGATTTGAGTTTGAGGTGTTTAAGGAACAACTATCACTCAGTACAAGCGCAAATAACACTGCTGGATGTAATCTTTATGATAACGTGGACGATATGGAGTGAAGAAACATGTACAAGGCATTAACACTGGAAAACATTACGAGTGTATTTTCTGCAGTCTGACTTCTGCAGTCTGACTTCAGTTCACCACCTGACCATCTGCGTCACAAAATCTCATTTTGTCTCCAAAATGTGCGTACGCATGGGTCAGAGTTTGCGTGGAGGACCGCACATTTTCCCATCAAGTTTGTTTTTTATAAATCACAACCTTTGCGTGGGAAGTGGTGTACGCACATTTTCATCCCTATTTTGTGTATATGCAATGTTTAAAAATGAGACCCCAGGCAATCACCAATGTCATTAGGATTCATTCTCTGAGGACCATGAATGTCCATAGTAAATTGTATGGTAATCCATCCATATTGTGTTGCCATATTGCAGTTTGGATAAAACCGACTAACTGATCAACTGACTTATCAACGACACAGCTAGTGTGGCTAAAAAGTACCATGGCTGCTCTTTGACCGCAGTAAAAGTTTATTTATCACTAGATCATCAATATGCATGGTTAGCTGGTTCTGACCATCATGTCAAAGCATGCATGTCTCATTGAACGACTGCCATTGTATTTTTTCAGTATTTTGTCTCTTAATATAATGCTGGAATTGTCTGAATCTTTCCGTCGCCGTGTTTGATGGTGTTCTAAACATTCATAATTATTGTGGGGTTCATCACCCGAAGATATAGTGTAGGTGTTGCACTAGGTTGGCAGTGTGCATAATTCTTTATCTATATTACTTTAACAATTTTCACAGATCATCCCAAGGCTGTGTGTTGTTACATACACGTATGGGCGGTCACTCTTGTTATCTGCACTGGGCATGGGTTTGTTACAAAATAACATAAGAGGTATGGTGGTATATAGATACATGAGTAAGTCCTGCTACCACCATGTATGTGTATGTGTGTGTGTGTGTGTGTGTGTGTGTGTGTGTGTGTGTGTGTGTGTGTGTGTGTATGTTGGACCCCTCAGCTGTAAGCATTGATCGACCTCCCTCCCTGGACACTCAATGCAGCATGACCCCTCCAGCAACTAGCCAGTAATTGATCCTGTACTACTGTTGTGGATTCCCATGGCACACCAAGTCTACATGTATGTGTGTGTGTGTGTGTGTGTGTGTGTGTGTGTGTGTGTCTTCTTCAACATCTTCCTTTGGCTGGGCTCCTAGCAGCATGTCCCACCTTGCTAACCTCTCCATTGCATTCAGAATGTGTTCAAAGGCCATAGTTATGGGCAGAGTATATCCCTGTACTTAGATGCATCTGTTTTCACCCCTCTTTCCTTTGCACCTCGCTTTTCTCTTATTTTCTTTTTTCTATACAGTCCGCAGCACTTATCCAACGCCTGATGAATCCTCTCTCCTGTCGGTCAGGTTTCATTCCAACTGCGGTGTGGGTTTGCCCTGTGATCAAATAGCCCTGTGATTTTATGTAGATGAAAGTAAATCACAGCTCCTCCAAGTTGTTTCACTGCTTCACCACACTCGATTGTCGAGCCATTTTGAGCCGCTTAAAGAGCCTATTTCACTTCCATCCAATTTGAGACAGACAGAGAAAAGAGGGGTGTACCGAGTAAAAGCCTCAGACTTGTTTTTGGTGGAAGATTAGCAGCTGCCAGGAAGCTTTCAGATCCTCCAAAGAAAAAAAAAAAACATTCACTACATATCTACATGCATGGCCAAATACAAACACTTCCATAAAAGTGAACACATAGCACAGTGTGTCTCTCACACACACACACACACACACACACACACACACACACACACACACACACACACACACACACATCAATCAAAGCCTCGTCAGAGCAGTTACAGTTTCTTTCAGCCACTGTAGCAGTGTATCTGCAATTCAAAGAGCTGTGGGTTTTGCTTCTGCCAAATTACAAGCTCCATTTGCCAGCCTAATTAACGGTTCATAGCATTCAGTGAAATTTATTGCCTCAGCCCTGGCGCATGCCAAACCAAACAGGATAGACCTCACAGATAACCGTAAACTTGGCTATGGAACCTGACACCTTGACAAAACAAACTTGTTACAGGGAGTCTGTTTATATACTCCTCTTTCTATTTCTCTCTCTCCCTTTCTCTCCACCTCTCTTCTCACTCCACTGTCTCGCCTGACAGTTACTTGACTCATACACTTCAGTCTCCGTGGTGATGGTTGTTAAGAGGAAAAACCCAGACTCGCAACCTATTCCTATTGACCGCAATTTATTGTATGTTAGTCAGCGGGTGCCCTTGTGGTCAATACTGTTTAGATGCACGGCTGAAATGTGAATCCAGAGGACACAACAGGACAAGACAAGGGGTGAATTTCAACCTGTAACACTCAGAAATAACCCAAACAATCTCCTCAGTTTCTTAGAAAACACAATCCAGTGTAAGATAAACAGCATGAATATATACAAGTTGAGAGTAAAGACAGCCTTTCACATTGTGACAAAAGTAAAAGATTTTGAAACACTGACAAGAACTGATACCTCAAGTCTTAAAGTCTGCCATTAGTCACACATAACTGTACCTGCACCCATGTACAATCACTGTTTGAGGAGTTGAAACACTCTGCCCAGCAACTGACAGAGAGTGGATGTTCCAAGCGAGGGAGCACCAATTGCTTCCTTCAGCAATCTGTCCCTGATGCTTTCACTGTTGCAACAGAGGTGCTGAAAGGTGTCCGAAAGGGACCTTTTGACACGTTGCTGGAGCATTTTGTCAAATTCTTGCATCATGCAGGTTTGACATTGTCTTGCCAGTCTATTGCCGTTGTCCTTGATGGGTCTGTCTCATGACTGCAGAAGAGACAGCAAAACAAATCATCTGGAGAAATGTTCAGCTCGCTGACCTATGACACATCCTTAAGATTAGCGAATTATTAATGCCTAAAATAAACAAAATAAAACTGTGAAAAGACGTTTTGGGTCGCCTTTTCACTTTTGAAACCATCACAACTCTATTTTTGGGTGAAATAAACAGTTTACCGATTTACATATAAAATATGTTGGCTCTATAGAAGCTAAAAGTATTGCTTTTTTAAATGGAGTCTGGCAGGTTTATCACCTTCAGAGCTGTTTCTGGTTAAAGAGAAAGGTCTCAAATAGGTTTTAAATGTCTATCTCTGAAGGGATCCTTTCCATAATGTTGTCAGACACATTTTATATTTTATCTGAGCCTGTCAGTTGCAAAACAAGCACTTTTGTGAAGGTAAAGACAAGCTGGACAACTGCCCTATTAACTTACATTGCTTGTTTTGCCGCTGCCAACTGCAGCGATCTTGCTTAATACTGGACCAATGTCAAAGATTGTTGTTCCCATCAGTCACTTAGACACAAAAACATAGGAAAATAGGGTCCAGGTTGAAAAAAAAAAAACAGTAGTTACCCTTCAAATGCCCATTAAATGCCCATTTGATGGATAGCAAGCTAAGCTCATTCTTGACTAGGCCTTGGTGTTTCAATCCCAGCATTCTTCTAAATTGTCTCCTTTCTATTACCTGTAGTTTTTGTTATTGGACCCTCACTGTGGCCTTTTTTGGCATTAATTTATTGATTTTTGTCCAGCATGTTTCAGGTAGACCTTATTACGGCGTGTGGAACATTTCATCCTGTAAAGTCCTTTGTGTTTCAATTGAATTGAAATACTTATCTGTAGTTTCCTCACAGATACATGCTCATGTCTGCCCTCTCTCTTTCACACGCACACATACACATACACACATATGCAGTTTCAAGTTGGACATGGACGAAAGAAAAAGAAGTCTTCATGCTCCTAACTCTGTGTCTCTCGGGCAGCCGTCTAGTAGATTGCCTCCAAGTTGCACCACATGAGTAACCCTGCCCTCCAGATGTGACACTACCTTAAGCCTGGAAAGAAAGCAACAGAGACAGACAGATAGACTGACACAGAGAGAGACTAAAATAATCAAGGGAAAAAAATCCTTTTTATGTTTCTAGGCTAGTGTTACAAGTCTTTGGCTCACTTCTCATGGGAATGGCTTTTGGTTTTAGGTAGAATCAGTGTATCAATCAAAGCAAAGTCTAAATGAGACACAGAGGGATGCAAACATAGCTGTGTTGTTAATTGATCAATAGCTTGTTCAAGGAATTAAAAAGAGGAGGCTTGCTTCATTAGCACAAATGTTCTAAATCTCTAACTCTACCTCATTTCGGTCAATATCGCCAAAGGGCACAATTCCAAAAAGAAAAAAAGACAGAAAAACAGAGAAAATAGGAGAACATATCCTCAGTGAAACAATCAAGGATTTAAAGTGAATTTATCCTAACCCTTGCTGTCATCCTTTTCAAAGGATTCCCTCTATTTCTTCTTTCTTCACAACCACGCCCACTTTCCAACACCACAACTAAGTCTAGAATTGTCCCTGTCATACACTTGGGCCACATAAAAATAAGACTTTACAACAGCACATGTCATATTCTCCTAGAAGGGTGGACATTAGTAGAAAAGAAACTGGACTGGGTTTAACTTGTCAGGCAGCTTCAAAGAAGACTGTGTGGGCCTCTCGGAAGCCTCCCCGGCTGATGGAGAATTATTGATTGTGTGTTCAGATATCTTGAGGCGCTGGTGTACAACACTGGGGTTTAAATTCTGCCCTAATGCTCAGCTCATGCATAATTTATGTATTTCCCATCAAAAGGTAGTAGCAATGCAAACTTAAGAGGTCTCAAGAAGCCTTTTGTTGAAAGTTTTCACACATCAACAAGCTCAAAGCCCAGTATGATTTACAGCAATAGGTCAGAATTGAAGAAAAAACAAAAATGTACCAACTGAGTGGAGCAGCAATTATAGATTGGCAGAGTCTTTTGATCAAGCTGTGAAATATAAACTGTTATCTTTTATATATGATTTGAGTTGGAAAATAACACCATCTGCAGAGTCTTACCAACTTATTAATGGGACATTTTAAATGCATGGTATATTGCTTTTTGTGGTTAATTTCTCATACATGCATAATGAGAGTGTTGCAAATAACACAAACACACAACTGGTGTTATGGTTTATCCTATTTTTATGCTCCTTCGTTTTCCATCTTGCATGTAAAACCAACATGCATTAGTTGAATAATGAAAGGAACATTCGCATATTGATCTGTCTGTCTGTATTGACCAACGCTGCTCCCGGCTATGCTTTCCCACATGGTAAAGACATTTATTTAGATAGAAAGGAAACTTTACTTGTAACTGTGGAACACAACCAAAAAATGAGCACTGCTTGTAAGAATATCAGAATCATAAGTCCTTCTGAATTGTCAGTGCTGATTTTGGGTGCAAAAGTAGGTGATTGTCAGTTAAGTAGAGATGGCAAAGGTGCTGCCTCTCGTAAAATATGCTCCTCAAAAAATCATCACACCAAACTCTTCAATGCAAAAAATTATTCAAATTAAAAGAGGACTACTTTTGTAAACACTGGACTCCATTTAACTCCAATACATCAAAAACTCTGCTGCCCGTCTCCTCACACATACCCGTTCCCGTATTCACATCACTCCTGTCCTTCAGAATCTCCACTGGCTCCCTGTTTCCCTCCTCCTCACCCACAAAGCCGTCCATAACTAGGCTCCTTCCTACCTCACAGACCTACTTCACCGCCACAACCCCCGTCACCTCTGCTCATCTGACGCAAACCTCCTTCCCCACTACTGGGGACCAAGCACTGTACCTGTGGTGACAGAGTTTTCCCCAATGCAGCGCCCTCCCTCTGGAACTCCCTACCCATACCCATGAGTGACTGTACTGACCTGGACTAGGGCTGGGGGAAAAATCGATACAGCATAGTATCGCAATATTTTCCGTACAATACTGTGCCTAGTATCGCTCTTTTTTTATATATGTGTTGGTCAGTTTGGCTGCTTGACAATGCCATATTGAAGCAATAAAATTGAAGTGAGATAAAACAGATGTTGACAAAGTTTCCTTTTGGGGGTATTATTTGAAAAAATTAGAAATTGGAAAAAAGGTAATAAATTGCAATATATAACAGAATATTGCAATATGTTTAAAATCGCAATAATATTGGATTGTAATGATATTGTATCGGGAGGCGTCTGTCGGTTCCCACTCCTAACCTGGACACATTCAAAACACACCTCTTCAAATTAGCTTTCCACATACATAATAGCATTACTTTTCTTACCTGATAGTTACTGGTTTTATTGTTTTAAATTGCTTTTAATATGCTTGTTTTATGTGTTGGTTTTATTGCTCATCTGTTTTTAATGTGCTATATGTGCTGGTATTACTGTGTGTCTTTGAGTACCATATAAATCGCTATATAAATAAAATGTATTATTATGTATTATTAAGGTCACTTTGAAATAGATTGTGGGGCTTCTTGTATTCTCAGTTTGGTCATGCTGGGGAAACAAGCCTACATCATTTTACCTGAAATTAAAAATACAATTTCACTAACACTGTACAAGTAAGACATGTCCCACTCTACAAGCACAGCATTTACAGCAGCATCTTATCTTCTGGATGGGGAAAAAAATCCTGCCAGCACATTTGTTGATAAAAAAGTGTTTCAAAGCTGTCTAGAGCTTATTGGAATATATCTGCTGACCTGCTTGTGACCTCCTACTTTCAGAAGATCAGCATTTCTGACTGAAACTTTCTTTTTGGGCATTTTTGACTGAAATTGAAACACTCTTTCTACCTCTCATGTTGCTTACAGATTCATTGGGTTTCTTTCTTTCTTTGACACAATGTATATCGATATGACTCCTAATAATTTAATGAATGCACTAAATGGAATAAACTAGACAGGGTGTCTCTTTCAGGGCTGTGAATAAAATAATGCCAGTGCCTTTATTAAAGTAATTCTCAGTACTCTGAACAGCAACAGGAAGTAAGTGAAAACTATTTCTATCTGGCAGAACTCTCTTCCTTGGTTGCAAAATATATGGCCTCTATGAACCTAAAAGACCATGCTCTTAAATGACACCCCAGATGTAGAAGGGAAGGGCAGACCTTTAACTTGCTCAAAAACAAGCAAACTTTTTGAATTAGCATTATTAGCAAAGATTGTAATAATGTGAGGAAAGTTTAAACAAAGAAGGATAACACACTCAAGACCTACGTGTAGTAGCAGACACTTTTGACACTATTTTGTGTCTACAATAAAAACTCACAACCACACACAACCCACATTTTTGTTGTTGTTATAGAGCCAGTTCGTACTGATTTAGCCACATTCTCTCTTAAGAGTCCAGAGTTGACAGGATTATCAGATGTGTTAGGAACTATAGGGCCAAAGACAAAAAAAAACAAACACCCATGAAGAATTACTAATCTGTCACTTAACTAAGGTTACTATTCTGTCCATTACCCAGGGAGGTTTCCCTCTGTGAAAGACTGCATTTATTACTCCTATCCAGGAATCAGGGCATAAAGACAATAACAACTACAGTGTAAACAGCATTCTCCCTGTCATGTCCAACTTTGCTGAGAAATGGGGAGTAAGTAACAAGTCTTTTCAAACCCTTTAACAGCTCAGTCTTTATCTGTCTACATTTCTTTGGGTTTAAGGACACATTATTCTGCTGAAACTTTAAACTGCTTGTTTTTTCAGAGATTGTGGAAACTGGTGTTGTTGGTACTTTATCTAGACATCGGGATACGTAAAGAAGGTCAACAGGGGTCTACTTTGGTTTCAATGTTGTTAAGGTTGTATGTCAAAGACCTACCAGATATGTATCGCTGCTGATGTTATATTGTCAATGCTGATGATGTACTGACTACAAACAAGCTTTAAAAACAAGACTTTAAAGTGCCCATTTTATGAAAATAAAATTTCAATTTTTTTGTGTCCCTGGTGCTTCCACATGCATACAAACTAGGAAAAAAAACTATCCATTTCTGTTTTGAGTGAGATACGGGTTTCTGAATGTCCTCTGCCTTCAGTCTCCGGATGAGCTGTTCAAAATCTGCACGGCTTTCTACGTCACTAGCCAAGATGAGGTGGCTGACCGTAGCAAATGCTAGCTCGTTCTCAGTGGCAGAACACTGCTACAACACACACTAGTTCACCATAATCTACAAAAGAACTACTTCCATGTCCCTGTTCTGTAGGTATTCCACAAGTGCGCCCTCGTTTAGAAGAAGTCTCCCAGCTAATCCTGCGTTGTACTGATCAAAGTTGGACAGTTATCTAGCTGATGTTATCTTACCTAGCTACTGCGCATGTGCAACTCCCAACAAAAATAGTATAGAAGTGAGATGTCTCACTCTGAAGCTAAAACAGAGACAAACACACAGGGTGAAAACAGGATCAGCAGCAATGTGCAGTACAACGAAAATACGGTGTTTTTTGAAAATGAAATAATGTAAAACTATTCTGTTACAACCTCAAAATACAATTATGAACCTGAAAATGAGAATAATATGGGCAATAAAAGGCCTAATTGTTAGATAAAAATTGATATTTTAGTGTATAGTATAAAGTACAGTATAACCTTTAAGAATACTTGGTAAAATTCTGTATGTAAATAAATTGAGAATTACACATCCATTAACTGTAAATGTGACTGGTGTATTTCTATATGCACTACACCAACTTTTGTGGAAAGCATCTTGATTTCTGAGTCGTCTCCCATGAACAGCACTTGACACTTTTGATGAGCCTTGTTGAACACAGTTGTCAACATTCATCATAAATAAATGCCACTGGACATTTAAGTGCATATATATTTGCACTAAAAACATTCAACAACACTGAACCTTGCACTTAATCATATCGTGTGGTATAAAGGATGGCTGTGAGGCATTAGACAACACGGCGGCATGCAGAAAAGCTCAGCTTCTACTATAACAGGAGGTGGGGAATGAGGCAAGAGGTTAACTATTTTTTTGTCTTTTTTTTCTTTATTTATTTGGACTGCTCATTATGCCCTCATGTGTTGTTTCTGGCACAGCAGGAAGCAGAGTTTTGACAGTGCCCGTCCTCATTACTGGCAGGCAAGCACCTGAGAGATGAGATGCATCCTGACACCCAGGGATGAATCTCACCTTCATTAACAGCAGCAGGGGGTCGCCATGATCTGATTACAGGAGGAAGTGAATAAGGAACAGAAACATAGGAAAACAAGAGGGGAGGGAAGGGGTGGTGGGGGGCAGAGGCATGGGCATAGGTGATGAAGCAAAGTAGAAAGGAAGGACCAGCAGTGATATGATGAACGGGGGTGGTCGGAGATGCTGGGAGGGGTGGTGGTTTGATGACAGCAGCACTTGTCTGGAGTGCATAAGCCAGCAGCCGTGGGGCCTAATGATAGAGGTCATTGGCACACACATCTGTAAGGGCGGCTGGCTGTGATCAATACCACCTGATGAGGTGTCTGAGTTCCCTCTGATGTGCATCAAAATGGAATATGTTTTTCCTCCTGATTTAATCGATGGGAAGAGTGTGAAACTAATTGCGCAAAATTGCAGGGGCATTTATTGATTAATCAAGCAGAAAAACGAGAGGAGCATATCAGGAGCCTGGGCCTCGACATGTGAGGGCAACGACATGGTGTTTTGATTGGTGAAATGAATCAATATCTTGGAATCATTGGCTGGTGCATTAAAGTCAGAGGGGCATGAAATATTTAAAGGCGCCGTGGCAACAGCACCTGCAGATCCACAGAAAGCTGAATAAAAACAGACTGGCATCAATCTTGAATGCCAGACAGTCACATACTGCAAAGCTATCCTGTGGATGATGGGATTTCTTCCCTTAAGAATGTTACCTTCCTTTTCTTCTCATGTATACAACATTTTCAATATACGGTCAATGTGCTGTGCTTTAGTGCAGAGCATGCCTTATAGATTTCTGTATCTTTTCACCACTATCACAGAAATCTCATGGTGCTGGCCCTGTTTTGCATGTGGGAATGTGTTTGAGAATGGCTTTTGCTGGAATGTGGAATGTCACAGTGGGATCCTCTGAAGGACAGGAATTGTGAGTCTCTAATCTCTCGTCTCTGTAGCACTGAAGCCCTAGGGAGAGTTGGATCTGGCCACTTGATTCAGTCTTTTAGTTCCACTATGGTGCACTATACCATACGCCAGCACAAACACCATCCCTTTTGTCAAAGAAAATGGAAAAACCATTGGTGGGGGTAAGGGGCGACCGTGGTGCCACTTCCACCAGTCAAGGTGTTCCACATCAGAAAGAATACGTATTTCACTGCCCTTGGAGCACATTTGTAGTGTTATGTAAAAATACAGCAACTAAATGGGAACCACAGCCAGCCTCACCTTTCCTATTCACTTTACAGAGAATAGATAGAAGATGAGAAACAGTCATCTACATCAGGGAGTGATGGAAACAGAGAATCAGGTCAAGAAAGTGGAAGGAGAGATAGAAAGGAGAATCTGGGATAGGATTTTCTAGAAAATGAGATGGAAATATTACAGAAACTGTGATGAAAGGAATAGCAAGTACACAATCAGCCAATGTATGATGGCGAAGAAGGAGGCAGGAAGAGAAAGGGAGCGATGAATTTGAAGAATGGGAGAAGAGGAAAAATCTGTGATGCCTACTGAGGTCACTGAAGTGTCAGAGTGGAAGAACACTTTGTGACTTCTAAACGCTAAGTACTTAAGGAGATTTTAACGTTCTGGAGGCTACTGGCAGGCGGCTGATGAGTGTCTGGATCACGTATTAACCTCTCAGTGGCTTCACTATGCCGCTGATTGCCGACTGGAGTCAGCGGGGAGACTGGTGGTCTGGCTCTCGCAGCTCCTGGACTCTGAATGTCAGTCAGTGGAGAGACTCAAGGCCATATTATTCTGAGTGGAAGCCCATTGGGTCTTGTTGTTTTGACCCACTACAGTCCTGTTTACATACTAATGAGAGATTTACTCTTCTCACAGCACAGGGGCTGAACAGTGTTAACATTTCTCTTTATTTGGCCAGGAGTGGGTCTGCACTGCACGTACAGTAATCCATAAAAACACAGCAATATGAACACGGGTTGCATATCGTGAATCTCCAATGATCAACACTGGAACATGTTTATGAATGCAACAGGGTAAAGTTGAGACAAATCAATAGACTTTTAGCTGCTTGTTAGGAGTTTAGCTGGTGAGATGGAAGTCATACACTGCTTATGTCCAAAATCAATGCTTCCAGCTCATCTTGACTCAAAATCTGTAAACTTTTAGAATTTTCATGCATATTATAAAAAAACATGTAAACATAAGAGCACTTGTGCATCATTTTACTAGTGTATTGTTTCCTGGCAAAGTGCGTCAAATGTTAGACACTAACCTAAGGTGTGAGGTCAGGTTTGTCTACATTTGCTTCTCAAATTTTAAAGAAGGCCAAGTTTATGTTTTTTGTTTATTGACCTTCTTGCTTTTGGGATTAAAAAGAAAAATACAGTATGCTGATACTGGACATATACAAATTATAGATTACCGAGGCACTCAGGTGTCAATTATGATAAAAGATATACCAGTATAGTGCTTTGGCAGCCTGCATTTATCATTGTCCAGCATCTGGAACCCAAACTATTGTGGCTGCACTTGTCCCTCTCCTTGGTGCAGCTGTTTGTCATACAGACCTCTCTGTGACTGTCTCCCCAGGAATCATAGTGGATGATTCTGCCCTCATGATTTACATCCAGTGCCAATGTTCAGTGCAGGTAGTGTTCGCTGTATGTAGCAAAGGCGTAATTTACAGGGGGGATAGGGGGGTTACACCCAGGGCTTGACTTTAGCACCCGCCAACCCGCCAAATGCAGATAGATTTCGGCAGTGGCAGGTAACACAGTCACTATTACTAGCCACAGGCATGCCATTATATTGTAACGCTGGTGGCTGGAGTACTGTGCCACTGTCCGACTTAGAAACACTGCGACTCAGTGTGCAGCGGCGGCCCGTGGCTGGAGTTCGGTGGCCAGTACGGCACATCAAACCAGCAAGCCGGGGCAATTCCTTTAAATATCCTTCAGCACGCGACATGTCAAGCCGAGGCAAAAGTCCGTCTGTATAGGTCATTATAAAATCATTTTCAACTACTTTCAACTAATCTTCTACACCCCTGGTCCACTTAGCATATGCAGTAAGAAGCTACCTTTTTATGTATGTGTCTTATTTGGTTGCATGTTTTCATAAAAAAGAAGCTTTACACACATAATTAGAGCTGAATATTTGATGACTGCATTGTTATATTTTATGTACTTTTGATTTTGATATTTTCAGTGTTCATTTACATTTAAAAGAGTTGTCAATCTGGTTCTTCCAATGAATCTTAGCACACCAATAAAACCAGATAAAACGTAATTTTCCACAAAATAATGGCTAGTAGCTTTGGAAAACCACTAGCCACAGTGGCTGGTAAACAAAAAAGTTAATGGCAAGCCTTGGTTACAACCCCCCCAATAATCTAAACTGGCCAGTGCAACGCCCTCAAAAAAACATAATTTCTATTACTTAAACAAAGACATCTGCAACATAACTTGATGCAGAAAATGAACAAATTGCAGAATGCAGAAAATTGAGATCTCAACCCCCCCTAACGGCCAATCCAAAGTTAAACCCTTGGTATGTAGCCAGGCCAAAAGTAAGTTTGTGGAGGTTGGGATGGTGGATGGGCATTAATCACATTAGACCAAAGTTTGTCATCATCAACTTGCTATTAATATTAAACGGCCATTGAAACGAGAAATGAGTAAATCAACTGTTGTTCGGACAGACTTAAAAAAATAAGCAAAAATAGCAAAAATCCTAAAGGTCACACTGAATTACACACACTTTTATGTCACTTAAGGTACACAACATAGGTAATGGTAGTGCAACAAAAAAAAAGAAAAAACATCAAATAAAAATCCATTTATCAATTTTATGCTTTGTGTGTACATTTAAAAAAATAAAGATCTGCTTGGGTGACACCAGGTTTGAACACAGTGACCAGTCAAGAGCCAAGGAAGAGCTTTAATCTGAGTGGTATCTAAGACTCTTGGACACTTTATTTGACAATCCCTGTGTTACAGTGACTAACTCTGCCTCATGTTTGGCAGGTACGCAGCCCTCAGAGCAGCCTCTAGCAAATCTGTGAACACTGGGAACTCAGGTTTTAGCAGGGCAATGGGGATGTAGACAGAGGGACAAGAAAGGCAGACCTGCATTTACAACCTGTTTGGGATTTGGCTATTGCACCGTGACTAACACCCCTGCTGTACCACATATGCTGCTGAATTTTAAGTCTGGCATACTGCAGGAGGTGCAAGCCTAGTAAGACCAGAGAACAAATGCCATCTGTTAAATAAACAAACACAACATATCCCACCATCATTTTCCATGCAGGAGGCAAACTTTTCAATCCTTAAAATGAATGCATGCCATTACGCCTCAACTCCAGACGGCCAATTATGTTTTATTTTGGTACTTAAAGTTTGTGAAGGAGTGCAGGATATTGCCCATAATATATACACAAGCAGGCTGCCGCCACAGAACTACTGCTTAAACGGGACCCTTGGGGGTCCTGAGGTGGGATGGGAAGGTACCACCTGCAGGTGTCTGCTCATAGTGTATGTGTGCCAATTACTCACTGACAGACAGAGAGAGGAGCTTGACAGGCCATTGCCGTTTGGCAGATGCCACGCACAAATGCTTCGCACCGACTCAACGTCAACAGACGGGGCTAAGATGAGGACTCGGTCTGACAGCTCAGTTGGACCGGGGCCAAGGAGGCAAATATAGGAGTCATGGCAGCGGCGAGAGGATGGTGTTTGGGGGATAGCAGAGGAGGGGTAGTGGAAGGATTAATATTACATTTGTCTGTCTAAAGAGTGTGACAGGACTATGACAAGCAGCATATGAATTTTGGGAGAAAGTTTGTAGGGCTGTCTCAGTGTTTTGAGCGTTAACTATTTATAAGGTAGACAGTATGAGGTGGGGATTTAGGTGTGTTTGCCCAAGGCTATGTGGTGGCTTAGTGTTTGAAATTTGGAGTCTATGCAAACCTGGCAGTTGTAATACAAGTCAAGAATAAGCTGAGCAGCAAAAATAATGAAGCACATCCAACCATCCCCTCCCCCCCCAACACAGACACACTATTCATCCCTCTCTTTTTCTGTCCATCTGTTTTTTTCTCTCTGCTGTATCTAGTATTGAATTCATGGTTAAAAACTGTCAGACATGGTCATAAATTTGCTCATTGTATCCTGCTATTGTTATGCAGATGAGGAGGAATTCTCAATGCAGCAACTGTATCCTCTTAGTTACAGTAACACCAGAACTAACAGACACACTGCTGAAAGTTTCATGGCTTTAAAGACATTGAGATAGTTAGATTCCAGCCCAAATATGATTCTAATGGAATGGTTTTTCTTTTTCTTTTCTAGGACGTTTACTACAGATATTTGTTTTTAAAGCAGCTTCCTTAATTTTGACTATGTTTTCACAGCATTTCTATGAAAAAAAACAGGCCTATGGTTATAGTTTATATTCCAGTTATAAATTCATGCTCAGTGCTAGTGAGGGTAAAGAGAGCCTGTAAAACAGCCTCAGACAGGGTCTTTGTTCAGAGTTCAGTTATTAAGCCACTGTGAGATCCAAAAGAGAGATTCAAAGGAGTGACACAGACAGATTTTGTTCAGAATAAAAGGGAGCACCAGTGTGATTCCAAAACAGCATGTGCGGTGGTAAGATTGGATGGAATAGAGGAAAGGGAATGGACAAACACTCTTATCCTCCTTTTATATGCCAGTGTGTCGGATGGTGTGCACGTGTGAACAGTGTGTATATGAGTGATTTTCAAAAGGTGGAAGAATGAGAGGGTCTCCCCTGTGACACTGGCCACCTCTGTCATTCATGTTTCATATATGACATGATTACAAACAGACTCACAAATGCACATACACACACACACACACATCCGCACACAACAAAGAGCCTGGCTACTGCTTTGTCTGCATGTCAGTGGCTTGATTCTCCCAGAAGCCTGGATGGGTTGCGTGACCGTCACAGTATCCCAAGATCCCCGCAGGCAGCCTGGGGACAAGGAGCTCATCATCACTCCTCGCACTTCCAGGTGAATGGCTGGCGAAAGGGGGGGGGGTCCACACCATGATGAAAAAGAAGGAGAGGAGGAGAAGCAATAGACCTGAGGCCTATTGTGGAGATGGAGAAATATCCACATCTACCACAGTGGCCACTCAGATAGACAGGGTATAGCTCACACAAAAATGCATACACACGCACAGAGGAGAAGGGTACTCAGACGGGCAGTTCTGTCATCAGTGATTACCCTTTCTGCCACTCTGACATGGAGAGATTGGGGCCATATGAACGCCTCTGTAGCCCTAAGCGATGTTTAGGGGCAGGATATGCTCCAGTCGCTGCTTATGAGGGGTCATAATCAGATGTGAAAGCTGTCTTGTACGCTTACAGGCAGCATTGTGGCAAAAAAGCACCGCTTGCTGTAATATTGATGCCGTTTTTCAGTGGGTTGCACTAAGAGGATGGGAGGAAATTGGAAACACATTAGCAACACCTGATAGCTTTGAACTCGTACACAGGGGCTCAGAATGTTAATCATTCAGCAGGATTATCATCCCAGTGGGTGAATGATGGAAGGAAAGAAACAAAATCATAGCACTGGTGACTGCATAAAGAGATAGTGGCTTTAGTAACACGTCCTGTACAATTGAACAGATTATTTTGAGACAATATTAGCCTAAAATATAGTGCTACATATTTTTCTCTCATCAGATATGCAGCAAAAACTATTTTGCTTTTCTCTGTGGTTCTGACATAAAAATCTAAATGCAGACCGTCAAACAGAATGAGATGTTTTGTATTCCTTGCCTCTTTCCCAGGAGTCATCACAGTGGAAACTATTTATTAGCTAGATGCTGTGTTGGCTGGTCAGTTGGAGCTCTGTAATAGGTGTGGGGAATGCTTGTGGAACCTTAGATTTATTTGATGCCACTCTCAGGTTTTCCAATCTAGTACTTCTTGATGGTTCCAGCGCTCTCACATATAGTGGGGCTGAAAATAGCAGAGAGCACATCTCCCGATGAAAAGTGCCTCAAGGGTGGCTATCAGGACTGAGGAACACAAAGTAAGCACCTCACTCACATGCACACTCCAGCCCTCAGGGTCTCTTGGAGTGATAAGAACTGACAGTGGTTTGTGTGCAATGACTACTTCTGTGTTTGTGATCAGCAGCTACTGGGCAGCCGTCTTCACAAAACCCCAGCATCCACCGCTAACAACATGAGACAAAAGATCTTTCTGAATCACACAGCCAGTAGTTTCTATAAATCAAGACACAGGGGACAGTGTGCTGTAACACGCAAGCTTCCAAAATGTTGCTGCAACAAATTGTCAGCAGCGAATGTAGCGGAAAAGCTGTGAGAAAGCAATGATAGCAGCTAAAAACATGTACGAGGAGATTTAAAGGGCTACAGCAAGATGCGTACGTCTTAACTAGCATGCATATTTAATACGTGCATTAGACACTTAACAATAGTTAATGCTGACCAGTAAAAATGCATGCATTTAAGACTGTCAGATGAAGGTCTAGGCACTGTAATTTGTAATGGTTACACACATGCTCCTTTGCCTTTCTTCCGTGAGACGCATTCATGTTGGAGTAATGGGTCACCACATACATAAATTATAAGATAGCTCTCCCTTTTACATTACATGCAAATCACTGACAGTACGGTATAGACGTACCTTCTTAAAATGCTCACAATCTAAAATATTCTATATTGCATGAATGTAAAAGTTATGAAAACTTTATCAAATATTAGTTGACTTTTACATAGTTGGAATTTTCACCTTAACTCTTCCTTTCTCATTTAGGCACCCATGAGTGTGTGGTTTGCACTGTAATGACAATGAAAAATCATATCAATTAATGACACATCACTGTCATTGATGCATATATGCAAATGCCACGTACAATACCCATCATTTCAAATAGCTCGGAATGATAAATTCATCCCTATAATTATGGTGATGATTCAAGTCAATGAGCAAACAAATTTCATTAATGGATTAAAAGCTAAAAATTGTCTGTTATCCAGCACTTAGAGGGAGGGGATTAGCCAGCAACCATATTAGACTTATCTTCATATGCAAATGAAAATGATTAGCAATCACTGGTTCTTCTGAAAGCAAGAGCGGCAAATAATAAAGAAAGTTACTGAGGTCGAAACAATAATGTTAACTACAGGAGAGAAATTAGTTACGTTTTTAACTAGGAGGTACAGTTAATCAAATGCTAATGTTAGTATTCCTGCTGATTTATAACTTGTTAGGTGAATCAAAACAAAAGTGAGCCAAGCCTAACACAATGCAGAACAGCTGAAAACATCACCTACTGTGAATCCAACAGAAGTAACTACACTAACTACAAAAACTCTCTCTACAACGGGGACTGTAAGACAATGGGTATTATTTTGGCATAGATGACTGCATCAGTGCCATGCATCTTTCTATTGGCATTCCACTTATATTGGCTCCACAATGGCCTTTGATGCCTGCCTGAGCTCGTTTTTAGGTCTCTGTGCCTGTCGGCGGTGGCTGCTGCTGCTGCTCTTAGCATCAAAATGCAGCAGTTCCTCTCAGTGGAGCCAGGCAGCTGATCGCCCTAATCTCATCTCCAGCAGCACAAGCTGTTGGACTGGGGGCACACTGTACCTTCCTGGTTCCTGCAGCTCTGTAACAACACTTTCTCTCTGGGTGAATGGTCTCTGAGGGCTCAATTTAGACTGTAGATGGTCACCCCTGTCTCAGATTAATGTTGGAGCGCTGGGCCAATTCACAGGGATTTGCTCTGGCATGTTCAGTAGGCTGTGTTAAAGGTCTTGGAGAAACAAACTTTGGCTCGCATGTAATGGTTATACAACTGGATTCACTTCCATGAACAGCCTCGTGGTCACTGGTTTGACTTTCTCTCTTCCTCTCTGTCCCTCTAATGATACTTCAATATTGGACTCACAATTATCCTCAGATGCCTCTAACAGGTTAAAAATCTCTCCTCTTTTAAATTGGGGGTGCAGACAGACCCTGTTGTTAATCTTGAATTCATGAAAGAAAGCTTGAACGAAACCCTAATCCCTTGCCTCATTATAAAAACATCATGGCACAAATGATCTACAGTATTAGGGCATGGTGGAAGTTCTTTTAATCTCCAGGGGTCCACAAAGTGCTCTGACTGACTGAGCCAGAGTAGAAAAACATACACCCTGGGAGGACTCCCATTGACTACTTGTCAAAGTTCCTTAGTGCAGCCAGCTCTACACCGGCTGCCTTGATGCAAACACCTCAACCTCATCATCCACCTTCTGCTGTGAGGAACCAATACAGCATAGAGAAAAGCTTTTCCTGCCACAGATGACTGAAAAGGATCAAGCAAAATGGGCAGAAGTCACATTGCAAATATGAAATCAAATCATTTTGGCTCAGCTTTGTATGAAAATATTCCCTCATTTGGTGGACTACTTGTTTAATTCCTCCCTTGGCATTATCAAGACTCTAATATGTGGATGCAATTCATTCTCTCTTGTGAGATTTTCCAACTTTCTGATAAAAAGGCATATTAGGTTTCAGTCAATTAATGTATAGAGAGATAATTGGTAACTTGGGATGAACTGCATTAGCTCCACTTGTAAGAAACGGCCCTTGTAGTCACTGCCCATATATTTACCAAACACTGCAAAATCAAAGCAAAGGAGAGGGCAAGATATAGCAGTTACTCCAAACATGCTAAGTCTACATCTGATCTGCTTGTTTAAACCAGTCATACCAAACCAAAACTCTAAAAACCTTTGTGGATCTAAAGTCTTTTGTAGTGCTTTCACTGTTTAGAAGGAGACATCAGTGTAAAAGTCAGAATAGAAGTCATGAAACCACTTAAACATTACACGTTTAAATTATTCTTTTACCCTATAACTAATGTAACATGCTCCAAAGCAGCGTTTGACAGACAAAAGTAAAATTACTGATGCTCTCACATTCTAAAATCCCATTACTATGAAAGCCTCTTATAATTGAGTTAGAAATTTTACAGTCTATCACTAATCATGCACTACGAATATGTTCAAAGTCAGTTTCCATGTCAGACACTGTCTAATCCCTCCTTTTAATGTAGCCGATCCAACAGACCCTTCATTAGGGTGCCTATAGGTTCCTCTCTTCGTCTCTGTGCTATAATGAAAGGAGAGTGTATGAAATAGGGGTGGAGAGAGTGTTTGCTCTGGAGAGAAACAGCAAAGTTTTTCTCTCGCTTTAGACTGTGTCCTTATTAGGGCTTTTCTTTCCAAAGCAAGGTCAGAGCGTCTACCAACTTTCAGCTTTATTAGCCGTGGGCTTGTCCTCAGGCACTATATGGCACTCACACAACACCACAGAATGCAACCTCTGATTGTGCCTTATGCCTTATGTCTCACTTTTTTTTTTCTATTTCATGTTACGAATTAGTTTTTTTCCCTCTCAACTCATCTTCCTCTCAGTTGCTTTCTGTATTGAAGTTTTCCCGTAGCTCGCCTCCTGCCTCCACCCAAGCAGCAATATGGCTTCTCACTCCTCCAATCCTCCTCATTAGAGTCTCCCTGGATAACCTGAGAAAAAAAGAGCTCCTCTGTCTTCTCCGCTCCATCATAGCCTCCGCCACCCCAACCACAGGATTCATCTACTGGCGATGAGTGACCTTTGACACCAACGCCTCACAGGCAGGATTACCATTGAGTCCGGTTCAGGCTTTGTTCCTGGTAGCTGAGGGAGCAGAAAGGGTCTTTAATAAACTTTGGGCATGAGGCGCCATAGACATCTGAGGACCCTACTTCCCCTCACCTCAGTCACAATGTGTTGAGATCAAAAAAACCTTGAGCCAAGCTGTAAAGAGGAATGTTGCTCCACTCTGTGAATGCACAATGATGATGAGAAACAATGGGAGGCTTAAGTGAGAACCAAGGGTTTTTGAAGGACTCAAATATTCTTGCAAGTGCTGTCAATTACCGTTCCATTTTTCTGTTGCTGATGGCAGACAGTAAGCTGAAAAGTTCACCTAACTGAAGATACAAAGAGGATAAAATAAGTCATTGCACGTAATATAGTATGGTATAGTTAACATTTCTCATTTTCATTTAGTGTGCTGGAAAAAGTACGGAAAAATGATCTGAGGCCACAGGGTTTATCAGTCTGTCAGCCACATCTCTGAAGCCATCCATCTTCTTACTTGAGGTGTAGAGCCATAATAACTGTGCATTCCACATGCTTCCTCGCCGTTTCCAGATTGTGTCAAAGAAGTTTAAGTGTTTTCATTTCCACACAGTTCATCTCTGTGTAACACTGCATATGCAGGCTTAACTCGGCAAAGGTACGCGCAGAGCAGCTTAGTGTGCAGTGTGTAAGAAATCTATATCTCAAAGTAGTGCTATTTCCCCAATCAGCTGTTCATGTACACATATACATATCTGTCTGCCTATAGCTGATTACCGGAGATGCGTAAAAAAAGCCACATGGTCGGAAAAAAAAAGCACACCATGCTGAGTTAAGACACTCATTTCTAATGAAGGAAAATATATGGAAAACATATTTATGTCACAAGGTTAAAAGTGTGCTGTAAATCACTGATAATACAAAAGATTCCTTTCCATTTTTAGTAGCATACAATCGTATTAAATCAATATTCCATCACATTCACTAAACATCTACAATCAGAGTATGCAATCGCTACAGCTGGCCCAAAGGCTCTAATTGTAAGACCTGTGTGAAATGTGTGATAATATCTTTCTATTGGAATTGTGGTTGGAAGCTGTACAGAAAAAAACCTAGCCATGGAAACAGCTGTTGGGATTATGGTGCCTGCTGTACTAAGATGCTGTATTAGGAGAAAATTGGTGAGCCACAAATGTAAATCATCATATAGACATTCTGCACATCTTCTGAACACGAATCCACCGTAAAGAAACTAATTAAACATTTGTTTTAACAGTCACACTAATCATGGCACTAAATCAGAAGTGTATTGTAACTATACTGCTGATATACACAAGAGATGATTTGCCTGGAAACAACTACTGTAAATCACTGCTTCCATCTTTCCAGTACATCTGTCAGAAAACTGTTTATTTAGAAGAGGACAGAAAAAAGCATGATAAGCTTCTCCTTACAATATATTGAGATGAGTCTTCAAAATCATATAAAAGAAAAGAAAGGAAACAAAATCCTATAGGCCTCATCAATCATCAGGGAGGGGGCTCCATAGCTTAAAGCCCTGCTCTGGTTTTGTCATTGACGAAAAATGGCTCTCCATGAAAAAGTGAGCATGATCACACCATGGTCCCGTATTGATTTTATGGTGGATGGTGGGGCTGCTGGGTAGTGGAGGCAATGCTCTCAGAACAGATGTCTAATGGTGTTTAGAGACTCTCCACTTTATCAAGCCAGGCCAGCACTGACAGTTAGATGCTGGAGGGCAATTAAAATTAAAGCCTGCCTGATTAGAATATCATATTCATCTGGATGGTAATTACTATGTCTGGCTCCGTATAAATAATTAATTATGCAAAACCCACGCAGCTGCCACTGGCTAGAGTTAACTGACTTTCTGTCAATGTCTCACAGTTCTAGAAAGGATAAAGAGATTTGGGAAATAAGCTCTTTAGCCGCTATCTGGAAGCCCGCTGGGGTGTGCATGCAGCGCCCATTGAAACAGTGGCAGCCTGCCCTCTGTGTGCAGGTGGCTTCACCAAGACATTGTGGGGTTTCCTTTTTCAAGATGTATTTAGTTTTAAAAGGAAACACTCTCTTTAAGGACATCCTCTTTCTCGTCCCCTCTGTCTCTTAAGCTCACATTCGGCTTGCATCTCACATGGTGACATAGTATGCCTCTCTCCGTCATTTATCTTTTTTGAAAAATGAGCCCACATGCACTCTATAGCACATGATTCTCTGGTCTTTCTTTTCCACTGGTACCACAACAGTAAGTGGAGAGACTCAGTAATTAGTCTGCATTAGTAATTAGTCTGCATTTCCTGCCTCTTGTTAAAATCCATTGACGCTTGATTGCATCATCTCTGTCTATGTGCACTGGCATTCTTAAGCTTGTCAAATCAACGTGTGTGATCTTACTTGGTGAATATAACAGCTGATTACAGATTATGCAGTATTGCTGTATTTAGCCTTATTTTCATTTTACAGTGAATATGTTACCATTTTGGTAATAAAGAGGTCAAACATTTTCATTGACGAGAATATTTTATAACATTAGTATGACTATTTTAGATTTAGTTGCCAGTTGCAACTAAAACAAATGCACTCCAGCTAGTAAAAAAAAGCTGTAACTAGAAAATGGCTAATTAAAGAGCCCCCAACTAAAGGGGAATCGATTGGAATTGTAAAATAAATACAATAATATGGAAAAACTAATTTTCTCCCTGAACCTACAAATGGACACATTTAATAATATTGGAGGAAATGGACAGCCCATTTCAATTACAGTAGAGCCCCAACATGACAACACATAATTAGGAACAATATGGATACATGTGTACGTAAAAAACTGTGGTTGCATTTACATGCAAATGTAGTAGAATATGTAAATATGTGGCTATGCACAACTAAACAAATGTTTCTATACTGGGATATATATATATATATATATATATATATATATATATATATATATATATATATATATATATATATATATATATATATGTTTGTTTATGTGTATATGGAAATATACGGTACACACTAAGAGCAGACGTTTGAGGAGGGAAGAGGGAAAAAAGTATGGTATGTATATGTACGTGTATACATAGCTCTGAGTCTTTGAGATACATATATGTCCCCCATTTTATACCATAAACATCAGCAAACAGACCTTGGACCAATGCTTTTGGACTAACTTTTGATTTAATTGAACTGACACTGACCTACTCTGTTCCCCTGTGCCATTTACCTGTTTTTCTTTTTTCTCTCTTTTTCCCAGTATTGTATAACATGTTTAATGCAATGAAAAAAAAAATATTAAAAACAACAACAAATGCACTCCCATTTTGGAGAGTTTGTGCTGTTAAATTGTATTGCATTATTCAGAGAGGATTTTGTCAACACCATTTATATCAATGAGGGTGGACTGAACATTATTGTTCATTACTGTTGTATAACTTTTATAAATGTAATTGTGTTTTTGCCTGCCTCTTGGCCAGGACTCCCTTGAAAAAGAGGTTTTTAACCTCAACGAGACTTTCCTGGTTAAATAAAGGTTAAATTAAATTAAATTAAAATGATGAACACTTCTGACAATACAATTTCAACAGTACCACAAATTAAAGTCGTAGAAAATTACCATAAAATTGATTCAACAGTAAGGCAGTTTCAACTAAAAGTGGATATATAACTTTAGGAAGTATTGCAGGGCTGTTGTATTAGACTGCAGTCTGAGAAAACACAGAGAAGGTAGTACAGCTTAGGCATACAGTAGTTTTTTTTTTTAAAGGATACATAGATGGTCCTGTATCACTTATTGGAAAGTGAGACATTTGTCAAATGATTCCCATTGAACTAATCTCTCCTGACAGATGAATATACTGTAAATGTATGAACAAATACCCCCCAAAAAAAGTCTGCGTTGGTTTTCCTAGATTACCTCGAAATAGACATCTCCCGTTCAGGCAGTTAGCCAGACTATTAGCAGAGTACCACCACACAAAACATTGTTCTGCCATCCAACCATCTCTTAAATATAACAAGGTGAAATTGCCAGAGTATCCTGTGTCACAGGAGATAATTAGAAACACAGGCGGTGGAAAGAGGGGTGGGATGGACGACAGCCACAGGTATAGCACATTACGTCCCAAGTATTCTTTTCTTATTAAAATTTCTAATCACGCAAATATAAACAATTAGCAATTGTTTAATAAGTGAAGCTGAAATCATGTTCTTGGTGTACACTTCATTACTGTGACCTTCTCCAAAGACATCCATAGCTCACAAATTAGCTTCATGCTGTTAAGGACGTTAATATGGTAATCAAATGCAGAAGGTTATATAAGCAGTGAAGGTTATTCCATTTCATGTGGGAGAATGTGGAAAAGGAAATTGAAAACAGGGCAAAAAGACCTCAAGATCACTTAGTGTATTTATCAACCTCTACATGTCTCCTCAGTTACTCTTTCACATTCTCTTGCACAGCATTGAACCAAAGCTAATTGTAACATTCTGCAAAAGGAGCAATGCTGACAGGCTAGAAAAGTTAGAAACAGAAAAGCCTACCATGCTGCATAAATCATGTGATAAACATGCGACTGCTTATGAACTCTATGTTCCAAAGTTTTCTGAAACCAAATTGTATTGGCTGGGAGCCTGTAGAGCATTACCTCCAAAACCACAATTGCAGCTTGGGGACCAAGTTTGCCTCCCTGTCTGGAAAAAAACAAATCTCAAATAGAGTAGCTGCAGATTCACATTAACAATATGTGCAGCTTTTATTTACAGCAACAAAAGATTGATTTTTAATTCACAAGAAGATGCTCCAATCAAATCAACAATCACTCTTGGTTCAATACCTGTTTTTTCACAAGCATGCACTAAGGCACTGCTGCTGCATGTTCTCTGTTGTTTAACTAATGTTACCATTGATTTTAAGGGTCCAGCAACCACTGGGATAAGGTAGCTAATTATGTTCGGCAATGTTTTTACTTGATGTATGCATGTTTTCCCTCTTAGCCTCGAGGACTTTGTGGTGAGAGATGACTTGCTACATGTGTTCTTTGATAATCTTTTCACAGTGGGAGGTTTGGTGATTATGGAGATCTCAAGGCTGAAGCTGTGGGATATAAGCTACCAAATAAGCATCATCCTGCCACTGTAGAATTGCCACGTGACATGGGAAAAAAGTTCCGATTTTAAGTTACATAATGATGTAAAGTTCTTTATTTGATGCACTGGTGTAAAGTTTGTAAAAGTTGGACTCAGTTGTTGAATGCTGGACAACAGCACTATAAACTATTAGATAAGGGCAGAATACAGAAGATTGTTTAACAAGAAGGAAATAAATCTGCTTTTGACATTTAAATCCAAACAGAATGTTTAATTTGCACACTTTATCATTAGAGCCAAGTGTCATTTGCCAGAAGTATTATTGAGTCAACAGACGTCTACCGAAAATCTGCAAATCACTGAACTATCAACCAGAAAATCAGTCAATATTGTCTTTCCTGTGCTCTCAATTCTAATGTAAAACAGGCCCTGGATGGCAGCCCCCAGCTCTATCCTGGCCTCCACAAACACTTCTGGAGGGGCACCTGGCGTTGCTGGCACACTGGACCTCACCATAGGGAAGGAGGGTGAGGTTTTTGGCATAGACTCTGAGCTTCTGTTTGCAAGGTCACAGCTGCCTCATTGGTGGCTCTTACTGGCTCGTCTGGCACCGAAGCAGTGTGTGTCCTCCGCTGCCATCCAGCAGGAGGCAAAGCATCCCAACTTCCTTGTGATGGCAGTTTCAGGCAGCGTGTTAGCACATGTCATCAACCCAGCACACAGACATACTACTGAGGGGTTATTCTGTGCCAGTAGGGGAAGGATTACAAGCAAAGGTGAAGAACTGGACTTGCAGCATAGTAATGTATCCTACACATCGGCTAGACAGACACATTGGAAGACTGAATCTGTTTATTCAGTCTCAGTGTTTGTAGAGTGATAGATTTAGATCTTTCAGACATCCACCGAAAAGAGAAATCGGCATCCCCAACACAGACACCACAGCCGCTGATAATAAGGTGCATCATTCAGCTTTGCCCAGAATAAGACGAACTACAGTTATGTGAGCTGAGTATAAATGACGTTCCCAATACTTCTCTTTTAATATCACTGCTATCTTTGGGCTCTGCACGGCACCTGCTGTGGGCAGATATCGACTGGAGGGAAAGGGGTGGGTAGGTGGTTTTGGGGGAGGGGGGGGGGGTAGTTGCTGGAGGATCATGGCAACCGTCCACAGAGCACCTCCCCATTCCTTTGACTGCATGTTGAAAGGCGTGATTCCAGCCAGGGTGGGGTGCGCGTTGGGAGCTTGTTTGAAGACTTAGGAAGAAAAGCTCAGGGAAAATAAATCAAGACTGTTTCATGTAAGATATGAGATTTGCATTGAGTCTTTTCAAATGAGGCCCTTTATGTTTGAAAATGACTGACAGTCATAATAGCCGGTCGACTCGCAGAAAGAGGAGAATGGAAACAGGCAGGGAGCTAAATCTAGTTTCCTCACAAAAGCACAGTCTACAAAATAAATCGGCAGACCAGCTGACTTGTAGCACAGCTCATAATATGGAAAAAACTGGGAGCTCTTCCTGTCCATAATTGCTACATGTCCATATAAAGAAAAAAAAGGAATATGTTTTGTTGCCCTAAGTGAAATAGTTTGAGGTGCAGGAGGATCGTAAATTAGCTACATGGACAAGGAGATCAAGAGACAGAAAGAGGGAAAAAGAGACAGAGAGAGAGACAGAGAGATAGGGAGGGAGGGAGAGAGAGAGAGAAGAAAACTGGGCTTGTTTGAGGGAAGAAAAATACTAGTGGACCATATAGGTGCATGCATGAGTAAACTGCTGCTGAAAATCTAAGGTGCACATTCCTCATATATGGCTGCATTTTTAAATTGCAGCCATATTCTCTCTTGTGGTGTTATCTTTGACTGCCAATGAATACATGTGTTTTTCCACAGTTTTCCACTTATTAGTATGTCTGTGTGTACATGTCTGTATACTGTATCACACAAACACACAATCACACACAACAGAAATGTTGCCGCACTATATATTGAGTCACCAGACTGTGACCATTTTTACTGAGGCTGAGCCCTGGTTGATACGGCGTTTCATTCACATGGTGTTGATTCCAATTACACCAGCACCGACATGTTTGAGATACACAGAAGAACCATCCATTTGCAAACAGTCTGTGTTCTAATTTGATGCCTCTGGAGTGGATGTGTTGTTTGGTAACATCATACTGTCGTATATAGTCAGATCAGTTTGAGGAAAAAGGAACATTCAATTTCCAGCTGCAGAATGGGCAACATATAACCGTCAGAATACATTGTGTTTCATCACCATGCTCTGTGAGGTGTTGCAGGAAAAATGAAATAGGAACAGGCCTGCTAATTGAAATGGTCATACTTCCTGGTTTCCATTAGGGTAATTGGCATATCTATTTAGGACATACATATTTTGCGGAAAGAAATGTGCAACTGAGCCGTAAATGACGTATGAAAGCTATATAAGATGCCACATTCAACAGCTACTAAGCCATCCATTCAAGAAAGCCTTTTTTTGACATGTTGCCCAACTTATTTAACTGATTATCTGCCACCTGATCAGGGCCTCGGCTGCCACTGAAACCACTGAGCTGTCGTCTGTGAATTTCTGGATTTTGGCAAACTGAAACACACTTTACATGTACAGTAAAAAGATTTTACTGGGGGTTTATTATAGTTATTAAGCTGTGCTTAAATGGAGTAGGTGCTTGGTCACGTGCAAAAGGACAATTAAACAAAAAATCATGGTGAAAACAATCTTGAGGTAATAAGGTAATGGGACAGAATAAAACAATAATGGCAGAGTAATGGATAATCGTACAGTGCATAATAAGCGGGTTAGAGGGTTATATTTTCTCAATAATTGGGTATTATCAGTACAAACTCAGAGTGATAATGTGGACTATTTTTAGATGGGTTAATATTTCATGAAAATGTGTGGTAATAATAGGGTCATGTTTTCACAATTCGTACAAGGTACTACACTTTCACCTTTTGTATTACATTGCCTAGTGTAATACATTGAATTCTTCATAATCAGGTGTAACTTTAATAATAACATTGATGATGAGATTACATTTACTGCAGATGATTTTATTCAATGATTTGTCTATAATGTGTTTCTGTTCTTTCAAAGCTATCCGTCATCTCAAGTAATTCTCTGAACACCTCTGCTGCCAATTCCAGTGAGCTGGCACACTGCAGTTTCTTGGCTCATTCCTGCATTCCTTGAACACTTGGTGGAAATCTCCTATCAGCATTCACCTGACGTTGGTGGTCTAATAGTCGGGATGACCCTGTGGAAACGGGCGTGGTGCCACCCTGGATCTTTCCCATCTGCTGCGTACAGGGTGAAGAGCATTATCTTGTGATGTCCTTGAACAGGAATTAGATCAAACTAACTCTGTGACCAAGGATAGGGATAAACAGAGAGATTAAAACACTCTAGCCAAGGACAACACGTCTGAAAAGATGGGTACAAGGTTTTTAATGAACATCACTCATTAAAGCTGCAATAAGCTATTTGACCAATAGGGGTCAGAGAAACTCCAAAACAAACTCACACAATCCTTGTCTGCCATTAAATGGGGCCCGCTGGTATCTTTGACCACTAGTAGCACTATGGAGCGATGTTTTAATGGGGGGGGGTGTCCTCAATGTTTTTGTTTCACACAAACACACAAAGATTCACACTTTTTTTTATGCTTTTTTGAATGATGAACAGTTGGTGACAGTAATGAGCCAACAAACGCTGCAATGTGGCAACAAAGACAGTGACTAAGAAGCAAGAAAACATGCATGTAAAAGATTCTATTCTTTCAGCATTAAACAAATCAACTTGGCAAATAAGCTAAGAAATTCATTCTTCTTAGCTTTGTTAGAGTTCAAGGATACAACTACCAAACTTTTGTGAAAAACATGTGGTCATTTCCTTCATTACGTATTTGAAATCATTGCTTAACTGGGCAATAAAAGCAGCATTTTCACAAGCTGGGGTCAGGGACACATAAAAATATTACTTTTCAGAAAGGCAGTAGTACTATTTGACTGCAGAGGAGTATAGGTCTTTGTGTAATATGGCAAATTATATGTAGGTTAGAAGTGATCTGCATGTTATGACAGCTTGCAACACAACATGACCCAGTCAATCAAAAATAACATCACCCACACACAAAGTATTCAAAACCATGCCTTGTGCTGTAATTGTTTACATAATTTTGGCAGAGCTCTGCCTTTTCTTTAAGCAGCTGTACATACGCTGCCTAAGATTCTCATTGTGCTGGTCGGGTATACTATTCTTTTCTCTTCCTTCCTCACATGTGGAGGCAGCTATCTGAATCGTCCACGCCGCTGGATTATCCCACTAACCACCAATCCTTTTGCAACAGTTGAGAGGATGAGAGCGCCTGTTGGATCACCTCCATGGCCTGCTGGTGCCTCTTCTTCTTCTACTCCCCTTCCAGAGCAGCTCCAGGCTGGGGCCCGAATCCCCCATCTCATCATCCACTCTGTGCCATCTTCTCTGTCTATGCCACACCCTAGCAGCGACTGGCACAGGCAGTGTTCTAAAGCATTTAAAGGCTGAAGGGAAGAAACTGCAGGCCCAGATGGTTTTCTTTTATATTGGTCTGTCCGTTTGTCTGTTGCCTGCCAAGTCTTGCTATTTTTGCATCCGTTTTCTGCTCTGAACACTGGCTTGCACCTGTCGGGACGATGCAGGTGGAAGTACAACTTGCTTTAAAGAGAGAGGCGGGGGTGGCAAGCATGTATGCATGCATGCCACACACAGTTATGCTAAGACACAGATGCACAGCCACAATTATCAGATGCGCACATATGCAAAATACAAACATATATGCATGTTTAACCATAACAAACACCTGCTGCTAAGATATAGAGAAATACTCCCACACACATCCTGTATACACACTGTACACACATATTGCATCTGGACACTCACACAGTCCCACCCACACAAGCTATCCTCAACACTCACATCGGAGCTGTGTGAGGTCTGTCTCCATTCACTCGATTAGAAGTGGGCCTAGGAATGTTCCACACACATGCTAATGCATGAAGACAACAAAGCCAATGATTAGGAGATGGAGCTCTCTTGAAGTCAGAATGCATGTGCAATCAGCTTGCAGGGTTTTACTTTAAACAATGCATAATCAGACAAAATAACAGAGGGACACAGCAGGAGTGAGAAATGGGTGGATTGTTAGATGGAGAGTGAAGAGTTGTGTGTGAGCCCACATCAGACAGATGATTGGACTAATGCTGAATCCCCGCTTACTGACAGCCAGTCTCAGATGATCCTTCAGTCCACTTTTCACTGGTTGTCCTCACATAATGAGGTTAATAAGTGGACATGGAAGATATCTCTGAAAGCGACTCTGTGGATAAACTGTGTAAATGTCTCACACACTTTAAAAACATAGTGCTGGGTTGGTGCAATTAACAGAGAAGGCTGTTACATAAATTCTAGGAAATAAGCTTGCACAAGAGGGCAAAAACAAGAATATGAATAAAAAGACCGATCTAAATGTAAACTACGTTCACAATATAATGCAGGTGTATGTTTTCTCAAACAAACTCATTTAAATCTGATTTATATGCAGTTTTTAGCCGGGGCCTTAATGCCTCCACCAGTCACAGTGGGAATGAACAGATTGGCTTCTAATGGTTATCCGATACTATGCGGCAATATACCTATGTGTTGTTTAATAAGGTGAACTGACCTTTCATCACAGTTATAAATCAATGACATTCTCTACATTGAAGCCCTGCATGCAAATGCATAATATTATCCTCCCACATTTACACACACACACACGCACACACATACACACTATCTACATTACATACAAATCTAAATTAAATACACATGTTCGAAGGCCCCACATTTGTACATGTGCTTCTCACCTTAAATACACACACAGTGTCACAAACAAAGTGCCTTCCACCCAGTGGTGGTCAATGATGAAATAAAAATAAATTCATCTCCTGTTGCTGCTGTGCAGTTTGGGATAAAAAGGCATCTGCAATTATCTTGATAAGTGGTGAGGGGTGAAGCAGAAATAGATAAAGTAAGATTGTGTTAGATTGCAGGTAGATGGTAGATGTTTGTGTTCAGGGCATTTTTGATGTTGCTTTTGAAAGAACCTGCTGGCCATTTATTCTGTAATTCAAAATCTACTGCCAAGGCATAATGGCCAAGGTACAGCTCTGTAAAGAAAGTATTACCAACAGCAGAATAGAGTAACAACGATAATGTCCAGATTCCACTCATTTACCTCCCACATAATGCTTCAACCCACCCCACAGCAGTGGCAATTACTGCAAAATCACAGCTAATGCCATCTCGTCTGTCAGAGAAAACAATATAAAAACAATGTATTTCTTATTACTCTGGCTCACTTGCCCCCGCTCTTTTTCTCTCTGCTTGATCACTAAAAGTACAACCCTAAAGCACAACAGAGTGCTTCCATTGCCAGCATAAAGTGGCGGGGCTTCTTTCTCCGGCTGCTGTTCATTCTCCAAATCACAATTTATTTTTGCATCATCAACACAAAAGAAAAAGCGATAAACACTCACTGTGCGCCTAGACATACTTTCCCCTCATGGGCCCTGCCACATGCACAGATAGAACCATAGGTCTACACAACGCTGTGTGTCTCACTGTGAGTGTGTGTGGAGGGGTGGGTGCGGGTATTTGGGATACGTTCCCTGCCTCTCTAATAAGCCACCGGCTTGATGCCACTGCTCTCCTGCATGGTGGTAGATAAGAACTGGCAGAGCAATGGTGAGGGATCCCATTGAAACCCAGTGTGCTGCTAAGCCCCCTCACCGCCCCCAGCAGAACCTCAAAATGCACGCACACCATTACCACACGTGTATACACACACACACACACACACACACACACACACACACACACACACACACACACACACACACACACACACACACACACACACACAGGCTACAAAGGCAGCCCCCAATGAGGTAACGTTGTGATTACAGATGCAAGCGCACAGACAGCGCATCGGGAATTTGAGGTGGAAGGAGAGAGTGAGAGTGAAAGGAGAGGGAGAAAATAACAAGTATTAAGTCCACTGAGACAGTATTAAAAAAGCACAATGCTCCGGTTGTTGTTCAAAAAGAGTGAGACTACTGAACTGAAGAATCTCTACTTTTTTTTCCTAGTGCAGCTTTTAAAAAAAAAAAAATTACCACACCAGCAAGACTCATCCCACACTCATTTACTATCTTTCCTTTTATATATACAAATATTTTTACATGCTTCAGCAACAGTAACAATTGCTTTATTGAGGAGAGAAGAGTTTTGAATTTGTGGGGGCTAAGGGGATGTCGTTTGCATATTAAACCTTGTTTTTCAGGCCACAGGGGAGTTGAGTTCTCTTCTTTAACTGTTTGACATTAACCCCATGCAAATGGGGCAGATGCCGAAATCCAATAAATCAGCACTTAAGAGAGCCTACATCTGTGAAAAACATTGTTATGAAGGCCAATCTAAACCTTCCACACCCGGTCGTCAGTAATTGCGAAACTGTTGCTTATCCATCTGTGGAGTGTTTTGTAAAAGAAAGAGAGGAGTCAGCTATTGTGTTGGAGGAAGGCTGAAGTGCTATTTTGCTTTTGTGGAGAATTCTATCACCTCGTTAGCACATTTACCAGCGAGTGACCATCAGCTGTCTGCCATAAAAATCAGTCTTTTATTCTTTTCTCTCAGCGTCTGTATTCACTTGCAAATATTTGGGTTAATAGACTAACAATCATGCCCCTAACATGGCTGACAATGGTGACGATGGATCCCATTATCCACAACAGTGTGGAGGCCTGTTTTTACAGCAGGTGTTGGTTAAAGTCTAGCCTAAATGTGCTTCCTGAGTGGAGGTTTTAAGCATCGCTCTGTTTGTAGAGGATTGTTTTAAGGGTGGTGGTAGAATAATGAATAATGAAAGGTTGGGTTACAAAGTGAGCCGTGATGCAGCAGAGTGATTAATCCGTTGTCACTGAGCGTGGCAGCGTGGGTTCTATTGATGAAGACAAATCTTCAGTTATTTCAGAATTTGGGATGCAACGAGATAAAAGTGCAGTTTTTACTCTTCTTGCCATTTGATCTCGCAGCACTATAGTTCCATTTATAGTGAAGAAATTGGCACGAAGGATAAGCAAAAACGTGTTGCTGTTCCCTATTGGTTGTAGTCATGGTGGAGCAGATCTGGGCAGATTCCAAACTACAGTAGTACAGTATTATGCCATGCTGCTTTTTGTTCTTCCAGATGGGCAGGTTGTAAAGAGCCAGAGGCATCCAGAGCAATACTGGTTGTAGAGACGCTTTTAAATGCAGGACATTCTAGATTAATTCTTAGATACTAATTTCATTTAGGATGCATATCTTGCATAGCTGAATGAATGTAACTGGCATAATTTATAACAACCTAAGAACATATGATGTGTAGTGAACTAGGTTTTGTATTTTGACAAAATTACTGTTTTATGGGCACAGTTGTTTTTTTCTAGATTTTTATTTAGAAATTAGGATTCTCTGAGAACAGATGAGAAGATTTATAATATAAAAGACAATTTTGTTCAATAGATATTTGTTTGTGTGTGTGTATGGAGCCGCTACAGTTCACAAATTCACATGGTTCACCACAATGTTTATTTTCTTTGCCTGCTCCTTATTTGGTGGCTATTGGTGTCATTCAATCCATCCAGTATTGCTGTTTATGTTTAGTTTCGCTTCTGTCAGAAATAAGAGAGACATTGTTTTTGGTCAATTGAACATTTGAAGCAACAAAACAGACATTTACTTACTTGTAATTGCCATAGATTGTTGCTTTGACAGTAACTAATGAGGGATGCAATTTTCAGATTTTTCTTGGTAGAGTGGGGGCATCAGGTAAAGACATACAGTACATGAATGTGTCATACTGAGAAAAGAGGGAAATCTAGTTGTGCAGGCATGTTCAATACCGTACTTAAAGTGTAGTCAGATCAACAGAAACAGGGACATTTAAACTGGTGTATTTACTATAAAGTTCTTATACGGCATAACATGTGTTAGCCTGTATACCTTGCACTAGTGTTTTTGGCAGTAGACAGTTTTAAGGGCCATACTGACAGTCTAAAGCAGGGAAAATCCCCCTCAGGAATTCCCCTAATACCAGAACCTCTGAGAGGGCTGGAAGTGGGAGAGCAAAACTGAATGCTTGTAAGGAGAGTAAAAACAGTGGGATTGAGAAAGAAAAGAGAGCTGCCTAGAGGAAACCATACAGGGAAATGAATATAGGCAGAAAGAAGCAGGAGAAACATAACAGATTTTGAGGATTTAGTTACTGAGCCTACCTGTCAATATTGTCATTTCTCAGAACCAACCTGAGCAAGAGTCTGTGGACTGAGCTGTCAGGTGGAGAGTAAAGGGCCGAAAACAACTTACACCGTCTTCAGATGCGGACAGATCTCCTATGTAGTAAAACAGAAGTAAAATATTACACCACTGTCTGCAAACATAAACAGGGTCATAGGGTATGTCTCTGTGATGGTTATTGACTCTGTGACCCAACTAACTCATGGAGTAAAAAAAGTAGTATGTGAGTAAGAGTATGTGATCTAATGGCTTTTTTCCACTGCATGGTACCTACTTGACTCGCTTTGACTTGCCTTTTTTGGTTTTCTATTAACAAAATTTCCCTAGTACCTGCAAACAGATACTTTTAGTACCACCTCAGTCAAGGTTCCAAGCGAGCTGAGATGATACCAAAAGGTGACGTACAAACAAAAAATGCGTCATCAATGCTAGCGACAGACAGGGGGTGTCCTCAACAAACCTGCCGTGTTTAAATAGTTTAGCCAGAGTTTGCTTTTGTTTTTTTTTGCTGCCTGAAGCTTCTTTTGAATCCAATTTGTCTTCTGGCTGTGGCAATCGCCACATACCAAGAATCAAACGCATCCCACTTTTTGACGTTCTGTGTGTGTGTGTGTTATGTTAGGCCATGGCAGTTTCCTGCTATAAGGACCAGTTACGGCTCGCCTCATGCATGAGGCGGTACTAATCTGCAATAGAAAAAAGAGGACGGGGCACCGCGGCCAAGTCGAGTCGAGGCGAGTCAAGCAGGTACCATTAATGGAAAAATTGAATAAAAAGACATCACTGACACAAGGAGAAAAGGGTGCTCAAATGTCAAAAGACCTTAATGATTCAAGGATGTCATTGCATATGGGATTTTAATTGAATGTCATTACATGCAGAAACCATGTCACAAAAATGTAACATTATAGCATAAGGGACCATCAACGCAACCATATGAATGATTTGTCTATGGAATGATTAAGCCTTTTTAGGTTTCATTCTAGCCATTTTATTCTTCTATTCTAGGTATTTTTCATAACCTTTTTATTAATTGTGGACCCTTTACAGCCTATTCTGCCTGTATGGAAATTAAATCTTGTGAATCTGTTTTCTGTATATTGTGTATGTTTCCTTTCTCTGCTCATGTTTGTCTGTATTTCTGTGTACGTTCTGGTGTGAGGATGAGTTCCCAATGCTGGTGCCCTCTCTGTGGCGTGTTGCAGAGCTCAGCTGAGCCAGCCTCAATCCTGGCACGGGCCACTGCCAGGGAGAATGGCAGGATTGAGCCAGTTCCCTCTGCAGCTGTCAGCCTCTCTGAAAAGTGGCCCCGGAAAACCTTCAGAGGGGTCCCGAAACACTTATGGGCTGCATGACGGCAGCCCTGTGGCCGCCATTACACAAACACGGATAAATAAGGACACATTGTTATTGAGGTGCAAAGCAGACTAAATAAAAATTAATGTGGTCTGATTTCCCTCTGCATAATGTAACAGGGCTGACTTATAATAATGTGCTTCAATACACCCGATCCTCCCATTCATCAAGTGTGCCCTCATGCCTGCTGATACTGCACCTTCAATCTATATCATCTATTACACAAAGAAGTCATACCAAGATCCAATACTCACATAAACATATGTTTTAATATTTTTATTAGCATTTTTTTAAATATTATAATCCAACTGGTAGGGTAACCTCCTATAAGTCACCTATACATCGTTCTTTACTGACACAGAACGTACACACAGCTTGATAATAGGTACTTAATATAAGGTTGTCTTTAGCTACTGTATGTTACTATCTCATGTTCTTGTATTGTCCTATGCCTAATGTCAATAATGTACTGTATGTAATATAAAGTTATTGTATATTGCCTGTTTGTTTCATGGTATTGATAAAAATAAATGCATAAATAAATAAACAAATGGACTAAAGCTTAAATTTGTGGGGGAAAAAAGTTAGTTTCACGATTGGCTGCTTGAGGGTTTTCCTTTGGGTTTCCGGATAAAGTTTGACAGCATTAAGGAAGTTGAAGGAAGCCGGAGTTGTTGCATGTACGATACATCCATCTAGTGTTGTGGTGGAGCTATCAAAGGGTGTAATCTGACACTGAACTATAAATCAAAACCTATGCAGTAGGTATCAACAGTGGGACTCCTGTTATTCCCTTAAATCCAGCTTTTTACTCATTCAAGGTTTGCTGAAATATAGAAATATAGACATATAGATCATCTAGAAGAGAGGTCATACAAAATACAGTCCCACCTTTTTGCCAGTTTTTTTGATTTGATAGCATACAGTACATTTCGCACTATATATACTGTGGTTGACTTATCACTGGTGTGTATATTTAATGGTCCAGTATTATAATTATTCAGGTTCTATGCAATAATTCTGTATTCTTATTCTTACCTTACTGAAAACAAGTTTACAGAAAAGAGACGCTGCCAAGAAAAACAAGTTGTAAAATCATTCAGCCCCTCCTTATCCTAGTTTTTCATGATAAAAATGTCTCCCCCGCTGAACAGCCAGAATAGAGCAAGTGCAAAGTCGTTGACTCATCAGTTTTGGTGAGACAAAAAGCGAGAGAGCAATCAGGGGGCAGGCAGTTCATAGACACCTTGGGGCCATGTCTTGTGTCAAGGCACCCGTCACCTAGCCAGCTATTTCCTGTTGTAGTGTACACACACTTAATGCCCCAACTCCCATCCCTGCAATCCTCCCTGCACCCCTCCTTCATGGGGCCCCTTGGCCGTCATGCATATCAATGCTTTATAAGAGATGGAGGGGAGGGAACGAAGGATTGGGAAAAGTACTAAGGCAGCAAAGGCATGGAGGGAGGATTGGGCAGTGCAGTGAGGCCTAGGCAACAGTCGGAATCAATCAAGTCTGGAGGATTACTGCTCCACTGAGTTGTGATCAATAGATCCTGAACACTATCCCCTGCTAGGAGGGCTGACAGGGTAAATGAGGGTCCAAAAGCTGCGCCCCACCCACCTCCCTCATCCCAATTCTTTCTCTCTCTATTGCCTTCTCTCTCCCTCCCTCCTCTCAGTCACCACCCTTCCTTTGGTTGGTAGTGAATAAGGAAAAGCAAAGAGGCAAAGATCCCAATTTTGTTGGTTGTGAAGAGGGCAAAGACTCAGTCTTGGTCCAGTGGTTTTTAACAATGCCAGGAGTGTTGCATATTCAGCTGAGAGGAACATCTAGCCTCCGCCCTGGGGCTTTTGTACCCCTGGGTGCACTGCTTTCTTGTTTTAGAAATGGTGGAGAAACTTTCTTCTTAGGGTAATGATGAAAAAAAGGACAGACGTGCTTGGTCTTCCAGATCAGATTCTTTGAGTGCACTGCACACCCAAGATGTGTTCACAATATTTAACCTTTCAAGACTTAAATATAGATTTTAAAAATGTCGAACGAAAGACAACAGATGGACACACAGGTAAAAAAAATACAGGTGATTCCATTTCCTTTGAGTCTCTTTAGTGGAGGAGATAACTTTGTTACTTATGATTCTGAGGATTTTTGTGAAGAGAGTGAAGAAGCCTTGTCAAACGGTACACGCCACTGATTTGATGAACAAAGTGTCTGGCTGATTGACAGGAAGATTTCTGGCTCTGACACCAATCTCAGCAATGATGACTTTAAATTTTGTAAAGCGAGATCACGCCTCCTCCCCACATCCTTGCTTCTGTGCAAAACACATTCCCCTGTGCGACCAGCAGATGGCAGTCCTGTTATCCTGATCCAGTGGTGTGAGCCTGCACGCCTGCAGGCAGAGTTTTGGACTGTTCAGAGTTTAACTATGTGTAAAAGTACCCCAGTTCTCAAATGCCTAGCAGCTGAGAGAGAGGAGAGAGAGAGAGAGAGAGAAAGCAAGAGAGAGAAAGAGAGTGGGAGGCTGCCCAAATAACAGGTTCCCTGGCCCCGAGCCAACAAACTCACAAATGCTCACACATGCTGCAACATAACAATAAAGCACACTATTCTTCTGTTAATGGGCAATCTGTGTTGCCATGAACATTTAGTCTAATAACTGTTACTGCCGTGTAAATGATGTCATAGGCTTGTCATTGTGTGTAAATTATGTGGCTTTCTTTGATGGGCCTTGTTGTCAATGAGCCACCCTTTTACAATGTAACCGAGTCATCTGCCTCCCACACTCATAAAATAAGTAAGATACTTTGCTATGCAAGGTGGTGGTGGCGGTGGTGGTGGTGGGCTGCACATTGTTTTTTGTTTTTAAGTTATTATATGTAACTTTTTAATGATTCTGAAACTGTAATTTTTCATCTGATGCCCTGTAACAACAAACAAAACTAAAAGTGAAAAGAAAGCTTCCGGGTCCGGGAAGTCACAAAATGATTTACAGCCGGTAGACCAGCTCTATAGTCACACATTCTGATGGGTCGCAGATTTTACACCAGAAAAGCCTGTGTTAGCGTATCCAGGCAGGTAAAAGCATGAGATTTCTTTATATAGGCCTAATTATATTTTATTTTAATATTTTATCTGCTGTAGTTATGGCTAATACTGGGGCAGAGCCATCACAGAAAAAAATGGAAATTAAATGAAGACCAACTAAAAGCTAAAAGAGAGAGAGACAGACGACGGGCGAAAACCAGAGTCAATCACAGTCAAGCTTTCAACAGATGGAGACAATTACGGGATTGTAAATTACTCAAAACCGACCCCCGGTATGTAATATTTCATTCATAAAATAACTTTACAATTTGTAATGTGGTAGTACATCAGTAGCCTACATTAAATTACGTCCCCCTTCCGTTTAGCAGCCGGCTTTTAATGGTGTTAGTGTTAGGCGTTTTTTTTTTTTATGTATGCAACACTCTAAATGAACAATTTTCCATCTGAGCAAAACATTCATCGCATCAATGTGGCCTCCCGGTAATGCTAACTCAGTAATACAAAGGGCAATACAACACTGTGACGAAAAGACTTTTCCGTCACTGCCGCTAGAATCAACACAAACTGAAAGTTACAAATAGCCACTTTAAAGTTGTTTTTTTCTTGAGTAAGGGAGAAAAGTCTAATGTCTTTAGAGTGTGCATAATACACTATACAATGGCTTGAGTCATTCCAAGCAAGCAAAAGCTTACATACTAAAATCCATTAGAAGCAGAGACATTTCACAGAACTGCACAGCAGCACACTGACCCAGCTCCAGACAAGCAGGACATGAGATAGAAGAAAAGCTTAACTTCATTACCGCAGTAATGAGTGGAGAGAAGAAAAAAAAAAAAGAGTTGTGCTGAGGCAGTGACCCTGGCAGTATGCTGTAGCTTACCTGCAAACTTGTAGCAGTAATACCTCTAGTCAGGTAATTAGTTATACATTAATACGCAGAGATTATCTAATCGCCCCAATTAGGGAACGACAGTGCAATGACTCACAGGGACTCAACTGTCAATTTCTTTACTGCTAACTGAACCAACCAAGTCAACCTGAACTGAACTTACATAATCATATACTTCAGTTTTAGTGCACTATTCTACATGTAGAGTCTATTGTTCAATTAATGTGCACTGACAAATTGCATGATATTTCACAGCAAAGTAAAAAAGGCTGTGTTTGCACTCACTGTGTCGGTCGTCAGACGGTCCGGCGATAAATTGAATGGGCACGGTGCGTTTAGGCTGCAACGGTTGGGGCCGCAGGGGGGGGAAAAAGTTGAGACAGATTAAAATTTTGGACAAACGCAAGGCGATGTCACCCTGCAATGTTTAGACTTGTCAGTCCATTTTGAGGTGATGTTAGTCGAGTACAGGAAACATTGCGGCCTCTATCGTTGCAACAAGAATGTCTTCAAACACTATGAGGATAAAAAAACGAAGCACAAGCACAGAACTGCCCAGGAGTTTGTGTTGACTGCTTCATGTAACAAAAAAGCACAGTCCCTTGTCTCTTTTCTTTCTCTCTTCTTTCTCTCTTTCTCCGAAAAAGAAGTGGCCTTCAAGTGCAGTCGAGATCTATAAACATTCTAATGGAAATAATAATTGTGAAATATAAAGTCTACTACATTGGGGGATTAAATAACACAACAGGACTTCAGCGACTTTGAGTCTGTGAAAAAGCACTATATAAAGTCCATTTATTATTATTATTATTATTCACACAAATGGGCGAATTGCCGGATTACTTTTTCTAGTCTGAATGGGCCCTAATGGAAAAATAAATCAACTAATGCACTAAGGAAACTTTAACGTTTTCCAAACCCTTACAAACCACATGTGTTTGGCGTGAATATGGTCTACTACGGAAACGATGCCTTATATTAAACTTTAAATATTTTAATTAGGGCTGGGCAATATGGAGAAAATCAAATATCACTTTATTTTTGACCAAATACCTCAACATCGATACAACGAGAATGTAGTGTTGACTGTTGGTGCTTTCACAAACATATTTACACAATGAGATTTTGATAATCATCAGTAATGTGGATATAATTACTAAGTGGGTAAAGGCAAATAATAGAACAGTTACAACAGTTTGGAAAATGACATAACTTTACGGTAATCCAGCCTTTAAAACCAGGAAAAGACAACACTTTTGCCATTTTACGATATTCAAAATATAGATATCTAGTCTGATATCATGATATCGATATAATATTGATATTTTACACAGCCCTAATTTTTATATAAGTTAGACAGTGTGTGCAAGTTTCTTTTTTGTAACATATTCCAAATCAAACACCTGCTTGCTTGGTCATCTCTCTACAAACGGTCCGCTCTGTGAAAAACAATTACCCAGCCCATGCACCTCACAGGTCAGCACTGGAGTGTGAAAATGACCATACAGCTCTCCCAAGTGTATGCCATGCAGTACATAGCCAGAGTGCATCTGACAGGAGAATGAGAATCAACAAAAAATGATTTAGAGTTAAAATTAGTTTTCTTTTTTAAACAAAGCCACCATTGTTTCTCTACAGGTGTTGTCTTAACCCAAGTCCCCTATGCCCAGAACAAGTTTTACACAATCAGCAGTTTACTACAGTGTAAGCATAGTAAAAAGGATGTACGGAGAGTTACCTCATTTGTGTGTGAGAAATGCAGGCCTGCAACATATGATCCACATTTTCATTCACTGGGCTTCAGGATACACTAAGCAGAGACATATGTAGGATTAGGCATCGAGGACAAAAATTACGATTCCATTAGAATCATTTCTTTACTGGAATCGTTTGGAATAGTTTAGAGGATTTGGTTTCAAATCTGATCACCGCTTCCCAATTTAATATGCGCAGGTTTTGGTATCCGAAGTGGCCAGGTGCTTGTTGTGTTGCAGCCTTGAAGCGCAGTAAGCAGCCATTCAGTGTAGCTTAATTTTACATTGAAAAAGCCATGTAAAACTGCAAACCACCATTGAATCAAAATAAAATGTTGCGCTTATTCGGGACAATAGGCATGTGACCCGTTTCAACTCCACACCTCGAAATCGAGAATCAAGAACAACTGGAATCGAAAAGGAAGAATCGGAATTGGAATCAAAATTGTTAAAATCCAAACGATGCCCAACCCTAGACATACAGGGAAAAAAATGTAGTAATGATGGTTTATGTGCCATTTATGTGTATGTATCTAAAGGGCGTGTGGCTCTTTCAGCACTGGACTGGAGGCTGGATTTGTCTCATCAATGACATGTACACTTAAGGGCTTATGGGCAAAAGCCTGAAACTTAGCCAGAAATAGCTAATGAGTGCCTGTGTGCCATTAGCTAAGCCAAGACTCAAATACATGCATTATTCACTCACAAAAACACCACAGCAAACTACTTTATATCCCAGGCCTGTCCTAATCAGCACCAGCCCATGACTCATACTGTGCGTCGGTTTGATACACAGGATGAAAGTCTGTCACGCAGAATGCTACCTTCAATAAAAACAGAGATGTAACGGCAATATGCCAATCAAATTGCTTATATGAGTCTGTTATTTCACTGTGTTCCCTCATGTCTGGCGATTTGCAAACATAGTCATGCCACACACTTGCTGCAGTACAGTAGAGAGGTATGATCTAAGGCAGCTTGATTGGAACATAGTGTAGTGTGCCCATGGGATTCTGCAGGAAGCATCTATAATGTGCACCAGCCAGGACGGCGGGCATGTGTTCCTGGCTACATATTTACAGCTCTAGTATAGAAATGCTTGGGCCAGCTTGGCACAAACACATACAGTAGGCAATCACTTACTTGTTGATGTTCTCACACACACACACACACACACACACACACACACACACACACACACACACACACACACACACACACACACACACACACAGGTTTATGGTACTATCTTTGTGGGGACCAGTCATTGACATAATGCATTATCTAGACCCTTAACATAACTTTAACCATCACCACTAAATGCCTAACTTTAACCCTTACCCTATCCTAATTCTAACCCTAACCCTAATCCTAAAACCAAGTCTTAACCCCCAAACAGCCCCTTTAAAGTTGTGGGGTCCAGCATTTTGGCCCCACAAAGCTGCCGGGACCCCAAAAGTATACACGGACAAATAAAGGCCAGCCTCAAATAAAGGTTGGGGAAAAATAGTGTGGATAATCTCTTAAGTGCCTTTCATATAATGTGCATTAAAATGTTTCTGTAATGTACATTTCTACCAATTTAATTTAACAGATTCAACAATACAGGTACTTATGTAAAGTATTATTTTCCTACTGGTATTTTAGTCAGTGCGGCTGTATGTGTTACTCAACACCCAAGTGTGCCAAGTGTGCCACCAGGTGCCACTAGATGGCAGTAGCTACATTGGATGTAACACGGGTCTCATTTAGTGACAGCAGAGAATAACGTGCTTTGGTGCTAGTGACGGACTTTTGACAATAAAACGAAAAAAGTATGCAGAGAAAAACTCGGGTGAAAAGATACTGGAAGAAACAGGAGCAGAGCACAGCTAGCTAGCTGGAGGTGGGAGGAAAAGAGTTAGCCTGAAGCAAGAAACGAAGCTAGCTAGCTACCGTCTGTAACTTTAATCAGATACTGGTGTACTGTATGCTTGCAATGTAATCTACTAGCAATACCGTACTACCTATATTTGAAATAAATACCCGGTACATTTCCAGGGTTCGAACTGACATAATGGTGGTGTCTGATTAATTCTGAGCCAAATTGGTTTGTCGCACTACTGGCTGTTGTTGTTGTGATATTTTTGAAAATGTTTTCTTAAATGAATGATCTCTGTCCACTGAAACGCCAAGGCTTTTCATTTAACACGTTTTATTTAAAACAATTAGACAGTGGTGTGAAAAAGTGTTTGCCCCCTTCCTCATTTCCTGTTCCTTTGCATGTTTGTCACACTTAAGTGTTTCGGAACATCAAACCAATTTAAACAATAGTCAGGGACAACACAAGTAAACACAAAATGAAATTTGTAAATGAAGGTGTTTATTATTAAAGGTGAAAAAAAATCCAAACCATCATGGCCCTGTGTGAAAAAGTGATTGCCCCCTAAACCTAATAACTGTTTGGGCAGCAACAACTGCAACCAAGCGTTTGCAATAATGTGCAATGAGGCTTTTACAGCGTCCTGGAGGAGTTTTGGCCCACTCATCTTTGCAGAATTGTCCTAATTCAGTTACATTAGAGGGTTTTCGAGCATGAACGGCCTTTTTAAGGTCATACCACAACATCTCAATAGGAGTCAGGTCAGGACTTTGGCTAGGCCACTCCAAAGTCTTCATTTTGTTTTTCTTCAGCCATTCGGTGGTGGACTTGCTGGTGTGTTTAGGATCATTGTCCTGCTGCAGAACCCAAGTTTGTTTCAGCTTGAGTACACGAACAGATGGTCGGACATTCTCCTTCAGAATCTCTTGGTAGACAGCAGAATTCATTGTTCCTTTTATCACGGCAAGTCTTCCAGGTCCTGAAGCAGCAAAACAGCCCCAGACCATCACACTACCACCACCATATTTTACTGTTGGTATAATGTTCTCTTTATGAAATGCAGTGTTCCTTCTACGCCAGATATACTTGGACACACACCTTCCAAAGAGTTCCACTTTTGTCTCATCGGTCCACAGAATGTTGTCCCAAAAGTCTTGGGGATCATCAAGATGTGTTGTGGAGAAATTGAGACGAGCTTTGATGTTCTTTTTGCTCAGCAGTGGTTTTCTCCTTGGAACTCTGCCATGCAGGCCATTTTTGCCCAGTCTTTTCCTGATGGTGGAGGCATGAACGCTGACCTTAACTGAGGCAAGTGAGGCCTGCAGTTCTTTGGACGTTGTTGTGGGGTCTTTTGTGACCTCTTGGATGAGTCGTCGCTGCGCTCTTGGGGTAATTTTGGGCGGCCGGCCACTCCTGGGAAGGTTCACCACTGTTCCATGTCTTCGCCATTTGTGGATAATGGCTCTCACTGTGGTTCGCTGGATTCCCAAAGCTTTGGAAATGGCTTTATAACCCTTTCCAGACTGATAGATCTCAATTACTTTCTTTCTCAATTGTTCCTGAATTTCTTTGGGTCTCGGCATGATGTGTAGCTTTTAAGGATCTTCTGGTGGACCTTACTGTGTCAAGCAGCTCCTATTTAAGTGATGCCTTGATTGTGAACAGGTGTGGCAATAATCAGGCCTGGGTGTGGCTAGAGAAATTGAACTCAGGTGTGGACAACCACAGTTATAGTATGTTTTAACAAGGGGGGCAATCACTTTTTCACACAGGGCCATGATGGTTTGGATTTTTTTTCACCTTTAATAATAAACACCTTCATTTACAAATTGCATTTTGTGTTTACTTGTGTTGTCCTTGACTATTGTTTAAATTGGTTTGATGTTCCGAAACACTTAAGTGTGACAAACATGCAAAGGAACAGGAAATGAGGAAGGGGGCAAACACTTTTTCACACCACTGTACTTATCAAACAGATGGAATTAGAAATAAAGGCCTGCTTCTAATAAAAGCCTGCTTCAAATAAAAGCCGGGTAACTTCTGCGGTTCAGGTAAAAAAAGGCCCGGCTTTTATTTGAGGAATTACGGTAGTTAAACAAGACCACACACACAGATACACACACAGATATATGAACACACACACACACACACACACACACACACACACACACACACACACACACACACAGGGTCCTCCCGTATTGACTACTGTTATATCCTGTGGCTTGATTGGACCGCACCAGACAACATCTTACATCTTACAGTCCTGTATTTCTTTTCCTGCTCACTCGCACCATCCCTCACTCACCCATCCATTCCCTCCTTCCATACCTCCTTCCATACCTCCTCCCATGCCCCACAAACACCCTTCTCATGTTTGCCTTTCATTAGCTTTCATCTCTCCAGCTTTTTGAACTCCACCACTGGCATCAGAGTGTGATGCTTTGATGGTGCGGCCGCTCCTCACCATAAATCCATATTTACCACCTTTACATATTTCCATGCTAACAAATGATTTGCAATGTCTGCCATACTTAGGGCATAATAGGACCTACAGTTTATTTACATTGCACAGATCTGTTCAAAGGGCCCCACGGTCTCCAAGGTATGAGGCGACAACTCATCAGGTGCACTCAAATATGTTCAGTTTTCCTTTGTATAACTGCCGAAGAAAGAAAGGCTAAAATGTGTTTAAATACTATATATGTCTCACCCAAACTCTATGATAAACACCAGAAAGAGATGGTGGGAGAAAAACGTATAGGCCAGTGGGCAGGTACGGTAATTTAACAAAAAGCTCAATGGGGAAACTTAACATATATTGATATAGATATAAACAGCATTTTGCATTATGTTTTCTTTAAAGTACTGCTCTCATCTCTTCTCTATCAAAGAAGGTGCACCACCTTCCCTGTAACCTAATAGCACACACACACACACACACACACACACACACACACACACACACACACACACACACACACACACACACACACACACACACACACACACACACACACACTCTCTATGGGGTACAGAGTATTTCATACTGTAGTTGTGTGGTGCTGTTGGTCTAGTGGATTTAGTTTCCTATGGGGATGTGTGTTTTCAGGTGCTGCACTGTTCCTTCATAATGGAAGACAGTGTCCGTGTAATATAAAGCGTTCAAAGCCGATTATTTACTCTTGGGCACTGGTGTTCATACAATGTTGTGTCCAAAACCATTCACTTATTCACTGCTCACAATATTGTTAATTCTATGTAAAAGTCTATATGCTGTATTAATAAAAAATAATAGTATAAAAACCTAATTCAGACATTGGTCCATTTTCTTTTAAAAATATATTTCTTTCCCCACAATGCAACAGCTCACAAGTTTAGGGCGTGTGAGCGATCAAATCATCTCAAGACAGTTTTATTATCCTCATGTCCCTGCTCTGCATACTACTATTCCATTCAAGTACCTTTCCAACCGACGGACAAAGTATTTTCCGCCTGCTTTGCTGTGCTGAGTAAATACTGTCTCAGTGCACAATTATTTAGGAAATATTGGCTTAGTGTTACATCACAACATGAAACATGGCAAGGCCTAGCACATTTACTTTAACAAGATTTTACCATCAGCATCTTGTTAGAAACGTGAAGAAAACATGACAAAAAACTTTTCTGTGCACCCTGTGGTCGTAATAGTTTTGCTTTGTGTGTCAAATCAGTCAACAACACAAGCAACCCAGAAAAGCAGTGTTTTTTAAACATCAGAACAAAAGTCTAATGTTAAAATGAATAACTTGCTATGCTAATGAGGCAAAGTGATGGGGGCCTTTTATTTGAAGTTGAACCTTTTGTTGTCAGCTCCAACTGTACTCTGTTTTTAAACCCAGCAAGGGACCTTTTACACATTTCAATGGGGAATTTGGCTTTGAATAATTCAATAGACTAATCCACCATCACTGGTGCTTTAGTCTGTGTGGGCCTGCTGTTCGGAGCTACAGTCGGTTCGTAGTCAATATACAGAGATTGAAAGAGATGGAGAAGGACAGACACAAAGATACAGACACGGGCAGACAGAAGCAGGGGTTAGGAAAAAAAGGTGAAGGGGGGTACTTAATGTTAATTACAGTGTGCTTAATCCTGGAAGCTAAGAATGATGTCATGGGGGACTGTAGCCAATGCTGTAAAACAGCACCTAATATTAGAGAAAAATAACACGTTCCTTGTGTATTAAACAGCAAAACATGTTGTCCAACTTACTGCACAAATATTTCCGATATAATAACAAGCAAAAACCAAGCACACCTAACTTCCTGTACAGTATTATAAAAACAAGCATTTACACAAAGGTCGTGCAGTAAGAACGTGGTCATACTTCAGACACATGGCTCCCTAGTGTGTAATAAAGTAATTAAGGCAAATAATTGAAATTATATATAAAAATGAGAAATGTGCTTTTAATTGGCTTTGTGTACTCAATGTTATGATCCTTTTAATGTAGCCTGCTTTATTGTTTTCCATTGCTTGATCATCTTGTTTCCATGTGTTTATGTCCTTTTCATTTGATCCTTCACTATGAAGCACTCCGTTTTCGTTTCGATATGGGCGCTATAAACTAAATCATTTCTGATTACCTCTCAATGTTGATATGAATCCCTGTGATGGTTTACATCATTGTGTAATGAATTAATGTATTAAAGACACAATAGGCGCTATAAAAAGCTACCACTGGTTGTGCGTGCATGCATAATGGCTGCTGTGACGATGTTTTGCTTAGAATTGATATCACAATTTTCTGCCACGATTTTTTGACCATGACAAAACAAAACAAATTGGCAGTACCAAACCAAGGTTATTATAGTTTTGCATTTTTCAATTTTTATTTTATTTTGCTTTCAAATTTAGTTCAGTTAGTTTTAATTAGTTTTTAAAGCAGGGTTACTAGTTTAGTTTAGTTTTTACTTTTTGAAAATGCTTAGTTTTAGTTTAGTTTTTATTAGTTTAGTCTTTTTTGTAATATTGGTTATTTGTTGGGGGATTGGAAAAGGTCAGAAAAAGTATTAATAATATAATAATAACAATAATAGTAATAATAATGAATACTAATACTAATACTAATAATAATAGTAATAATAACTCAACAAAAACATCATACAATTTTAGAAATATGTATTCTCAATGTATTCAACATTGTGCATGGTACAAACAATGTACATATGCTGATGAACACAGATATGTAAACAGTCAACACAAGACGCCACAGTAAGTGCAGAATGTGTTTGACGTGTTCCAGGAGAAAAACCTAAACAGCCAACAGACTAAAGAAGACAGACATGAACTTTGGTTCGAGTAAAGTAGCAAACCTTTTGAAGTCAACAGACTCACACAGTTGTGTAGACATGCCAGTATTAATCCACATATTAACCCACGTTCCCTCCCGCTTTTGGTGTCCCTGCGTTTTTTACCAACCAGCTATTGGGTTGCCGGTGAAAGCAGCCTGTAGTGTTCTCTGTGCTGTGGTTGTCTCCGTCATGCTGCTGGTCCTACGTCTCCATACATCCATGCCCGTAGCGTTACCGGGGTTAGCTTCTGTTTCTGGGAAAGGGGGCTTGGCGTTCTCCTTTACCTTGTTAAGGTAAGCTAGGTAAGCCTCCTTGTGTTTGTTTCTCAAATGTAGGCTACTTTCTAATTCGTGGGTTGTTTCCCTGTAATAAAGTGTTCACATATTTTACCACCTTACACTTTAAGGCACTTGCTTTTATCTGACAGTTATAATCAGTTAGGACTTTGCAGCTTTCTTCCGACTTCCGGTACCGCCATGAGGCCAGGCCAGGTGCACAGACTGTTGTTTGTTGTGTTCAATTTGACATGGAATGTCGGAATTTCAGGGTTCCCAGTCGGAAACTATACACGTCTACGGGAAATGTCACGGTCGGAAAGATATAACGTTATTTGCTCTATGAAAGACATTGACAAAGACGAAACCTAAGGACAATTACTCGATCATTTTACCCAAACCAAACAGATTTGTTTGGCACCTATAGCACAATGCGCATCACCACAAGCCTGTAAACATAGAGGCTTCAATGAAGAGAAGGGAGAGTACTGCAGCGCTTTGAGCACTTTAAAACCTATTTTATACAGTCTGTTTAAAAGTCACAGAAGAAAGTAGTAGCGTTTGTGATGCAGTTGGCTAGTAAAATTAAATGAGAACCAAAGTCATTAAAATTTTAAAAATATATATAAATATATATTTTTTAAATCAAATTCATTTTAAAATTAAATCGTGAACAGGGTGAATCGAGATCGTGATTGTGTGTGATTGTGTGTGTGTGTGTGTGTGTGTGTGTGGCTGTGGGAGCCCGGGTGGAGATTATTTCATAGTGTGGGGAGCTGTGACCCTTACCTGCAGGGGCCTGGGCAAAGGATGATAGATGTCTGCAGGGTTAAAGCTGGAACCCCCTAGAAAACAAATGCACAGACACACTCTGTACTCAACACATTTAAACATAAAAAAACACAAGAGCAAACTGTCCTTAACAACAGTCACAGACACCTTTTCACTTGAGTATGCAAATCCAGTATGATCCATTTATGCACACGCAGAGTCAATGTTTCAGTCCATCATTGTGCATCATACATGAGCTCACTGCACATTAACATCTGCAACAACTGAACAGTGAAACATTCCCATGTAATGTACGAGAGAGTAAGAGAGAGAGGAAGGATATGGCAGCTCAAGTGTTTCTCGTTATAGTTAAAATTATGCAAAAGCACACGAGGAGCATGAAAGATCAAAGATAAAGGCCATAGGGTATGCACATTAAGAGTTATAACGAGAGCCCTTAGCTGTACACTGTTTAATTATTGAAACCAGAAACATCTTAGATATTTTTAAGAGCCTCTAATAATGTAGTTTGAAAAGAAACACCACACTGAAGACAAAAACTGGAGAGAAGACAGGAAAACACCTTTTAATTTGCTGAAAAGGGCGTGATAGTTTGTTCAGAAGATGAGTGTGTTGGTCTTTAGTGTGGAGCAGTTGTCATTTTTGCCCCGAGAGAGAGAACTTTCTCCCAACAAGGCCAAATGAGCCAAAGTTATTGCATGAAAAACAATGTTAATATGGCCTCTAGTGCACAGTTCAATTATTTCAAGTACTTATAATTACCAAGCGTGATTAGCAGTCACAGGGTAACTCTCAGTCCCACTGTCACTCGGGTTAGTCATCACTAGTTTAAGAGGGTATGATTACAATGCTAGTGCATTAAACATTTAATCACACTCATGTTGTGGTATGACCATTGTGGTAGATTGTATGTTGTGGTCAGGAACATATTGTTAACTCTGGTTACACGTGCACATTGAGGACATTATGTGCAATGTGTTTGTGATTTCACTATAAATTGCTGCATCCTATAAAGCCCCGGTTTATGTTCATCACATGAGTCAGTATTCCCTTGTGGGTTTCTAATAGAGTATTGTTTTCTCCCTTGTTTATTTATTTATTTTTTTCATTTCAATTATTTCTATTGCTATTGAAAAAAACTCCAAACTAAATATTCCAAGCGTCCCTAATTGGTGAAGAAAACATTTCAAAGTGCACACTGGGAGCAACATAACTGTGTTAGAATTCTTGTAAATGCCTCTAGGGAACATGTCCAGGGCACTGCTTTAAATATATGAAAGCATCCTTAAGTTTCATGATAGCCTCTCAGTAACAGCAGGGTCACTTCTTGGTCCCTGGCTTTGAAAGCTGATAAGAATTTCATGCATTTTGGCCATTAAGGGAGAGCCAGCTTGAGGGGCCAAACATTTCTGTGACCGAACGCAGAGGGAGGAAAAGGGGGCTAAGGGCCACATTAATCCATGTCAACTCAGGCCAAATTATTTATCACCTTGTGCAAACAAACAGTGTCCTGGACAGCCTGTCAAATGGGGAGGAGGGTGGTGTGCGTTTGGTCCGTGAGGGCTGCCAGCGACGCAGCAGCCTGACCCCCATCACTCTTCCTCTTATCTCTCCTGCTCGGCCCTCTCCTCATTACTCCTCAGACACAGGCACTGGGCCCTAGTGACCATACGCAGAGCTGCATATGGAGGTAGGAGAATAAGAGAGCTGTTAAAGGGGTCCTATATCTTAATTTCAGAATTATGTGAATAGTGTTTCTTTTTCCATTTTGTGCTCCAATGATTGTGCAGAGGATCTTAGAGGAATCTGCAAATTTGTGAGTGAGCATGCACTTCGTGTGCGTCTATGCATTGTGTTTGTGTGTTTATGAGTAGCATGTGGAGAGAAGGGGGGAGGGGGGTTGCATATGGACTCTGGGAAGCAGGCTGATCAGCCTCTCTCACCCACAGCCTGGCCAAGCCAGCCTAGGAGTTTCAATCAATAACCAGTCCCTGTATCTGCCCCGAGCAAGCTGTTTGAAAAGTCAGAGTAGCATGAAACGGCCATTATTAAATTACTGGGACGGACACATTTAGAAGGCCATTGCATTAAGAGAGCAAGCTCTCCCAATTAGTGGATCAGCACATTAATAGCCTGGATGAGAACACCATCTGATCAGAGATTAGACACAGATGCACAATCTATTGACCTATTTTACTGGGGCACTGAAAGCTACATATAGCATTTGTAAAGTATAACACCAACTCATGTCCTTTATCCAGAATGAATGGTTGAAGTGTATTGTCTTTCTTTATGCATGATTCATATTTGGACTTACCGAAGCCCCATTACTTTACTGCAATTGTTCTCTGCACATTTTGCTGATTCAAACCTCATCCATTTTGCGAGTAGTAAAGCTGTATTATACACAAGAAGGGATTGTTGTGAGATAAACATTTTACTCCGAGTTTGTTCTTCAGAGGAAAAATAAGAGCTGCTTCTCTTCCTTGGGTGCACAGCAAAGCCCATGACATCGGTTTAAAATGAGATTGAAAAGGCCCGCTGCTGTAAATATTTTTTTTTGTGTGCGTCTCATTGAGTAACAGTCACTCCGAGCTCAGTGACCCGCTTTAGTTAAGAAAATATCAAGAGTATATTCAATCTCAAAGGATAAAAAAGAATACAACATGGGGAACTCAACTCCATTACTATGTGCACTTATTTCTACAGGAGGATCAGTTTAAGCTTCATGATCTGCTTATACCAACACACCTCCAAGTGAGTGGATTCAGTGTTTCCCCCATCACAACGTGTGCATTTTATACGAGCCTGCCTCGGCTTGGCACATCATTGTCTTCAGAACCCTGGGCATATTTTTAGTGCTTTTGTGAGTGATGTTTTGAATATGAATTATTTACCCCAGAGAGACACGGCGCTGGATGCTAGCCCTTGTTTTTTAAGAGCACCTTGTTTGCTCCTAATTTTACAGCCGGTCAGGCAGAAGTACAGCGGCTAACCTGCAGGTCAGGCTGACAGCTGGGAATTGCCATTTCCCCCTGCTCTTTCAGTGTTTCTGCAGTGCCTGTGAGCATACAGACAGAGGCTGACTACATGTAGGCAGAGGTTATGGTGTACCTGAACTGCAGGGGATGCCAGGATCATTATTTCACTCTCATTTCAGGGTTGTGTCCACCTCCAGCCCCCTCCTTCTCAACCCCACCACCACTATCACATATCACTATCGACCACACAAACCCTTCCCCACCTTTACACTGTGAAGTCTTGCTTTCTTACTCACCCTAAGGCAGGAATGTTTTCAACAGGCCATGGTAACTGCGTGCATGTATTTGTTACACACTCCTCTATTCACCCACACAGATGCAGGCGCAGCATCCAGTTTCACTTGTTAACCCTTGACCTTTTGGAATGTGGACTACTCAATATATCACAGTTGTCCTATGCGAAGATATCAGGCATTATACTGTACAAAAGGTTATTATGCACTTTTGTGTCTTAGTAGGAAGGTGAAGATGCTTTATGGATTTTACATAATGTACAATATTTAGTTATTTTGCTGGTGGATGTGAACATAATAGGTTATGACAGTTAATAGATCCCACAATGCCTTTTTTATGCTGCATTATTTATTTGTTAATTAGTTTTTTCCAGTTTATCAGAGTCCAGGCATAATGCACAATTTAAAAAACATTGAGGCAAAGCATCACAAGCCCCAAGAGGCCACCAGTGTTTTGACTTAAAGAGTCTTGCTTCTGAATGTTCCCGTCAAAACTTTTAAAGCTTGAATTTCCAGTCAGCAAAATTGGCCAAGCGAGGAGGAAATGTATCTGCAAAGTGATAAAATATTGAGTCTGTTTTGATTATGAACTCACCCTTACCTCTATTACCCTCCTGTGACCTGGCTGAGATATTGATGAGGTAAGATTCTTTTTTTTCACATTTGGCTTGTCTTCTGTATTTTTGGTTTTCAGCAAAGAAATTGGCCGTCATTTGAAAAGAGCTTTCCAGTCTCGTTAGCTGGCTAAACTCAACCAACAATTTGCTCTCTCTCTCAGCTTGTTTGCAGTGGGGAGACTTCACACTTCCAACCCATTTGGTTGGTAAAAAGGAAAACCACAATTGGCTAAAATAATCATATTGAAGTATTTTAGTATCATGGTCAAACAGAACTGGGGAGCATGCATGCCTCCACAGTACTTTGTGGCCTGTACGTCTTATCCTACTGATTCAATCGGCAGGAATCTGATTGGCAAATATCACCTTAAGGCCATTGAGGCTCTGCTGGTATCTCTGATACCGGCATGTTTCTCCCCTCTGTTTTCTTCCAAACATCCTTCTCTGCTCATCAACAGCACACTTGCAAGAACAGACAGCAGATTAGATACCAGCAAAAAAGCTGCCTGCTGTTGGCCCACATGGAAGTGGCCCAGATCTGGTGGTGAAGGGAGGGAGTTGTGGAAGCCTGCTGCCGGGCCGAGGGCCAAGGTTTGATCCCCAGTCGACTGGCGTTCTTCCAGCCCAGAGGAACGAGTGTTCTGCTGCAGAGCAAAGCACGGGGCTCGCACCCCCCCACCATCACCACCATCCCCCAGAGGATGATAGATGCTCTGTCCGCTCCCTACAGCAGGGAGAAAGCATTAGACATCTGTATAATTGACTGAGGATGAGAGAAAACGGGAAAAAGAGGGGAAAATAGAGAGAAGCAGGGAGACAGATTGCGTGCGTGCGTGCGTGCGTGCGTGCGTGCGTGCGTGCGTGCGTGCGTGCGTGCGTGCGTGCACTTGAGTAAGACATTGGGCACCGAGTGTGTTTTAGCTGCTTCGTCTGTGTGTAAAAAAACAAAATGAGAGATATTACAGAGACAGAAAGAAGACATGAGAGAAAAAGGTGAGAAGGAAGAACAGAGTGGCGAAAACTGAGAGAAGGGGGGGGGGGGCAGAGTGAGAGGGAGAGGTAGAGAGCTGGCACAGATGAGGCTGGCTCTCACTCAACAGGACATCCTTTCACACACATTACACATGTCCTGTCCAATCCCCTCACAGAACCAGCACTGGAGCTACTCTGTCGAAAACAGGCCTACACTTCTGACTGATGAAACTACCGGTATTTCATGGTGTGGTGCAGTCTGGCAAAAGACTATTAATGTGATCCAAAGTCTCTCAGCAACAGAATTATTCCAAGGGTTTAACATTAGGGCTTACCCTCACAATAGGGCAAGGGTTGGCATATGATCGAAGGGGGTAATCTTGTTGGGAAGAAAAGACCAGAATTTCTGAACAGCGACAAGAAAGAATTTCCCATCCTTTTGTCTGGAATATAAGCACATCCAAAGAGATGACTAAAAGGGGCCAACGTGCCACTGAAAAACAACCAAATCTGTTCAAGCAAAGTGTGTTAGTTTATACAATCACTGTTCTGAACACTGACAAGAGCAACTTGATACATCCCTATCATGTCTGAAAGTTACACCAAATGGCCCCATTTAAAGAACAAGTGCTGGCCAGTGTCCACATATCAAAGCTACCCAACAAAAGCGAGATTGAAAGCTGGTGCACACAACTTTCCAGGGAAAATAACACAATTATAAGAGTACACAGACTTCTTCATTATTAATGGAGTTGCTTTTTAACTGCCTGACTGAAAAGACCTTTCAATAATTTATCACCATGGAGACGCATGTCAAGTCACTGTGCTTGGACACTTCATGAATATCAAATAAATATGCAAAACAAAAGGGGTATACATCATTAAGCACACTTTTAAAACGACTTTACTGAGGTTTGTAATAAGTCGGGGATCCTTGATTGTTCTCTGCTCCATGACATCAATCATTATCCTCCAATTTGATCTCGCTTTGGATGAAAATTCTTGATGAAGCCACTATGCCACAATGACTGTGCCACTTGGTCTATAATGATCAGTTTGAGGGGAACAGGAGGAGTGGGAGTAACGTAGCTGTTACATTATGCTTTAATGACGATCCTCGATCAGTTATTAACGAGACAACGTTTCTCATTAGTAAATTGAATAACTTACAAAATGGTATCCCATGCTTCTCCTGACTTTATGATTTTGGATTTATTCAAAGCATTAGAAGATGATAAACTCGAGATGAGGTGGCTGAGTGATACTCTGACTTTATCACCGCCAACAGCCTGATGAGACATACAAGAAGCAATGGGAATTGAACATGTAGTGTCCTGGAGTGACAGTATGTGTCATTAACATGGGAGCAACGGTAATGTGCGAGTACCAAACGGCAAATTACTTGTTATTTAATAGTACTATAGTTTAAAGTGTCTCACAAAGCTAGAGTTGAAATTATAGTTTTAAACGTAGCAGTATCACAATGGTAAGTTACCATACAGTTAAAATTATTTCAAATAGTTTTGATATTATGGGAAATACCTGATGCACAAACAATTAATAAACATTTTAATGCTATAAGCAAGAATGAATGGGTTGTATGGTGCGAAGGTTTAACCATTGTTGAGTTTTATATTATATATGATGAAAATCTTCCTACCATCCATCACATCCAGTACTCTTTCCTCTTTCACCCCTCTATCTCAAATCAAATTCTTACTTTGATTATCTCCGCCCGCCCAACCATCTGCCCCCTTCTCACCTTCTCCAGTCTATGGCTCATGACCTTCCTCCTTTCCTCACCCAGCTCATCAACTTCTCCTTCTCAACTGGTTGTTTCCCTGACGCCCTCAAAGAGGCAAGAGTGACCCCATTTCACAAAATAAACATCACTCAACTCGTCTGAGGTAAATAACTACAGATCCGTCTCCCTTTTTCCATTTTATCCAAAACTCTTGAGTGCGCCATTTATAATCAACTCCCTATTTATCTCCAACAGTCTGGCTTCAAGGCTGGCCACTCAGTGTGTCTCAGGCTCTGCACTCTCTTTGCTCACATGATCTTACTTGACAGACTGAACCTACCAGGTAACTTGGAGAGGATCGACCTCAGAACCTTGCCCACTGAAAACTGGGGTTCCTCAGGGATCAGTCCTGGGTCCCCTCCTCTTTTCTCTGTACACCAACTTTCTCAGGTCTGTCATTCAGTCACACGGCTTTTCTTATTACAGCTACGCAGGTGACATACAACTAATTCTCTCCTTTCCGGAGTCTGAAACTCAAGTAGCAACACATTTCTTGGCCTGTCTGACTGACATTTCTTCTTGGATGTCCATGAAGGGATCAGCCCCGGCATACATCCAGGACATGGTCAAACCCTATACCCCAACGCACCCACTCCGCTCTGCATCAGCAAACCTGCTTGCTGACAGCAAGGGACAACTGTTTGCTGTCCTAGCTCCTAAATGGTGCAATGAACTCCCTATTTACATTAAGATGGCCAAAAGCATACGCATCTTCTGCCAAATGCTAAAAATACATCTCTTCCGACTACACCTTGGATTAACTTTAAAAAAAATATTTATTATATATATTTCTTGAATCTGCACTTTCATAGGGCTTGTCTGAAGTTTGGACCTTCAGGGTTGAAAACACTTAAATGGAAGTTGCTTTATTACCCCACCCAGTTCCACCCAGCTCTGTGGAGTTTTAGCATCTTTTAGCTTTTACGGTGCGCAGCTTTATGTCTTTGATTCAGTCTCACTCCTCTCAAGTTCAGACTGTTCAGCACAAAAAACTATGATAAACAGAATATGCTACCTGACCAACATCAAACAACATACAATGTTGGTAACTAGCTGGTGAACAGAGCCCAAAACAGAACTAAAAGTGGAGCAAATATTGAACGGACAGAACAGGGCACGGAACAAGACTCCAAACTAATGCAAATGTTCCATGTTTGCAAAAACCTGTACAGATAATGTCAATGTTGTGTTGTACAGCTTGTTTTTGCTTGCAAAAGAATGTACAAATCCAGGTACAAATCTTTTTAATTTTCTAAAAGATGATTTACAACCATTCCAGGTCATTTAATGTCACATTTTGTAATAAGTTCAGAACAGCAAAGAGTGCTCCGAACCAATGATAAGACAGTACTAGAAATTCCACAACAAAAGTTTAAATGCTGTTAATAAGCAGGTTTTATGCAGGCTCGGTAGTCTGACAGCATGTTGTGGAGCAGATAGCTGTCATGTTGCCTTTTCAGTAAATGCCATGCAAATGATTGGCTCTCCCAGAAGAACGTTACCACTCTTTCGGTTTGCTGCTTGATTTAGTTCTTTCAGTTGCGCATAACACGGCACACATAACTGTCTCGTCTTCCTTCACTCTGTCTCACATTCTCCATCCCTCTCTCTCTGTAATGACAATGGCAGTAAGTTGTACATAGCGATGCTGCACTGACGTTCATTAATGCACCACATTTTAACAATGGAACTGAGTGGAACTCTCCAGTTTCAAAACAAATTTATTTTCATTTCCTCCCCATTTGGGTAAAAACCCTTCATCCGTGAATGCCATGATTGAGAGGATGGCATGTGAACATTACATGCAAAGCTACACCCTGCATTGTGCATGCATTTTCATGTGTATCTGTTTATTCTCTGTAGATGGAATTCATGTTTATAGATGCACAACACACCCTGTTAGCTTAGTCAGGTCAGAGTTGAGGGTTACTGTGTCGGTGTGTGTTTGCCTGCATAAGTGTGTGTATGCATGTTTATCAGAGAATAGGAAATGTGGGGCCTATTTGTGAGGTCTTGAAGCAAGCAGGTGAGAGTCATGCTGGGTGTTCTTTCAGTTCAGTGCTAATAGAGTTCAATCCAGAGCTCTCCTGTAGTAAATAACATACTGCTTACTATAGACTCAATCTGTATGCACTACATACTGCCTACTGAATTAACGATTAAGTATGCTATCACCAGCACAATGTTTACACCAAAGTAAAATCAAGGAATACTTCTTCTCTGCATCACATGACTGGATCTATTACCTGGAGGCAGAGTCGTAGTCTAACACACTTCTCTGCTCCTTTATTCCAGGAGTTATCTAGTAAAAATCCCATAGTGACGGTGTCTGCCCCCCGACCATTAAAATTATTTAAATCAAAGGTAAATAGAGGAGGAGCTGTGCATGAAAACCTCATAACAATTAAAACCACAAGTGCAATAGTGCAAAAGAATAGGAGAATTAAATGTGGACTCTTAAACATCAGATCTCTCTCTTCTAAAGGTGTACTAGTAAATGAATTAATATCAGATTCTAATATTGATCTATTTTGTCTTACTGAAACCTGGCTGGGTGATGGAGAATATGTTAGTCTGAATGAAGCCACCCCCCCCAGTCATATTAATACTCACATTCCTCGAGGCACAGGCCGAGGAGGTGGAGTTGCAGCTATCTTCGATTCTAGTCTACTAATCAGCTCTAAACCTAAACTACATTATAACTCATTTGAAAGTCTTGTTCTTAGTCTTTCACACACAAGTTGGAAATCACTGCAGCCAGTTCTATTTGTTATAGTGTACCGAGCACCTGGTCCATACTCAGAATTCTTATCTGAATTTGCAGAGTTTTTGTCAAATTTAGTGCTAAAAACGGACAAAGTTGTTATTGTAGGGGATTTTAATATTCATGTGGACGATGAGAATGATAGCCTTAGTACTGCGTTTATCTCTCTTTTAGATTCTATTGGTTTCTGTCAAAGTGTTCATAACCCGACTCACCGTTTTAACCACACCCTCGATCTTGTTCTGGTCTATGGTGTTGAAATTGAACATTTAATGGTGTTCCCACAGAATCCCTTTCTGTCTGACCACTGTTTGATAACTTTTGAGTTTATATTGCTGAACCACACGCCAGTAGGCAAAACCTTCTATACAAGATGTCTATCTGATAGTGCTGTAGCTAAATTTAAGGATGTGATTCCATTAGCATTTAATTCATTACCAAGTCACAAAGTAACGGAGGACTCCTATGCTATTAGTCCCTCCCAAATCGATCATTTTGTTGATAGTGCAGCAGGCTCGTTGCGAATGACACTCGACTCTGTTGCCCCTCTAACAAAGAAGATAATAAAACAAAGACGGTTAGCTCCATGGTATAACACTGAAACTCGCAAATTAAAGCAAATATCACGGAAACTTGAGAAGATTTGGCGTTCCACCAAATTAGAAAGTTCTCGTTTTATCTGGCAAGATAGTCTTAAAACATATAGGAAGGGCCTCCGTAATGCCAGAGCAGCGTACTACTCGTCATTAATAGAGGAAAATAGGAACAACCCCAGGTTTCTTTTTAGTACTGTAGCCAGGCTAACGGAAGGTCACAGCTCTACTGAGCCAAGTATTCCCATAGCTCTTAGTAGTAATGACTTTATGAGGTTCTTCAATGATAAAATTATAACTATTAGAAGCAAAATTCACCAAGACCTGCCTTTAACTGGCACTGACTTATCTCTAAACTCAGGAACCTCAGAAACAGCTGTAAAACCAGATATATGTTTAGATTGCTTTGCTTCACTTGATCTTTATCAATTTAATTCAATTATTTCTTCATCTAAACCATCAACCTGCCTCTTAGACCCCATCCCGACTAGGCTACTTAAAGAAGTTTTACCCTTAGTCAACACTTCTCTACTAGATATAACCAATCTGTCTTTATTAACAGGCTATGTACCACAGCACTTTAAAGTGGCTGTAATTAAACCTCTTCTGAAAAAGCCCAACCTTGATCCAGATGTTTTAGCCAACTATAGACCTATATCCAACCTTCCATTTCTCTCTAAGATTCTTGAGAAAGTAGTCGCCAAACAGCTGTGTGACTATCTGCATAGCAACAGTTTATATGAGGATTTTCAGTCAGGATTTAGAGTTAATCATAGTACAGAGACAGCACTTGTGAAAATTACTAATGACATCCTAATTGCATCAGACAAAGGACTTATCTCTGTACTGGTGTTATTAGATCTTAGTGCTGCATTTGATACCATTGACCACCATGTCTTATTACAGAGACTGGAACATTTAATTGGCATTAAAGGGACAGCTCTAAGCTGGTTTAAGTCTTATTTATCAGATCGATCTCAGTTTGTTCATGTTAACGATGAATCCTCCGTGCACGCCAAAGTTAGTCATGGAGTCCCACAAGGATCTGTGCTCGGTCCAATCCTGTTCACTTTATATATGCTTCCTTTAGGCAATATTATCAGGAAACACGCCATAAACTTTCATTGTTATGCAGATGATACTCAATTATATCTATCGATCAAGCCGGATGAAACTAATCAGTTAGTTAAACTTCAAATGTGCCTTCAGGATATTAAAACCTGGATGAGCTGTAATTTTCTAATGTTAAACTCAGATAAAACTGAAGTTATTGCTCTGGGACCCAAGCACCTCCGTGACGCATTATCCAAAGAGATAGTTACTCTGGATGGCATCACTCTGGCCTCCAGCACCACTGTGAGGAATCTTGGAGTTATCTTTGATCAGGATTTGTCCTTTAATTCCCACATAAAGCAAATTTCAAGGATCGCCTTTTTCACCTACGTAATATTGCAAAAATCAGGAATATCCTGTCTAAAAATGATGCAGAAAAACTAGTCCATGCATTTGTTACTTCTAGGCTTGATTACTGCAATTCCTTATTATCAGGCTGCTCGAATAAATCCATAAAGACTCTTCAGCTGATCCAGAATGCTGCAGCACGTGTTCTGACAGGAACCAGGAAAAGAGATCACATCTCTCCTGTTTTAGCTTCTCTGCATTGGCTTCCTGTAAAATCCAGAATAGAATTTAAAATCCTTCTTCTCACCTACAAAGCTCTTCATGGTCAGGCACCATCTTATCTTAAAGAGCTCATAGTACCTTACTACCCCACCAGAGCACTACGCTCCCAGAATGCAGGGTTACTTGTGGTTCCTAGAGTCTCTAAAAGTAGAACGGGAGCCAGAGCGTTCAGCTATCAAGCTCCTCTCCTGTGGAACCAGGTTCCAGTTTGGGTTCAGGAGGCAGACACCGTCTCCACATTTAAGAGTAGGCTTAAGACTTTCCTCTTTGATAAAGCTTATAGTTAGGGCTAGCAGAGGGATGGTTATGTCTCTCTCTCTCTCTCTCTCTCTCTCTCTCTCTGTCCACCTCCTCTAGACAGAGGGATGGATCTCTCTCTCCCCATCTCCTTTAGACAAAGGGATGGATATCTCTCTCTCTCTCTCTCATCCACCTCCTCTAGACAGAGGGGTGGATCTCTCTCTCCCCATCTCCTTTAGACAAAGGGATGGATATCTCTCTCTCTCTCATCCACCTCCTCTAGACAGAGGGATGGATCTCTCTCTCCCCCATCTCCTTTAGACAAAGGGATGGATATCTCTCTCTCTCTCTCTCTCATCCACCTCCTCTAGACAGAGGGGTGGATCTCTCTCTCCCCCCATCTCCTTTAGACAAAGGGATGGATATCTCTCTCTCTCTCTCTCATCCACCTCCTCTAGACAGAGGGATGGATCTCTCTCTCCCCATCTCCTTTAGACAAAGGGATGGATATCTCTCTCTCTCTCTCATCCACCTCCTCTAGACAGAGGGGTGGATCTTTCTCCCCATCTCCTTTAGACAAAGGGATGGATATCTCTCTCTCTCTCTCTCTTCCCATCTCCTCTAGACAGAGGGATGGGATCCGGTTGGCTCCTCTCTTTACCCTGTCTCTCTTAGTTATGCTGTAATAGTTTAGACTGCTGGGGGACTTCCTTTGACACACTGAGCTCCTCTCTCCTCCATCTTTTTATCTTTCTATCTTTCCATTTGGGGGCATCCATGTCCCAGAAATGCTTGTTACTAACCTAGCTCTGGGAGTCATTCCCGGAGTCCTTATGTTCTTTTCCCCCCAGAATGTTTCCTTGGATCAGGGAGGCTCAAAAATCATGGTAGCAGCTGTCGCCATGGTCCCGCTACACGTCTTGCAATGCCGTGTTCATCCTGTTACGCTCTGCTGTGCCCTGCTACGTCCTGCTGTGCCTTGTAATGCCGCACAGTGCCCTGCTATGCCATGAACTACTACAAAGAACTACTACAAACTATTATTTTTTGTGACTGTTATTGCCACTCTTCATTCTAACCCCAACCGGTCGTCAGACACCGCCCACCAAGAGCCTGGGTCTGTCCGAGGTTTCTTCCTAAAAGGGAGTTTTTCCTCGCCACTGTCGCATTGTTGCTTGCTCTGGAGGAAACTACTAGAACTGTTGGGTCCTTGTAAATTCTGGAGTGTGGTCTAGACCTACAATATCTGTAAAGTGTCTCGAGATAACGTTTGTTATGAATTGATACTATAAATAAAATTAAATTGAAAAAATTGAAATTATGTAACTGGTCCGAGCTACCGTTAATAATGCAACCAATTTAAATCAATATTACCTCTATGTTCCAGTATTATTTTGAGGCAAATATTTTTTTACAGTACATTATATATGCAACTGTATGTTTTAGTCACTTGTCATCATTTGGAATTATTTTATCCAACGGTTAATTATTTAAACCGTCTGACTCACAGTCTGCCATTGGACAGCCTGGAGAGCCGCAACACATTTTGCTGCAGTTAAGAGTGTCAATTAAGCTCATGCACATACTCAGAAATTCATGCTAATGTGTGCTATTATTAGCATACTGGTCAGTTAGGAAACACACAGAGGATCCATTGACTTTCACCAAAATCGTAACATTTCGTCTTCTCTTTCAGGCTCAACTGGAGTTAATTGAGTAAATTAAAAAATATTTAACTTTTTTTCATGATGAAAACAAGACTAGAACTAAATTAAAAGTAACCAATTAAACTATGATGAAAGGAATTACATTTCTTTTCACTGAATAAAAACTACAATAAATCGGTACCTGAATAGCTGACCTGGTAGTGTGTGGGCCCCATAAACAGAGGTTTAGTCCTCGGCGCAGAGGCTGCAGGTTCAATTCCGACTTGGACGTGCAATGACACAAATCAAGATTTGAGCTTGGAATCGCAGCTTATTTATTAGCAGATGTTTTTGTATTGGTCATCTGCTTTTCTCAAATTGACGTGAGCTGGACTGAGCTAAATATCACACTGATTATAAAATAAATGTTTTTGACAAATCAGTTGAAGGCATTTTAAACAAAGTGCACTCTTTGGGGAGGGAGAATTCACGTCAGCTGTATGCTTGGCTATCAAGTGCTATTTCAGGCTGGACGTGCTGCGATGCTAGCTCAGTTCACTATGACAAAACACAGAGATCACTTTGGATTGTCAATGGTACCATTTCGCAACTTTTAAAAAGTAAACTTTCCACTCAGAATCTTATTGGCATACATTTTGTCGTCTCAAGCTTGCCATCCACTCAAAACGTAACATTACTACTGTTTGGCCGGCTCGCAAGCCCAAAGAAGTCTGTGTGTCGTGCCTGTTGTTTTGTTTCCGGTCTAGCTAGATCCGGTGTGGTTTTGTAGTTTTACTAACGTTACTAGTTGTAAAAAAAAAGTTTGCTAGGCCAAAAAGAATGTTAACCTTGCGATAGAAAAGTGGAGCCGTTAAAATGGGTTTGCATTAACGCCGTTAATAATGCGTTTAACTGACAGCACTAATATTTTTCTCAAAAGACACTTAATCAAAATCAGGTGCCAAAATGAACACTGAATTCAATACTATACTTATATTGTTTAACTCAATGTCAATAAAACAAGATAAATAAATGCAAAAATAGCATTATGGTTGATTTCATATGGGAATAAAAAATGTCACTTGTAGTAAAATGAAAGTGCTGAGGTAGAAACGTTTGCCTTCTTTATTATGAATGAGGATATGAAAAGGACATTGTCAGTGATCCCACATCAGCACTTCCCCTGTGAAACTCAATACTCCACTTGATAAATGTCTGCCATTGTCTTTTCATGTAATTGTGCTACATAAGCTCACCTCTGTTGAAAGCGGTGGGTTGGCTGCTCTTTTCACAACACGTGAGATAAAGAATCAGCGCCTCCAAAAAGCCTGTTCAGCACAAACAGGGTGGAACAGGAGAACCTTGTCACCAAACTACGTGTCCAAAATAGGATTTGCATCATCTGGGAGGTGAGAGCATTGACAGTGCTGTACATGCAGTGTGAAAATGCCCCATATGGGCTGTTGTGACCACTGTGTAGTGGTTGACAATAAACACCTCACTTTGTTCATGCGCGTAGCCATAAGACCACTCCTTCAATTTGTTTCCCCTTCTTTGCTCTCTCTGCCCTTTCCACTTCTCTCTCTGTGGTCCTCTCTTCTGTTACTGTTCACCCATAAACAGAGCAGTCACTTCATACATCATCTGCCTCTGTGGAACCCAGAGGTACTCGGCTCCTGGCGTTGCAGCTAAGAGAGCCTGCTTCCATTAGCTGACATTTTTGAGGGATAACAGATCATTTGTGTCTTGTGAGCTCAGCGGTTCTCTGACACGTTGTAGTTCTTCTTCTACTTATTTTTAATTGCGACTTGCAACCAGAGAAGAAGAAGCAACATACAAAAAAAGTAAACAAAAACAGTTGCCTTCAAAACAAAAGCAATGCAGTTGTATTCCATGAATGATGTAGGCTACACTTATTTACGTTTGATTGCTAAATTCTCACTGACCTTACGCGGGTCAGTTAGGGCCACCCAAAGGGCTGGATGTGGCCCGGGTGCCGTACAATGCCCAGGTCTGCTCTAGAATGTGTAGAAATGGATCACAATATTAATGTCCTGTTGTCAGGATTGATCCCATGATCTACGGCCGTTCCCGGTCTCTTCAACATGTAGAGAAACCCAGCAGAGAAGAAGAAGGATTCACAGTGCTATGATCTTAAAATTTCTCACCTTCTCTCTCACTTATTCTGTCAATAGGTCCATGGTGAAGTGGGGCATATGAATGTATTTTGAATCCTCTTTCCCTCTCTTTTTTTCTGTCTCTGTCCAAGTCCATTGAGTCCTCTCTCTAACACATACCACACACATCCTATTTCTCTTAACAAATGTACCATTTCATCAGATGATGACCAAGGCCGAGCTTTGAGCTTTCAATGCTACATGGGATTCATTTAATTTGCGGCAATATGAATGGAATTGAGGCCAGATCTGCAAGGCTCAACTCACTCCACCATCCAGGTCATAATGAGCAGCAGCTAATCAACCTCATCCATTTACTCAAAGATGAGAAAAGCATCACATGCACAGCAAAATGTCTCCACAGTGCCATCCAAAATTATATACAAAGCAGTACTCACTTGTGAATGCTCAATTTTACAAATGGCATCATATGGTGAATATGCAAGTGGCTGCCACATACATGTTTACACGTGTGACTAAAGAGTACGTTAAAGCATGGTGGCCGCTGATGAAATTAACTTAACTTAGATGGATAATGCGATGCAGCCTCATCTTAACACACAGCAAATAAGCTACATCTTCTTTATCCTGGGTAATAATCTATCACCTTGCAATTACTGTATGCATGTCCTGCTTCTAATAATATTTCAGCATGTAAATGTATTTCCAGGAACTGAAGCAGAACAAATGCATGGAAGCACAAATCGTTTTTTCCTAGTTAATGGGTATATATTTCCTATTAGACATAGAAAACAAGTCCCTGTGCTTTACAACTTGCTGAACAAAAGCCATACACAGATGTATTTATCACCAGCTGTGGCGAACAGTATAAAATGGAGCCTAGTTCTTTAAAAGGGGAAGAAAAGTGTATATCGAACTTTTTACCATACACAGCCCATTTGCTATTCTTGACATGAAATAGAGTTGGCCTCTCTGAGGGATTGGGGGTCTGTTTTTTGCTGATTCCACTCTGGTGGTGAGAGAGTGCAAGGTGGGCTGGCGCTGCTGAGGGAGCCAGAGGTCCAGGGAGTGTCGAGCCACCAGTCACTGTTGGATGTTAATGTACTGAATAACAATCTAAACCGATCTGTCATTAACACCTGTAACCAGAACGTCGTGCTGAATGACTAACGACTTGAATACATAAATTGGATGAGAAAGGCAAAAAATAGAAACTCACAGTGATTATTAATAACAAAGCATGTGCTTTTAAGTTCCCGGGGAATTCAGATGGCGGGCATAGATACTGTATAAGCACGCCGTGGCAAGTTCCACTGTCTTGGTTTTCTCCAGAGAATCAAAGACTTTGGAATAAAAAATGCCTCACACTTGCTGGAAACACTCTATGAAAGGTTTATAAGATACAATCCCTAAAGGGCCTTAAACAATGACAAACTCATCCTAACTACTGCACATTCTTTAGTTTGGGGGAAAAAGTAACTAGACCACAGTCAACCAACAACAATGCTCTTTTTTTTCTCTATTCTATTTTTTTCTTTTCCCTCGTTTTCGTTTTTGCTGCAGGAAAAAAAGAGAAAAAGCAAGCATTATTCGAATCCACACCAACTGAACAGAGATTACACATAAGGCAGCTTGAAGTGACTGATAAAAAAGTGATAAATTGATTCACAGATGTTGCTGAATGAGTGAAGTGACACCACATTCCTCCAGAGCTTTGTGCGTGCGTGCGTGCGTGCGTGCGTGAGTGCGTGCGTGCGTGCTTGAGTTTAATTCAATCTCCAGCATGGCAGCACAATCCTAGTTTTTAAGTCTTGCATTGGGCAGTAGCCTTTCCTCCAGAGACACTGTCCCTATGGAAGTCCATCAACACAACATGGTCAGTAGAGCAGAATATATGTGTGTGTGTGTGTGTGTGTGTGTGTGTGTGTGTGTGTGTGTGTGTGTGTGTGTGTGTGTGTGTGTGTGTGTGTGTGTGTGTGTGTGTGTGTGCCGAACAAGCACACTTATTCACTATTGCATTGCAGTTTCATCATCCATAGCACAGGTTTGATAGGCAGTTCCTCTTATTAGAAAACCTGGAGGGGGCGAGCCAATGTTAAAATGAAACCCTCTTTATCAAATTGTGATGAAGTGCCTGAAGTGAACACAAGGTTAACTAAATTGCATATCCCTTCTGTTGAAATCTTTACACTCCACTATCACCTCAGAAGTTTAAGACACAGGGGTTTTTGCAAGTACAAACGAGATGAGCGAGATGTTTCTCTACCTTAAATCACTGCGAAATGTGTCTCACTTGTTTCTAGCTTGGTTCTAGCCGGGGGCTGAGATGAGGAGTCTGATGTATTTCTGGGGCTCCAGCATCACACCAGAGCTGCTGTGTGCTCTCTCCACCACACCTTGACAGTGACTTTGTGTGACAGCAGATATAATGTGATTTCTCCTGTCCCCGGGGTCCGAGGCTGATGATGGAGACTTCTGGGCTCTGCTTTGCTCGCGGCGACAGCAATGACAGAAAGAAAAATGCTTGAGCGTGATGATCAGTGGCATTTTTCACACGGCTTGAGATCCCTCAGTCTGTGCCCTGTTGCCCATGCTTCACTGACAAAGAAATTAGGTCCCTATGTTCAGACTAAAATTTCCTGGTCTGGATTTCTCTCAGTTTGGGTACATTCACATCAGCTCACTGGCACACTGTCATGTGATTTCAGCTTCCAGGTACTTTTTTTAAACCCAAAACAATTGTATTGTATTTCATTCAGTATGTTTTTGTTTGTTTTACAATATTGTCATGAGTTTACAGCAACTGGATGACGGGGATACGTAGGATGTCACTTCTACTGTAAGAGTGTCACTTCAGGTGAAGCTGTGGTTTGTCATACCTGCAGGCTGTATAGGCCTCTGCTGTCTCTGCAGCTTATGGGCAAAAACAAAGCTAACTACTTATGTCTGTATTCTGTCTGGGCAAGTGTAGCTGCAGCTACTGCTGAAAGGATTGGTTCTCCAATCGATTAGTCAATCCACAGCTTTTTTGATAATCGATTAATAGTGCAAGTTATTAGGTCCTTTATCAAGAAAAAGGGATAAGCATTGTCCGGTTCTAGCTCTAGTTCTGGATTGTTGCTCGGAAAAACAAGCAAAGTGGATGTCTTTTCTGACTATTTACGGACAAACAAAAAATCAGAGAGATACAGCGTTTACCCAACTGTTGGGATATGGAATAGTTCCTTTAACACAACTTTTGGTATGGAAATTTGGAATAGGAAATACAGTTACTCACTGTCACTCCAGGAGTTACATGACAAGATTGAAACCACTCACGTCTGTACAGTAAAACTGCCAGCAGCCGGTTAGTTTAGCCAAAGGGCCAAGGAACAGTCCAGCATATGACTCTTAACAAAGCAAACCAGATTTTGCCTTGTTTGTCACCTCTTCCACTCTTTTCTCTCCGCCCTTTGTCCACATTCATCACACACATACCAATAGCAACAACAAAAAAATAACCTGGATGTCTAATAACCCCCTGGGTATTGTACAAATGCAGCTACAGTCATTGTTACAGGCTCCAGTCAACATTTGGACGATCACAGTCACTGGTTGATGAAACACTAAATCCCAGCTTCCTTCCTTCCTCTCTGCATTTTATTCCATCTAAATAATGCAGCCACAAGGAGTCATTGGGGGGATCCATTATAGAGAGACTGATATAGAATGCTGGGATGCACGATCAGACACTCTTATCACTTTCACAGAGCATGTTATAGTGCAGCAGGGGGAACTTTGTATTGTCATGTCTCTGCTAAGTGCTTAACCCTTTGGTTGATCTGATAGGGATATGCAACCTGAACAGTTTGGGATATACTATAGAATTGCCCCATCTACAATAGATGCAGATGATGTATATTATGAGACTTGGGTATGTGCTCTTGGAGCTTGGTTAAAGGACATTTCAGGGTCCAGGTGAAATTAAAATGCCCACATTATGAAAAAAATCACTTTTTCTGGGATTTTATTTTGTGTCTCTAGTGCTTCCGCAACTCCACAAACTTGGGGAAAAAACTATCCATGCTGTTTTGAGTAAGATAGGTTTCTGAATGTCCTCTGCCTTCAGTCACCAGGTGAGCTGTTAAAATCTGCACTGCTTTCTACGTCACTAGCCGAGATGAGGTGGCTAACTAGCGCTAGGTGGTAGCATACTGGCACTAGCATGCTAGCTCGTTATCAATGGCAAAACATTGCTACAACACACACTAGTTCACCATAATCTACAAAATAACTACTTACTTGTCCCCGTTCTGCAGGTATTCCACAAGTGCACCCTCATTTAGAAGAAGTCTCCCAGCTAATCCTGCCTTGTACTGACCAAAGTTGGTCAGCAAACAACAACAACAACAAAGATAGTAAAGAAGTGAGATGTCTCACGCTGTAGCTAAAAAAGATACCTAAACACACAATGTGAAAAGATCAGCTGCAGCAATGTGTGGTACAACAAAAATATGGTGTTTTTTGAAAATGAAACCATTTAAACCTATTCTGGTACAACCTCAAAATACAATTATCAACCTGAAAATGAACATAATATGGGTGCTTTAAGTGAATGACTACAGCCGTCATGGTTAGTGAAAGAAGATGAAAATAAAAAAGCTATGCAACAGCCACACACAAAAAAAAACATTCAGAGTTGGTTCTGAGGCAAAGAGGGCATTGGTGAAAAAAAAAATTACATTAGCTTGGAAGCATTAAAGACGCCAACCTTGCCAGATATTTTCATGTCTATTCACTTTATTCTCAGCAGCTTCTCTGAGAGGAAACTGTTACATATACTCTATTGAAGAGCAAATGAGCTTGACAGTGTTCCATCATGTTGTCACAAGAGGGAGAGAAAGAGTGTGCGTTTTTGCACGCATGTTCACAGGTGGAGTCTACTATGCTCTTTCTCCTTCCCACTAATCTGCCAGTCATGTAATGAAGTCTGGGGCTTAAGTGTGGGAGAGAGCAGGCGTCATCCATTAGTCTCATCCATTTCCATTAATGTTCACGGATTACTTATTATTCCCTGATTGATAAACACTCGGCAAGCGTGTCCTCATAGCAGCCTCAATAAGGACAGCTTCATTAATGATTAGTATTAAGACTATTAATATCCCTGTTACTGGCAATCACACCCAGCAGTAGCTCGACCCATATTATTATTGTAAGTGTTGAAAGAGTCTTGTGTTTGCGAGAGATGAATAAAAATGGGTGCATTACTCACTGACATCAGCATCTACTTTCAAGGTAATGATTTTATAAACAATTCACATTACCTTGGTATTTGGACATCCTCGAGCAAAAACAAGTAATCCAATTAGCAAACTGAGTGAGGCAATATTGATTTGAGAAAAACATTACCCAATCAATTTTGGAGAGGTAATGAAATTCCTTTACTTTGTGTACCAAAACAGTGAGAGAGTGAGAGAGAGAGTGAGTGAGTAAGTGAGTGAGTGAGTGAGTGAGTGTGTGTGTGTGAATACACATGCATGTGTGTGTTTGTGCTACTCAAAGGCTGAGTACATAATTTAGCCATGCCTCTCAGACCACACCCTAATGGGGTACAGAGGTCTCCCTCCACACCCACACCAACAATGTAATTTACTGTATTTAGAATTAATTTATTTTTCTAAACAGTTCAACATATTTTCTCTGTATTGCAAAACACAAATTAACCCAACATGATAATACTTGCTCTATTGTTTCAATTCAACCCTCTGCAGTGGCAGTCTGTGAAACAGTGTCACATACAAATTGTCACACATGTCCTCAACACCGCATGTCTTAAATATTCATGTTAGACAGAACTTGAACCCCTGCCACTGTAACTCTTAGTTGGATTATATATTGGACACAATTAGATTCTAGTGGAGTGGTATAAATAGCCTAGGGATGTTTGCATGAATTACACCATGCCGGAAACTATTGTAATGCATTGTGTTGCAGTGTTCACATTTTGGATACGCAAATCTCCTGGTCTCATGACACTAATCCCTAGCATAGTAAATTCTATGTTGTCTCATTTTACACCATGCCCGAGGTTGTTTTCTTTTCAATAATCTCGTAGGCAAATATAACTTGATTAGACTCCAAAAAATTCCAAGGGTGGAACTATTGATTGTATGCTAATGGTATTAATCTAAGGCACAATTGTGTTGGCCATATTTCCTGGTATTTATTTCTTTTGGTCCTTTAAATCAGCAGCTTTCACACATGCACACACTTAAGCACACACTCCAATCCAATTATATAGATAAATAGGCTAATCATGCCACAAAATTTTAATATGAGGTCGGGCAGGGTGATAAGCATAATCATTCACAGTGCCAAATTTACAGCACAATTTTAGATAAGAGAGATGGGGCGAGAGAGAGAGAGCAAACTGAACAGATAAATAGTTCCATATTGGACATTAACATATGGATCATAGGGGGACAGATAATGGGGAGACATTTCATTAACGGAAATAAACATTCGATTAAAAAGACTTTTCTATTTACTTCACTTACCATAATTCATGGGAATGATATGAGCGCCGCCGTCCAAACATTAAAGCAGCCCTTTGTAGAGGGCGACAAATGTGTTTTGTTGAAAAGCTCTTTCCTGCATTCAAGAATATGCAGGGCTCGACATCAAGGCTTGCCCGCTTGTCCGGGACAAGTGGAAGAGAAATGTACTTGCCCCAATGGACAAGTTAAAACTCCAACTAAATAAAATACCATGTTACATCAAGTTATGTGCCACTCATTATAACTGTGTCACGTTAGACCTGGCGGGAGCGGGTCAGCGGATCGCTAACGTTAGACCTGGCGGGAGCGGGTCAGCGGATCGCTAACGTTAGACCTGGCGGGAGCGGGTCAGCGGACCGCTAACGTTAGACCCAGCCACTGTTCAGCTCATTCTCTGTAATTGATGCAACATAAAAGCATGGTGGAACCAGAAAGCCAGCCAGCCAGTATTAGATGGCAAATGTTAGCTTGCTAATTCTGCATTAACGTTATGCAGTCGCCACATCATTCTCAGAAAAGGAGCCCAATACAGATGTCACTCATGTCAATAGCAATATGCTTTGTGCATGAAGTTAAAGTGACACATTAAGGGACCAGCTCTCTACCTCTCTACCTTAGCATTACTATTCAACTGCTCGTTTGTCCGTCAGTTATAATAAAACCTCAGCTCCGCGACCTGCTGGATTACATGTCAGCTATTAATCAACTGTAAAGTAGCTACACCTTTTAAAGGATCACTTGGTAAATCAGCCTCTGCTAGGTAGAAAGTGAAATTGTAGAAAGAAAAAAAAAAGTTAACACCATGTAGTGTTGTATAATTTAAAGGTCAAGTTACCACAGTGATACTTGAAGGGGAAATCTATTCTTGGGACACATTTGTTTCTACTGTTTCAACTGAATTGTATTAATGTTGATAATGTTTGGATGCTTTCAACGGGTTGTTCAAATTCTGCATAAGCAAAACACAAAATCTTTCATAAAATTCGAAATCTTTGCTCGGACATGTGACTTTTGTGCATGGACAAGTGAACGTAAATGTACTTGTCCAAAGGACAAGTGCCTCAAAAAGTTAATGTCAAGCCCTGATATGCAATGTTGAGGAATAGGGCTTTTTGGAATTTCATTCAACACATTAACACATTCAATAGGTTACAAACTTTTTAGGTTACAGGTTTTTTAATACAGGATTTCTATCACATCCTCAACTGATTAAGTTGGAGATTTGAAGAACTGATGTCATTGTTTTCCATTGCAATGCCCAAACTCTCCTAATCACATACAAGAATAGCATGTATTGTATGTTTTGTGCACACGGGACGTATCTTTTCCTATGTTTTCATAGCTTTCCGTTGACAGTCTCATCGTAGTCTCAGTCTATTGGCTCCTACATAACTCAAACATCCTGCTTGACTAAAGAAAATTATTCTCATAAATGCTCTATTTGGCCTATTTCCTCGTCACTGGGATGTGTTTATTTCTTTGATTTTTTTATTTTATAATCAATGATACGTTTCCCTTTGAGGGAGCTAACTGTGAAATCTTGTGACCGAGCACATCTGTTTAGCTGAAGGCAAGACAGACAGTACAGAGCATGTTAAGCGTGTGCGTGTGCGTGTGTGTGTGTGTGTGTGTGTGTGTGTGTGTAGGTTTGGAGGAGGAAATGTGGGTCAATGGAAATGTTGTTCTGTAGACCTCCGTGGAGGACAGAGAGTTTAGGACTTCACTTTAATTGGCAAGAGATTTTAGTCATGTGAGTTATAACATATCTCTCACACACAAACACACACACACACACACACACACACACACACACACACACACACACACACACACACTAAAGTGTGCTCACAATTCCCTGGCTGAATAGGGAAATCCTCCCCAACTCCACATGAATGTCTACTTAGACTAAACACAGCACAGCACGACTTAGCAGACATCAGCCAGTAAGAAACCTTGCCTGTGCCCTTGTAGCTTAGATGAAACCACTATGGGTAAAACATTTCCATCTGAGATCCTTGAACTCATTGCACCACGTACAACAGGCCAGGTTTTATGTGCAGCATTAGAGCAAATGATTTTTAATTACACAATAATAATGAATAAATAATTATTATTAATATTATGTGCCATGGAAAAAAGTCCACTTTATAGTCGTATAATGGCTGGTGTTAGAATTAAATGAAAGGTGCCATTTTGAAATATGCCACGCCTCGACAAGCTGTATATCCTACGCAATCGAGTGCTTCTGATCACATGGAACTCAGCGACGCCTCAACCATTAAAGAGCTAATTTCATTATACTTCCCCAGTGACAGTTTAAGTGCCAAAGTCACCTCTGTTGATGGTGCTTTCCCTCGTGAAACTGACTAATGATCAATAACAAAACAATGTCTCTAGAATGGCAAAATACTTTTATAAAACAGGGCAAAGTATATCTTAAATGTAAAACACCTCAAAAGTAACACAGCCTTAATCAACAATCCACTAACACAACCATTAAAGAGTTCAATCCAATATCTCCAAGAGCACTTAGACGGCGATTTAATCGGTGCGTAATGATGCTAAACGATCAGCGATGTGTATTTGAAGGACAAGGACAAACATGTGTTTTTACATTGCTTTACTTATTGAGCGTCTTTGTCCAATCACATGCTGTGATTAAGTCTGACAGAAGCACAGCCGGAAGCATCCTGAACCATAAGCTCCATCAGTCAGACCGTCTCATGGTCACAGAATATCTGAGGAAAATATTATCTTGCTTCTGATGGTAAGTCCTATTAAGTCAATAAACCCCAGCTAGACTGTAGCCTGCTAAAATGAAAATCTCAACCTCTGATACTGAGTTACAGGCAAGTATTATTGCCCTGCATTCTTTATAATTCTGCATTAGTAAAATATGACTTCCTTTCATGTACTATTTAATTAACAGAATGAAGTGAGGCTTCTTAGTTCATTATACAAGTCTACTTTGTAGTGGTTCTTGCACTAATGGTTAGCTAATCATTGGGAAGATCTTATTGCTGCGATGTGTCTCTCTCCACTTGATGTGATGGTGGCATCTCAATCACGATTACTGAGCAGCGTTGGTTAAGTTACTTTGGATAAGACTGACTACTAGATGCTAGAAAAAATCTAATATCACAATATTGTTGACCAAATACCTCAATATCGATATTGCGGCGATATTGTAGGGTTGACAATTGGTGCTTGCAAAAAAATATTTACACAATGAGATTTTTGATAAATAATCATAATTAATGTGTATATAGTAACTAAGTGGGTAAAGGCAAATAATAAAAACAGTATGGTAAATTCAAAAAATGACATCACTTTACTGTAATCCAGTCATTAAAACCAGGGACAGATGAATCTTGTGTCATATCACGATATTACGATATCCAAAATCTATGATGATATACAGTCTCAAATCACGATATTGATATCATATAGATACGTTGCCCAGCCCTACTAGATGCCATTAATGCTTGTGCTTGTAAGGTGGTCTATATCCACGACATTCCACTCCGGTGCTACCAGAAATTCCGCCGGATCACACTCTTTTTGCCCGATGTCCGTTACCTTCCACTGTCATTGTGTTGGAATTTTAAACTCCGGTTGATTTATGAGGACTATGGTTAAATGACGATTGTGATTGGTTCAAAGAAATGCCAATAAACCAGAGCACGTTTTTCTCCCATCCCGGAATGCTGTGTGGACTAGCCAGATTCTCCTCCACAGCGCTGTGGAGGAGGTTCTGGCAAAGCACGACTACTTATAAGGTAAACTGAAATAATGACATTGGTACAAAGTAAGTACAGAAATAATTCCACTTGGATTGTGCACATGCACGGATAGTAGGTTGTCCAGTGCAATCAGATTTGCAGCAGAGGTAGAGTGATGATGAGTGAACTTTTTTGCCCTTCTAACCTATTTTGTCAATGCCTCCTGCATTGCTTTGTGCAATATTGACACTACTTTTGGTGGAGAAATCTATGCTCCCTAAATTATTGTTGAACATTGGTGCAAAATAGTAAGTATAGCAAGAACGTAACATGCAGGAGTGACACCAACAGTTTAAGAGGATCTTTCCTATTAAGTTACACAGTGACTGTGCGAAACAAACACCTCAAACACCTCTATTTTAACAAATGACTCCATCAGATATGTAAAGCACATCACACCACAGTGTTTAAAGCTATAGTAAGAGATGTTAATCCAATACATGTTTTGTCAAATTCAGCGATTATCGCCTTGCGGTCACCTAGCTCTCAATTTTTTGTGTGCACTGATCCAGTGTTAATACACAGCCCTGGTTGTGTAAATGGAAAACAAACAGAAAGGAGTGCAAGAGCCACAAAACAATGCTCCAGCCAATCGGCAACAGAGGGGAGGAGACAGCATGTGAATGTGCCGGCGGACAGAATTATCTGTCTGTGAATCTGGGGGCCTGGGGGCGGGGGATTTTTGTTTGTTTGGCAGTTGACTATAAATATCAACAATCTTTGCGCAGCATCACTTACTGCACCTTTAAGGGAGGATTTGTCCTTCAAAGACACAACATAGATTGAGATGTGCAACTCAGTAACATCAATAATGAATCAAATATGTATTTGAAAGAAACAGCCAATACCAGTAGTGTCAGTTGAATCTATGCAGATATGAGAAACATTTCCACTGCTTGTAGGCTGAATACAGTACATGACCTGGAATAAATGTGCTCTCAATCAGCCAATCAATTGGTAATGCTGGGGGTGATAGGGAGTAAACTAATTCCTTGGGGGCTCGAGGGAAATCTGGATTTTATTGCATTGCCACTCAGCAATGGAAGCCAGGGCAGACTAATTAAACTGCATTACTGTAGAAGATCAATAGACAGACAAAATGACATATTGTTTCACATCCCAGACTATTTGAGCTTATTCATACCTTTACCTAAACTTTAATCCAATGTTTTGTTTATACCAAAACATTTAAATTAAATGGTCAAATATATAAGATAGTGCTTGTTTACATCATGTGCTTTCCTTATTTTTTGAACAAAAATGTTAACACAAGCTAGAAGAAATATGCACTATGCAGTACAAAAGTACCACAGCTGTGCTGAATAGTGTATCAGAACACCTTGCTGTATCTTATCTGAGCAAAGCAAGAGGCAATCTACAATGCTGATATGGCATCAGTCCCAGAAATGGTTCAAAGTTAGGCGTTTTCAGTGCTGATTCATAGCACACTCTAAATTCTTTGATACAGACAAATATCTATAACCAGTATGTTTCTGAAAAAAGTAAAACATTTGTGTGATTTTTTTTAATACAGTTTATTGAAGATAACAATGTACACTTAGCATAGTATCTGTAATAAAAGTTTAAACCTGCACACTGTGTGTGTGTGTGTGTGTGTGTGTGTGTGTGTGTGTGTGTGTGTGTGTGTGTGTGGGGTTTGAGGGCGGTATAATGTATATAACCTGGTTAAGTAGTCTAGTGTCCACTATCAGATGAGAGGAGCTGCATACATTTCTTTCACAAATAATCTAATCTTTTTAATTTGAGAGATAAGGCAGAATTGACTGTAATTATGTACAGCTGGGTCTGTGAGGAATTCATAAAAAAATGAGGCTAAGCCCATCTGCCAACTGGGAAACTGGGGGAGGCAGCGACACTGGAGGGAGAGAGAGACAGAGAGAAAGAAAGAACAAAAAGAAGAGACTCTAAAATCATTAAATCAGCCACTATCTCCTCTCCTCTGTCACTCAGAGGAAAAAAAGAGGCACTAATGAAATATTAATGCCTTCCTTATTTTGAAATTTACATTAATCTTTCCTCTCTCTTTCTGTCTCTCTCTCTCTCTCTCTCATCCCCATCTCTGTATGTGAAATTTGAAAGCTGTGCTCAGAATGACTTGAATATTTATTTCTAATGAGACGCCTGCGCTACAGAATGTCTCATTTCTATACCCGTTTTGCAATCCAAAGTTGCATATATTGCACAGCAAATGTGGTAGTGTGCTTATGAGAGGAGGGAATGAGACAAAGGGGAGGGAGTGGGAGTGGGGGGTAGGTTGTTTGATCTGAAAGTGAAAAGACAGAGAGAATGAGAATGAAAGCGAGAACAAGAGAGTGAATGAGGGAGCAAGAGGTACTGACTTCGGCTCTAGGAGCAATAGCAGAGAAGCAGGCGTTCAGGCAAAAATGTGGCAGCCTCCCATGGCCCGTCCCATTTGGCAGAGGTTCAAATGAGAAAGCAAAACAAAAAAGCCGGGGGCTGGATGCTCCCAGGAGGTGGGGGGGGAATTAGGAGTGTGTCAGGTAAACTAGCCGCAGTTTTCTCAATGTCCGCCCCCACTAGGACCTGAAGCAAAAGCAAACCTGACACCACTGATGCTACTCTCTCTCTAACACACAAATGCACACAAGGCTTTGAGTATCCGAGTGTTAGAATTACCGCGGTTGTGATTACATGCGCGCACACACACACACACACACACACACACACACACACACACACACACACACACACACACACACACACACACACACACACACACACACACACACGGCTAAATATGAATCCAGGGTAAAACTGCTATGTATGCTTTTGTGTCAGGCCCCTTGATACCCATCAAAACCGTTTTACCTTGACGACTTTGGAATTAACCTTCCACTTAAATACAGTACACCAGAAATAGTGGAAACACTGAAACAGTTGCAATTTTACCACTGCACTATGAAACAACCTACAGTAAGTGCACATGAGTATGGGTGGTATGGAACATTGATTCTGGAAGTGAGAATTTCTCTGCAGCATGCTGCCTACTGCTATCCCATCAGTGCTTCATCACTCCCAGATCGAGACTTTCCTGGCAGAAATGTGCATTCCCATGCTGTCCTACACAATGCAGTAATTTCCCTGTAGTGTTCCAATTGCAGCTACATATATTCACCACACAGACGTGAGAGTTTCCCCCTCCGGCGCCCAGAGCAGCAGTATGGCACAATCTGTGTACTGGTGTGGCAGTCATACACACCACAGCAAATGGCAAGCTGCTGATGCTGTTGCTACTACACTGACTGATGCCGTCTGTGCCTGCAGGGTGTAAGTAGGGGTGAGTGTGTATGTGTGTCTGAGTGGTGAAACGGAGGTGACGGTTGGAGGGGGAGGGCGTGTAGGTGTCTGGTGTGTGTGTGTAAGTGTTGAGGAAAAAAGTGATACTATGCAGTGCCAATCACCATGATAGACACTCTTCATCTTCCGTGGAGACAGAGGACAACAAAGAACGGAGTTAATAGGCAGACATGGCTCAGAGGACACTAAAGACCGTCTTCTAACCCTGACATCCAGAGAAGTAGACACACACACACGCACACACACACACACACACACACACGCACACACACTAGGAGAAGATAATTGGCTAATTTTACTCATATTACTTCTCACTGTTGGGGCATATTGTGCAAGTGATGTGAAATATTCTTTAAAAATGAATAAACAGAAAATATGTTAAAAAGAAGGGACTATAGTAAACATGCTTATGTAAACACTATATCTCAACACTGCAGCATGCAAAGTTAAAGCATGATTAAAAATTATCTTCCAAAATCATAGTGAGGCCTCCTAATTAAACAACACCAACATTAGCAGGGGAAATGAACAGTGATGTCCTGTGTCAAAAGTCTACAGACTACAAGTATAGATGTTAATATTTTTAAGCACTGGCACCACCAAGCCCCTAAATTCGGTAACCAAAGTAAATTATTTGTGTCCCAAATGCAAACTTATGAAAACAAAACAGAAAAAAAAGGTAATGCAACTTAAGACAACCTGTCATAAATGAAAAGACATTGACAATATATTATTTATTCAAATTGAAAGTCCCCTTCTTCAGTCCCCTCCCCCCCATGCCTCTGCCTCATACAGGCTCTCCCTCCCTCCCTCCCTCCCTCCCGTTAACACTAAAATAACAATCATATCTAAAGTAATTAAACTTCCAAGGAAGGGGGAGTATCTAACTACTAAGTATACAACACCCAGTGTGGAAAGATATAGTGATGAGCAAGCCATAATATGACAAAAATAAAAATGCAACAAAGCCATGCATTATAAATTAATCTAAAACCTCCCAACCAACCCTGAGAATCCATTCTGCTACTTACACACAAATGCCCAACAAAATGTCAGCATTGTCGTCGCCACTATTACTGTATTAACATCATGTTCATCATCATAATTAACACCACCAATGAATTATTGTATGTTTATCCAGTTAGTCAGTTACAGTGTGTCAGTCTGAATACATGCTCCTGTATTAAATTAACAGAGTTTTTAAACAAACATGCCAAATGAGATACAGCGGAAAATCATCCTGAAAACCATGCACGGTCCTGTACGTCATTATCTGGCTGACTTGTTAGGCGCATTGGTGGTGCACATTTAATCTTCTCCAACTCTCAAGTACAAGTCTAGAAGGCACATCAACAGTGTGTATTTTTATTTCTGTTCCTCAAGAATAAGAGGGAACAGGGGCAAATTTGATCTAGAGAGCATTCTCGAAAATATGTATGAGTGATGGTCTCTCTCTCTCTCTCTCTCTCTCTCTCTCTCTCTCTCTCTCTCTCTCTCTCTCTCTCTCTCTCTCTCTCTCTCTCTCTCTCTCTCTCTCTCTCTCTCATTACCCAGTCTGAGCTACAGACTTCCATAATCCTGGAAGGTTTAGCGCTGCTGTATTGTGATTGGTTAGACATTACATCAGGGTGATGTAATTCTCCTAGGACTGGCTAGTGTGTCGGGCATGGGGAGGGAGCTAAGGAGGAGGGAGAGGGGGTGGGTGGGCTGAGTACTGAGTGAGTAGAGAGGGAGGAAGAGGGGGTTTATTGAGCAGAAGAACTCTCTCTCTCTCTTGCCTGCAGCCAGTGAGTGTGCATGTGCAGCCGCCACAGAAAGCCTCTAATCCCAAAGCACACAGCGGTGCTTTAGAGAAGCAGGGAAATAATCAAGACTGTTTCCATAGGCCCCCATCTAAAGGCTGGAGATAAGCTTTGCTGTGCATGCTGCCGTGTGTACTGGTAGCAGCTGTGTGTATTGGGGATACATACACAGAGCAGAAATGGGATTTTTGGTGGACTGAAATTCAATCATTAATTGCAAATAGACAGAAGAGAGGAAGATGATTGTTTGGCAGGGGCAGAAAATGCCAAGGCATTTGGTGTTTGTGCATAATGACTCATAGCCAATTTCTCACTTCAGTGCAAGGTGCTTTTTCATGGATCCAAAATGTTTTATACCATATCTCTGACTTGAGATGAGGTTTGTGAACAGCAATGCCCAGGGCACAAGCAATGTGTTTTCACCTGATTGCTTTCATGCCATGGTAGATGATGTTCTGAAATGCTAAAACAAAGGGATGGTGGCAAAATAAATGATAAAGGTCAAAAATTAGATATCCAAATTGAACCATAAAGTGATGGACAAACAAAACATTTAGTCTAATAAAACCACTTCATAGACAGAGGATGGTATTGACAAAAAAGAACATATAAAAATAATAGATTTGGCTCCTAAAGGCACTCTTTTTTTGGATCACACAGTGTATACCACATCAAAAATGACTCCTATTTAAAGAACCATATTTTTACAAAAGAAAACAGGTCATTTGTAGAATACAGACTAATATGGCACATGACTATCAATCTATTTATCTTGGCAGCCAACTGGAAGCAAAAATGATACAATACACAAAAGTTAAAGTACAAATGAAGTGCAACATTTGACACAGCCATGATCTCTATGACCAAATATTAGGACAGCAGATTAAAATGGCCATCCAAACCTGGAGGTCAAATCCTTGCAGCCACCAAATAAACATCATACTCTGGGCCTGTCTTTTGGCCCTAAGACTCTATGGATGTCTTCCATCTGTGAGTTTATTTAGAGGAGAAAATCTCTCTGTTGCCCAAAGTTACAGATAATGAATTCAGAGTGCCGAGACAACCACAGGTACAAATGGCAAAACACATTCCTTATTTGGGATACTGTAACAGCCAGAAAATGCACTTGCTTTTAAACACAGTGTGCCCTATCTTGCACCCGGCGCAAGTGTCTGCTAGTTTAAGACCGACGCAGTTGTTAATGTCCAGTGCTCACGTTGTTTAAATAGCAAATGCACCTCCGTCCATCTTTGCGCCCATGGGCATGCTGGTCTTACGGGGAGGTGTGTTCAGGTGAATTCTTGGCGTATTGCTATCTTGAGGCTGCAGGAAGTGATCGCGCCATTGACCAACAAAAACCTGGTCTAAAGTCAATAGCGCAGCATTTCATTGTTATTTTAACAGCGCATAAGTAAAATGCACATAGGCTAATGCACAGCGCGCACACACTATGTTTGATACACACACATACACACACACACACACACAGGGAAGCACAGCAGCACACAAACATGCAAAAGACAACAAATAAAAATATTATGGTGCAAATCAACCATCATAACGGCAATGCACCAAGGTACAACAAGGCCTGGCTTTTAAAAGGGAACTGGAGATGACACTCTGATTGGTTTATTGCATGGTACGCCCAAAACACATCTACGAATTAATGAAGACACTAAGTACAACCCTTTTGAACCATGCGCCTGGCCCACGGACCCTTTTTTCCCCCGTCAAACGAGCAAAAGTGGATTTGAGCAGGCCCTAAATGCACTTGTGCCATGCGCTTCACACGGTGCGCTTAGATCATTAAAATAGAGCCCAGTGTCTCTGTGAAATAGGAGTGCAAAATAAGCCTAAGGAGACCTGCTGAATTCTTGAGCCTGCTATGGAATGAGAGTTTGAATAATGGAATGAGACACTGAATAAAATGTGCTAGCTAAAATTATGAAAAGCTAAAAGAAGATAGCCCAAAAGCCTGACAGAACTTATTTGCTGAAAATTGTGTCAAGACCCTAAAGGTATAAACCAGTATAAGGTCTTCAGGACTACCTGAATGACAACTTGTAAGAATGAAAGCCATTTCGTACTTTGCATCAGGCTAGGAATGGAAACGAATTTCTACAATGATCGCACACAGACAAATGCACTAGGGGTGGAACGATACATGTATTCGTATTGAACCGATACAGTACAGGCGTCTAGGATCGGCACATGAATTTAAATGGAGAAGGCCTGCACGATTAATCGTTATAAAATCACAATCTCAATTCACCCTGCTCACGATTGAATTTTTAAATAAATTTGATTAAAAATATATATATATATATATATATATATATATATATATATATATATACACACACACACAGTGGGGAGTTTGGGCACCTTAGGTAAACAATTGTATTAATGTGCATAAAGAAGCCTTGCTTACAATTACAAGGTAAAGGAGAACGCCAAGCCCCCTTTCCCCGAAACAGAAGCTAACCCCGGTAACGCTACGGGCATGGATGTATGGAGACGTAGGACCAGCAGCATGACGGAGACAACCACAGCACAGAGAACACTACAGACAGCTTTCACCGGCAACCCAATAGCTGGTTAGGTAATATGCAGGAATTAATACTGGGATGTCTACACAACTGTGTGAGTCTATTTACTTCAAAATGTTTGCCACTTTACTCAAATCAAAGTTCAAAACACCTGTTGATGTCTGTCTTCTTTAGTCTGTTGGCTGTTTAGGTTTTTCTCCTGGAACACGTCAAACACATTCTGCACTTACTGTGGCGTCTTGTGTTGACTGATTACATATCTGTGTTCATCAGCATATGTATGATTTTTTTGTTGAGTTATTATTACACAATACTTTTTCTGACCTTTTCAAATCCCCCAACTAATAACCCATATTACAAAAAAAACTAAACTGATAAAAACCAAACTAAAACTAAGCATTTTCAAAAAAATTTCAAACTAATTGAACTGAATTTTAAAACAAACAGTCAAAACAAAATAAAAATAAAAACTAATGAAAAATGCAAAACTATAATAACCTTGGTTTGGTACTGCCAATTTATTTTGTTTTGTCATGTTCAAAAAAATCGTGGCAGAGAATCGTGATATCAATTCTAAGCAAAAAAAACCCAAAAAAAAACGTGATTCTTATTTTACCAGAACCACTCAGGCCAAGCTCTGCCTACATGCAGTTTTTTTGTCAGGTCGACGGTCCAGTGAGTGAGTGAGAGACAGCAGCACTATGGACGAGTATGACGAACCCACAAGAGTTAGAGGACCCGCCGGCCTCTTTAAGATCGCAAGTTTGGGAAAACATTGAGACTGTATGGCTGCAGCCTGGAGCCTCTCGTGTCATGCCCTCCCACCTGGTTCCGTCCCCACCTCAAAAACTTCAGTCTTCGGGTCAGTTCCAGTAGTACAGGCGAGAGATTGGTGGATAAGACAATAAATGTGTGTCAGCGTTACTAAGCAGTTGTCGGGTATATGAGTGGAAATACATCTGACGTGCTAACGCATATCCGACGCCATCACCCAGATGTACCAATCACTGGAATGTGACAAAACAAACTGTCCAACTTCTCCTCCCTACAGTAGTTAACCAGCCTTTAGTTACAAATACAAATAAAGTGTAAAGTATTTTCTGCATGTACTCTAACCTCATTACAACATGCCATCCCGTCCACAGATTTTTTGTTGTTATTGTAATTTGCACTTTCAGAAATAAGAGATGCTGTATTATCAGTTTTATAGCTGACTGTCTTATTTTGATTACAAGTTCCAGATGGAGTCTGGAGATGATGTGAGGTACTTATTGTTTACTGTTTACATTTTACTTTACACACGCAGGGGAGAGACTGTATGACACTTGGCAGTACAGCCTGAGACATGCACAATAAAAAAAATTGCCTCTTTCTTTTCCTTCCATTGTACCGAACTGAACCGTAATGTCTGAACCGAGGTATGTGCCGAACCTTGACTTCTGTGTACCATTCCACCCCTAGCACACACACACACACACACACACACACACACACACACACACACACACACACACACACACACACACACACACACACACACACACACACACACACACACACACAATTAAAACCTGCTTCATAGCTTTATTAGGTGTCCTCTCTTTACTTCATATAGGTCTGTATTAAGCAGTGTGCCCGTGTTTGAAAGAAGAAATGCGTGTGTGCTGTGTGTGTGTATAGAACAGACAAACTGAGTTGATTTTCTCCCTCTCTGAATATTATTCCTCTTCACTTACTGATTTCCATTTTTGTATAACCAGCCAGCCTGTCTGCACTTCACTCGGATAGTCTATCCCTGGCTGTACTGCAACATGTTGTAACGCATCTCCCTTTGCACTCAGGTCTCAGTGTTTATGCACTGCCTGCATCGTCTACACTGTTATATGGCTGTCTGGCGCACACTGCACTCCTCTCGCTGAGACAGAGGTCAGTGAGTTCTCTAAGCTCGGCTGACGTCATGCTGCTGCAACCCCGCAGACACACCAGCAGGCCGGCATACAGACAGGCCGACAGACAAACCAACGAGCAGACAGGGTGTATTTATAGCCTCTTCGCCTATGCATCCTCACAGCAAGCTGCATGGCAAGATACGCCCTGAAGTGACTGAACAGGTTGGTTTTGTGTGGTATCCACAAGTCTGCATTCTACAAGTCCAAGCATTGTGGTGTATATTGTAAAAATGCATATACAGCACCGGGCATTCTTTGATCACTTCAGGTAAATCGTTCTCTCTTTCACACCTTCTGAAAAGGTGTGCATGTTGGAATGTTCATCTCTCACGGTTAATGAACACATTGTGCTACACATCAGCTAATAACAGTGAGGATGTGCGCTTAGCACTGTGCTTTACACCATTACTTATCTAATAAACTGTAGGAGGCAACTGCCATTAGCACGCGCTGATGCCGAGATTCACCTCCCACTGGCGGGCTCCTGCAAGCTAATCTGCCGTATACTGTATGCAAATATGAAACTGTTACTGTCAGGATGCAGTCTAATTCCACATTACTCTCCGGGTAGTGGGCCAATCAGGTTGACTTTGAAATGGATTGTGGGTGATTAGCCGGGAATGCTGGGAGAATGCCGAGGTCTCTCTAGTGAACCCCGCAGCTGGTGCCGGAGTCAGCGGAGCAACGATCCAGGTAATTAATTCTTTGACAAGCATCAGTGATTTGGAAAATCAGTAAAAATGGCAGACGCTGATCAAAAGGGAAACACGTGAAGAGATGTTTAAACAGTGGGCGTTTGAGGCGTCAGTCACGCAGGGGCCCAGACGCGGGGCCCAAAGCCCAAACACCACAATGCACTGAGCTGACTATCAAACAACAGCCAGCTGGAGGATACCCGGTGTGTTTTAGCTTGCCACTCACAGAACATCAATTCATCACATCCAATTAACAGAAGTTAATTCATTCAGTGAGAACTGACACACACACACACACACACACACACACACACACACACACACACACACACACACACACACACACACACACACACGCCTCATTTCCACTGCATGGTCCATCCACAACTTTTGTTAACCAAAACCAGAAAAAATAATGGTTCAAAGCGAGTTGTGCTGTACCGTGCCGTGGAAATATGGCAATACACACCATCATGCATTCAGACTCATATGCATAGTATAAACATACTGTTACAGTGCACTCAACATGTGCAGTAAACTATTCATGTATATGGGCCCAATGCAAAGATACAGATTAACCACACGCGTATATTCCAGTCACAAATCCTTGCATGCAGTACAAACACTATAAATGTACACCCCAGGAACATAACTCAATATGCACACCCAGCCATGTGGTAAAGATCAATTCATTTTCAGTATTTATTATACATATTGCACTAAGCCTATATCTGTTGAATGAAATGCAAACAATGGCATGATATTCATGGGCATGAGATCACATCACATAGATGCAAGCACACACACAGCACTCTTCATAAATACACAAGAGGTTTGGTTGATGTTACTGCCATAACCTTGATTAAATCATGTGTATATCTTTTATTTGATTGTACAGATATAGAGAAAAACACACAAGCCGAAAAACTGTAATGAAACATCATCGGCGCGGCTATTACAGACACACTGTCCAGAATACAAATTCCCCATGCAGGTATTTGTTTCCATCCATCAGTATTCATTATGCGAGTGAATGTATCATTGGAGTGTAGCTATTGATCCTGTATTAAGTCTCATTGTTGTTTTCCTATTCAGCAGAGAGCCAGGTGAGGGAAAAATGAAGGGTGACTAAATGTCATGGTGACAACATGCAGCATTGTCAAAGGTAACTTCATCGATCAAGATAGACACCGAGAGAGAGAGGGGAGAAATTTCAGCGGGAGCCCAACCGTCTGACATTTTTAGAAAAGCTGTCCTTTCTATTTTTCCCCCCTCTATTGTTGCACACAAATATCATAGATGTCTTGACTGAGGCAATTTGAGCTGTGGCCTTCGCACCCGGCCGAGACAGTGAGCAGGATTAGATGTAGCTCTGCAAAGTAGGAAGTCTTGTTCATTATATTTATCAGGGGTCATTTCACATTTCTCATGCTGTGTTTCTGAGAAGGTGAGCTAAGCATTGTGCTCATATCTAGCTATGACATTTTGAAGGCCTCATTGTCATACTTTGTCAGTGGTTAATCTCAAACACACCATGGAATGGATGAAGGCAGTGGTTTGGTAAGAGTCCAATTAGGTTGCTAGCCATGTACAGCAATTCTTCAGACAACTTAGATGACTCAGAAACGTCCCCATTGGGACTTCCCTTCTTTTCCCGCTCAGATACAAATGAAAGCGAGGAGTCTGAGGAGTGAGGGAACAAAATGATGACTAAATGAGTGTTGTCATATCAAAGCTGAACTGCCACCAAACATGTCAGATTGGAGCAACAACACAACGAGGGCAGGCCAGCGTTGACCGGGGAGAAAGCCAGCGGCTTGGCGGTAATGCAGGTCAGAAGGTGTGGATGTTTTCTGGCTGAGCTTAGACTATCTCTCTCTCTGTCTCTCTCTCTCTCCTTCTTCTTCCCCGCACCCTCCCGGTCTGACTCACTCAGGTAATTAGCACAGACTTGCATTTACCCTGTGTATGGCTTAAAGCGTCTTGTGTAAAAGCAGTCCAGATCAAAACGGCATGTCATAGCAAATTATCTTCAACACTGCTCCACGGCAACAGCCCAGCTCTCCAGTCAGCTCTGCTCTTTCTCTGCTTCCCTGGATGTTTATCTGTTGCCAGGACTGGAAAATCTCCAGGCTCATTGTTTTGCACCAGGGGGAACCGAAGAGCGGATTAAGTAGATCTCCTGATCTATGGAATGGCCTTATATTGTAAGGCTCAAACAGGAAGAGCATACATTTTTTTTCAAAAAACTAGCATCTCACATCACTCTGTCAGTCACTATGACCACTACAGTCAGAAACATTGTGCCAAAATAACAACAATAACGTCGCAGTCAACGAGCTTATCCGCTAATGTTAGCTACCGACTGTTACCCTGAAAGCATCCAGCAAATAGACGGTACCATGATTTAACGTCACAGCTCATTTTACACACAGTTTAACGCTGAGTGAACATTACTAGCTACGTTTTTCATGTTGGTTTTGAGCGGTATGCACCCCCACTAACCTGGAAAACGGTTTTAAAACAGCTAGCTAACGTTAATACAGCGTGTCGGAGGAATACAGCGTCTCTTGCAGCGGGGAGGCAGAGGGACCGCAGCGTTCGCTAACGTTAGCTTCTTGTCTTATCTGGGTTGTAATAAACAGTAAATTCAACAAATTTTGTGTCCACAATGCTATTTCCCAATAAACTGTAGCGGAAATATTTCACGAGACCTGCGTGAGTGCGGATTTCATGTTGCGGCTTTAGTTTCTGTTTGTCACTTTGCCTAAGATTGAATGACAAGTAATACTCCCGCTGTAACCTGGCTGCCATGACTTTGCGAGTGATGACGTCCTGTCACTGTTCCAGTTGCTCGGGGAGAGAGATCAAATGACAGTTTGCTTGAGTTCAGTAGAGCAGCACCCCTATACCAAGGCAGCAGAAATTTTAGCGTGGCGGGCCGCCATCAAAATATTAAAATAGAGGAAAAACTGTATTTTGAAGTACCTTTCTCCACTGCAGAAAAACTGGAAACATTATCAAGGGCATACAACATTCAGAGTACAAGTAGTCTTATTAGCAAGGCTCACAAAAAGTAGCGTCTTTAGCTGCCAGGTCATGAAAAACTCCCTTGCATGTTGTACTGGACCCTAAGGCTAAGTTCCCACTATACCACTTTCAAGTCATCAGATCTGTACCGTTCGTGTTACACAACTGACTGGCGACAGGGGTTCACACACTGCAAGATCTTTTACCAGGAGGAATACCCAATGAGTATGTTTGGTCTCCAAAGTACGTTTTGTCATTAAAATACAGGTGAGAAGTGACACGAGAGATAACATATTACCATGTGTGAGACAGAAATAACTGCTGCATGTTGTTGGTCCACTGATTTGCAGTAATAAAACAAAGAAGAACAAGCTAAAATTCATATTAGCTGCAACCACGTACACACATGCATTCATCTGTTCATTACACACATGCACACTAGATCACTGTGTGATGTATCGGCGAGCCGATTGCATCTTTTACAGTTCACACATACACACCTTTTGTTGAAAACAAAAAGGTGACAGAGCTTTTGAAACATTCGCTCCTAGACTGTTGAACTCTTTGCCACGGCGCTATACTTTTGCTTTTTGCTCACAGGTTGCTCTATAGAGCTCCCCCTACAGCTTCGGAACAGATATTGTGCAGCTCCCAGGTTTACTTGTGTCTGACTCCTCACTCGGTCAGTCTGCCGTTTCCTCTTTCTCTATTCCTCCAACAATGCTTTCCTTTCTTTCTGCTTCTTTTTTGCCAGGTCAGCCATGACGATAGTGTGTGAAAAACTTGGAAAACTCCATCGCTACCTTGTTAGTTGGTTCTTGAATGGACGTATGTGTGCAGTGCCGTGAATCAATTCGTTACATCACGAGACCTGATATCACGCAATACTTCCTGACTCGCAAGCCAAAAGTTGCAAGGGTGTTTTTTCTGATCTCAGACATTAGGGGGAGCGAGACGCCCAGCATTCAACTCGAAAACTCTCTGAAGCTGTTCAGTTAAGGTAAATTAAGCTAAAAAAAACTGCATAGTTCCCCTTCAAGAGTGACTGCATCAAAAGCAGTTAAAGAAGCATCTTTTTAGTCAGGCATTCATTTAGCCACATTGATGACTGTATTATTTTGTATTTACGCTTTTCTGTTTTACTACGATTTATTTTTATTATTTATGTATTTTGCTTTTAATTACTACTGATCTGTTTTAATGTACAGTATGTATTTATTTTGCCTGTGAAGCACTGTGACTATCTGTGATAAGTGCTATACAAATAAACTTTGGGCTTGAGCACCAACATCGATTTTGCCAAAGGTGTTTTGCCCTGTGTTTACTGAAGAGTTACAGCAAATGTTTCAGCTATGCACTGGTATGGCAGGATATGATAAATGCATATCATACTGACAATTACAACCAATGTACCAGTTCATCTGGTATATCAACCAGCACTAACACAGACTATATTTTTTCTTAAGGTGTGGGCAAGCAAGTAAATCATTCAGATATGAGCAGATCAGGGGCTCTAATAAAAAACCACATCCAAATTGTTGTAGTGGTATACAGATTTGTTTTCCTCCTGTCACCTAATTGTAACAACTCACCACAAAGTCACATCACTTCTTCTTAGAGTCATAACTCAGTCAAAACAAACAGCTATATTCAACTCACTCTTGCAGAATCTCCCATGTCCACCAAGTTTTGATGACCATTTAGAAATCATATTTAAAAAAGAATTCCTCATGCGATGCATGGTGGCATTAAACAAATGCCCCGGTTCTTTGCTAGTGTAACGTTAAGCCACCAAACTAAAACACAAATGTAATGTGGTACTCACAAATCCATGGAATGTCACCTTAAGCAATGGTAGGGAATAGGTTGTCAGTGGATTTCAGGTTGGACGCTGAAACAGTCGAAAACGGTGCTCTGGCTTGCTACAACAGGTCAGAATGAAGCTGTAGCAGGAGACATCACATTGGTCGGTCCAATGGAGTTCATGGTCCTCTCTGTCTAATGACAAATGTCCATATTCTCAGTCACTTTAACTAACCAAAAACTCACATAACGTTAACGTTACTCTCTCAGGTAGTTTTAGTTTTAGCTTAGCTAGCTAACAACACTAACGTGAATACACATATTCACACCATATTGTATCATAGGCTGCCAACAATTACTAGCTAGCTGTATTTAGAACGATGCTAAAGTCGCCAGCATGCTAACGCGCTATTCGTGATTAGCATTACAACGTTTAAAAAAAACAACATTGAATTGGTACAGTATTTTAAATGCCCACACTATTTACCTTCTGCAGATTGCAATGAGTCCTCCACCTGGTGCTGCGTTACTCGACGTTATGGAAATATACACGCAATATCAAAATTCAATAGTTTTGGCTAGCCGGGGACGTCAACCTGCGTAGAAGCTAAGCTCTACAACGCGCCTCCCTAACTTTACATGACAGCTGACTGAACATTTAATAAAACCAATACAATTAAAGGGGCTATGAACGACATTCACAATCTGGGACGGGATTGATAGCTCTCACCAGAAAGGATGGACCATGTATTAATCTCTTTCTATTTGCTTATTTTTTCTGTTTACAAATACAATTCTAATTGGGCTAATTGAATCTTGGCACCTAGGAAATGACCAACTTTAGTTATGGAAATAGTTAGGAAATATATGCAAAATATGATCGAGAGAGCTTTCAGATTTTTGTCTATAATGTTCTCCTTTTGTTATAGATTTTGGTCGTTATAGTTATTGTTGTTTTTTGTACTTTATTTAAAGTTGATTGGCTTGATATCTTCATTCACACAACCTCCAGTATTTTAAGAAAAATACATGCTAATTCTGACTTGTATTTTCCACTGTTGAAACTTCCCATTCTTTTTCTATTATACATTTGCACCTGGACCATTAATTTTTTTTTTCTTCATTTATTTAGACTCAGTTTAGACTTACGTTTTTAGATGGGGTTAAAATACAATACCATTCTCTGGCTTTTAATTTGATTAATTTAGGTAAATGGTTCAAGTATTATGTTACAGTATGTTGTATATTTTATCATCTGCCCATGTGAATTGTGAATACAGACATGTTTGTGCAAAGAGACAAATGCAGATATTAGCCTTGTGTTAAACCCGAAACCTGGCTTTGAAAATGAATAACGAATGAATCTTTATTATTACTTTATTATTTACAGTGTTATTGGCCTTTCACAGCATTATTTAGCTTATGAATATTTTACCCGGTTGAAAAAACCCAGTCTACATTTGTTCTAATTGCAACAATGCTTTTAATGCAATTTATTTTTAAGCCCTAATTGCACTTTCTTGTTGTGAGAGGCTGAACCATTTGGGAACCACTTCTTCAGACGACATCTTGTCATTATCATGGAAAAAGGGAACAGTAAGAAAGAGAGAAAGAGCAAGAAGGGGAAAGTTTGTCAGTTGACGTTTAGGGGTTAGGTACAGTAAATGGTGCGGCAGAAACTTTGAGTGAAAACCTTGCACAGCAATAAAGTGATATACACATGAATAATGCAGGATCATTTAGTTCAGTGCTTAGGCAGTGGGGGAATCAGATGTCCCTGGTGCCCTGAAGGATTCCAGTCTACTGAGCCAGCGTCTCTGTTCGAGAATAGACCAACACAGACCGAGAGGAGAATCCCAGTGCTCCACACTGTCCTGCCAAGACACACAAACATTCACCACAGAGTGCGCACACAAACAGTATGCACATATTCAGCCACCATGCCTCACATAACTGCACACATACTCAAATACACAACATCACCACACACACAAATATACACAACCACACACCTGCTTACTCCTCACTGTCTGTGTTTTGAGTATCAATTAAAGCCGTCCTCTTGAAAATACTAGGATGAAACATCTTCAAACAGCAATTGATTGTATCACGTTAAAAATGTTTGCCAGTGATGACGTCACACATAAATGAGGGACTATGAGTGTTTAAAGAAGCTCTAAATAATTGCACAAACATTAGTTTAGTGTTGGCTTTATGTTTAGGTAATATTTGTGGGATTTGGGGTTTAAAAATAAATCCAGACTGAGGAACTGTGGGCAAGAGTTTTAGTGTTAATTTCACAGAACCGCTGAGAAGATTTTATTTCGTCATCTTAGAAGCCCAAAGAATCAACTAATTACTAATTCATTACTACACATCCAAATCAAATCATCTGCTTTTCCTTTCCATGCACATTCCCTTTGGCAGCCATTTAACTTTCTTGTAGATCAAGGAGACACATTCTCAGAAATAAAATGATGTCATCATTTTGGTTTTTTTTAAGGAGCAATAGACAACAAAATCCCCTAGCGTCACTTCCTTAATTTATGTGGTAGCAAATATTCTATTCTCTTCCATCGCAGTCAGCCTTTGGGCATATGGCAGTTAGTGGTGGGTGTACGTGCGTGTGTGTTTAATGTGTTGACACCGCCACTATTTACCAGCTTTGCCTCAACATTAAACCGTTTGATTTCCATTCAGCCAATGCAAATGAGGCCGAGAGAGCGTCACCTCTGTAACATATGCAGCTCATTTGCTGCCAGGGCCAGTGAGCTAGAGATTGGGGCGGTGCCGCTTTTCACATTGGAATGGTAATTCACCAATCAGTGAAGTGACATGCTCTGCAAAAGAAGGGAGAGCCGCAGAGTGCTGACAGGGACATCAGTTTCACGAAACATTTCCTCCTTTGCACCTGAAAGCGCGGCATAATCACGCGCAGGGGCGATGCACCATGAAATGGAATGGGCGCCCAGATCCGGGGGGGGCGGACACAGTGCCGTGTCCACAGAAATGAGGGTCATTCTTTACCTAGAGATGCCAGTGTCAGTAGAAAAGGCCCTGCAGGTCCACGTCAGACAGGCGCACAGGCAGCTTCATGATACCACTTCATGTCAAACTTTCATTTTTTGGATGATATATATATATATATATATATATATATATATATATATATATATATATATATATATATATATATATATATATATATAGGGAATCACCATCAAGGAAATGGCACTTTTGTCTGCATTAGTTTACCAGACATTCTAAGGAATGCAAGTGGTATGAAGATTTTTGACAATGGGTGTACTGTTAATCTTCCCAGTATGTGAATTAGATTTGAGGACTTTATAAATAGAAAGCTTTGTTAAATTAGGTGGCACGCCATACCTGCTATTTTGGCACAGCCCCATTGAATCCACATCACAATGAAGTGCCTACTGTGTGTGTTTTTGTGGCATTAGCTTGTATTTCTGAAATCCCCCACAGGTCATACGTATTGTAGACACATTTGAGCTTGTGGTGGAACAAATGTGTGCCAAGTGAGATAAGAAATTACTGCTGTTAATAGACTTTCCTCCCAGAGAAAGTTCAGCCCAGGCAAGAAAATAAATAAAAACATGACCTGAAACTCAAACTAGTGCCTTTCTCTATCTGCCAGATGTATCAATGTTCCTCCAAGCAATGAAGAAGTAATTCCCTTTATCGGCCAACATGAATATTAAAGTTTTGTGCCAGAGGGATCAAGAGTATAAACACGACCGTCACCAGCACCTGTCAGGGACTGCGGTGGATAGTTGATGAGGCGGATGAGAGGCTCACAGTGCAATAGCAGGGCTGTAAAGATACCAATGGTGACATCAGCCAAAACTGAAGAGCAAGAATACTGATTAGTGGGAGCGATTAGCATCTTTGTTTTCGGATACTTGTCATCCAACACATGTAAATTTAAACCAGCGCGACAGCAACAGACCATCACATTAATGTTGTTTACACCCAATGCAAATGAAGAATAAACAAACAAATATCTGAATACAGAGGGAAAAGGGGACAGGTTCCCCAGACTGAAGACCTTTTACGCATATGCAAATGGTTGTTCTGATGGCATGCATTGAGCAGGAAATTAAGACAGAAAGACGAAAGAGTCAGAATCACAGAGTAGTATGGAAATGTGCAGATGTGTGGATATGCAACGCTGCTTCATTATGACCAGAAAAAAGGCCTATTTTAATATTCAAACATCTTGATAAACAAAAGACACAAATGAAGCCGGTCCCCTGAGGACTAAGACAGAACACTGATGATCTTAACACTCGCCAAACAACATCCAACTCTGGGACATAATGTGTCTCTTGGAATTACACAATAACACTGTTCACTCACACACACACACACACACACACACACACACACACACACACACACACACACACACACAGGATAAACAAAGAGCGGAACATACTGAAAAATGTAATGTGTATCTGTGGTCAAGTCTGGTAATGCACTTAGACACAAGATGACTGGCGGTGGTCATGAAAGCTATCAACACCTGGAGATCATTTATCAAATTGGTCTGTAGTTTTCAAAAGGTCTGTACTAATTCTGTCACAAATATTTCTCCAAATTCTATCAAACAAAAAAATCTGCCAGTCTGGCTGTTCCTTTCAAACGTTGATTTTCAGGACTGAAACCTGCCTGCAACCAATGACCAGAACAGTTTTTTTTGTCAAATTTGCTTTGTTTGGTTGTGTTCTCTCGACTTGTCATTGTCTGTGTTTACGGTGGCATTATGGTCATCACTGCTCCCACAATTAATGGACCTAGTAGAGAGAGAGAGAGAGAGAGAGAGAGAGAGAGAGAGAGAGAGAGAGAGAGAGAGCGACCAAAGCCAATTGTCCTTGTGTGGAGCACACTATACTGTTGACTTTGTCATGGTGCCATGTTGGATGGGGTCCACTCCATCATATCCATGCCCAGATGCTACAAGAGAGATAAGTGGATTGTACAGAACAGGCTTGTCAGGGATCCTATATATTCACCCTGAATCTGTGGATAGAAGAACACAAATAGGCTTTTAAAGTGAAGTGATTTAGATTAGGTTTAGGCTCTTTTTAGCCTCTTTTATTATGGATTGTTTTACACAACTTGGCTCAGTCTGAAGGCATGTTTCTTGGAAACAAAGCAAAACTGCTGGCAGTATCAAATGTTTTCAATGGCTTTTAGAGGCCAGAAAATGTAACATTAGCTACCTATTTGAATGCTTAGCTCATGGAGATTGTATTAAATGGGAACTGGAAGGATTTCGGATACATCATTAAGAAGACATGTTTAAGGCTTTATACAATCAGCATCCAGTATGATAGTTTGATGAAAAACCTGAAAATTACAATCAGGTGTGCATATTGATTCCAGTGTGTCCTCGCTTTTATTATAGTAATGATGCACTTGACTTTATAATGAGTGTTTTAAAAGGAATGAAAATGTGTTAATTTACACATTTTTTGATTGGATGGTCTAGTCCCTATTTGCTGTGCTTTATCAGTTTATTTCCAACTGATTATTTTGTGGAATGACTCCCTCACAATAACACTACTGAAGCATTAAGTCAAGATAAAACCAATCTAAATATGAACATGCATGATGGCTACGCTATATGCACCCAACTAATGGTTTCATTATTTCATAATAATGGGTTAATGTTTATTTAAAATGCCTATTTACTCAAATTGTCCTTGCATGTATATGGCTCCTAACATAAGTGCTCTTCAGCTTCTTCTGAGGTTTGGGTTGTTATTTGCACAATTAACATTCAGATATATGTTTTCAAATAGAGCTATATTGGTGTTCACAACCTGAGCTCAAATTCAGCAGAGAGTTTAAAAAGAGATTAGTCAGCTTCCCGTCCCCTGCCCCAAAGCACACAATCACACACTCACACCCTCCTCTACGCTGCATGACCCTGTATATTTTTGAACCTCAGCCAGCTCTCTTCTTTAAGAGTCCAAATCCTGTGGCTGCCAGTCAACTTCAAAGCGGTTGGGCTGTGGCTGCCTTTCTTAACCTCCAAATCGGGCTGGTCTTGTTACAGCTGCGCTGTCAGGGACAGAGTGGGCAGTGTTTGCATTTCTATGTATGTGTGTGTGTGTGTGCCTGTGTGGACAGAGTGGGCAGTGTACTGGGTCTGCTGATTAACCCCTGGGCCAGGGCCGTTCTCCTCAGCCAGACAGATCGGCTTTCGCCAGGCCCGGCCCCTGTAACGAGAGCCCACACCAACAAGCCACTTCAAAGAGACAGGGCCAACAGGAATGTCAGGTTCAGAACCGGAGGGAGCGATAGAAACAGAGCAAGAGAGAGAGAGAGAGGGTGAAGCAGAAGTAGGAAAAGGCCGTGTACATCTATGCGTCTGTGTGTTGCTCAGTTTGAACATAGAGAGAGAGAGTGTGTGGGGAGGCTGGCTCACATTTGGTCAGCAGCAGGACTTCGACCCTATCTAAACCTTACTCACTCGAGCGCTTCCTTTTTTCATTTGCAGCGGAGGGAATTTGTTTTAATTTAATTTGGCAGCAAAGCAAAAGGCCTTTGGGATTGTTTGGCCTTTGTCTAGAACAGCCACGCCTCTTTAGAGACGGGCAGCATGTGTGTGGACCCTTTTTTTTTTTTACCTCTGCTGCCACAAAGCGATGCCTCATCCTCTCTCTGACCTCTCTGAGCAAAAGAAAATCTATGACAGTTGAAAACATAAATTGGGTGAGCTTTGCCACAAATCTACAAACTACACTGAAGCCCTGAAAAATAAACAATGAAACTTTACAATGCACAGTGAATCTGTTTCAGTGTATCATTGACATATTTGGATCAAAGATGTGTTATGTATTAACATATTATTATTACAAGTAGCAGTAGGGAGATGATGATAACATCTCACTGACAGTGCTCACAACTTTGATGACTCCTGTCCCCAATTATGCTAGGTGTAGTGTTACTGGTGTACTGTATGGCCCAATCCCAAAGTGAGCCCTGAGGACTTAGGACTAAAGACTCACAGACTTAATTGGTCTCAGATGCTAAGTGAGTGAGTGTGTGAGGCCACATGGTCTCAGATAGGTATAAATGGGATTGGGACAGCACTTCATGAGATCACATGTGCACTTGGCAAAGTTTAATATCAAAGTTGTTGTTGACATTTGCTGGTTTGGGAATTTTCATTTTAAGTTTGTTGCTTTTCACATGGCCAAGGCATAGGAGAAGGTGGCCTGAGTCCAAATTTTTTCAAACTCTTGTTTTATAAGCTGGACAACATGCCGCCGCTTCATCTCTTCATCACCACCCAACAGGAGAACAACCACCACCACCTGAAACCCAACCCATCAGAAACCCAACTATGCAGTGTCCATTTTAAAAACCGAGATACGAAAAAAAGAACACAGCGTCTCATGGGATGGCCACAAACTCTCCAACCACCCCCACCCTGTATACTTTGGAGTCACACTCGACAGGACACTCAAAACTCACCTTCAGAGCACCAAAGCTAAGGTCAACACATGCAACAACATCCTGCACAAACTGGTAAAGTCAAAGTGGGGCGCCGATCCACCAACCAACTGCCCTAGCCCTGTGCTTCTCCAGAACCGAATTCACGTGGAGCCGCTCCCACCACACCAAACTGATTGACACAGCCCTCAACGACACCTGCCGCATTATCACGGGATGCATAAAGACAACGCCAATCCCGTCCTCTAAACTCTAGCTGGTCTTTGTTAGTTTTTGTGTGTGCACGTGTACATCTTTTTATATTTTTAAATAATGTATTTATATGATAATGTATCATTTGTTTACACTTTATCTGTGTGGTGGAACACAAACACACAAAAAACACAATCATTGTTCTATTTCTAAGAAACAAACTAGAAGGGCAGAAAGTAATTATTTCCGATTATTCTGACACCACCTGAATACAGCACAATTGCCCTTTCTCGAAATGCTAACCAACATGAAGTATGTGATTTGAAGCACCTCCAAAATTGACTGAGTTCTTCCATAGCCCATGCTACACCATTTTACCAAGTTTCATGAAAATTGGGCCAGTAGTTTTTACATGAACCTGCTGACAAATAAACAAACGGACAAACAAACGGACAAACCAAACCAAAAACATAAGGTAAGGTATTAATCTGTTCTCTACTTCATTACAACTAACACTACTACAACTTGGCATAAACAACTCACTGATAGTGTGCTGAGTGTGCATGAGTATGAGTTCCCACAATCCCCAAAAAAAAACAGGCTTGACAGAATAATACATATCCAACACACTTTGGGATAAAAATCCTTTCCTATTTATGTATGAGTGTGTATTCTTGTGTGATGGTGATTCATTTTGTAATGGGACACACCCATACAAATGTGTTGTCATGAGATGCACAGAAGAATCCCCTGCGGGGGTTAGGTTTGCTGTGGCAGAGAACCGGGCTGAGCCGCTCTGTCGATCACCCAACACTGTGCTGCCTTTTGTAGCTCAGAGACAATGGGCCGCTGCTGGGGAGAGAGACAGGCAACCTGAACCTGACACAGGAAGCTCTTAAAGCTACACAAAACAAACTGCTGAGCTCTGGCATTTCCCCCTACTGAAAGACTATCTCCACCGTCATTAAAGGTGAACTCAATCGTCTAATCTCCTCCAAAGTCACTGAGCAACCACGGCTATCACCCTACTTCCCCTCCTCCTTTTCTGCTTCCTCCCTCGTTCTCCCCGTCCCTCTATTCTCACTCACCTCGTGAGGGTCAGGTCATCAATGAAATGCCATCAGATCTCTGGGGGGTTAGAGGTCATAGGACAACAATGTTCTGTTGAATGTGCTCTGTGGCAGTCTGAAAGGAGGTGCTGTTTTGTGTTGCTCTGATCGATGGAAGGTAGCTCACAGGAAGCCACATGCTTGTGTTCAAGCAAATCACTTTGTTTAGGGTTCATCCATATTCCTCAACAGACGTTAGTGAATGCCTTGTAATACTTGATTCTTTCAAACAGACTGCTTATATAAATTTCATGCATGTATATTGTTTAACCTGGCAGAAGATTGACATGCTGCTCAACATTTGTAAAATAACAATTGTAGAGTGTATATTTTCACGTTTGAAATCCTCAGCAGGTAATCAATAGCATGCCAAGAAGAGAGCGGTAAATAGCATGTCTTGTGATGTGAATTGAAAAACAACGCAACAGACTAACAGAAAACAAACAGAAAGCCATCCAACCATTACCACTGAGAATATAATGAAAAACTGAGGATGGACATGCACATACAAACACATTATGTTCTGTGTTGCAATACATATCATTTTGATGTCATCCACATTTGGCTAAGGCCATTTGCACCTCTTGCATAATATGCTGCCAGCTATATAAATAGCACTGTTTGGAATTCAATTATCTGTTGCCTTTTTTTATTCAGGGACTATGAAAAGGCCTCTCTCTTCTCTCAGCCAGTGCTGTCATTGAGCAAAGATTGAAAAATGGCATTCACCCCTACTATTATCGCATCAAAATCTGCCTGGGCACTGTGCATACCAGCTCATTACCTTGGTGAAAAAGCCACCTTAACCTACATTAAAAGCTGGCCATGTAATTAATGACTTTTTAAGCTATTGAACCAAAAGCAATTAGGTTATAAAGGAGGGCTTGCTCAGTAATATGAATACCTTTCCGTTATTAGTTGCATCCTTGAAGAGGAGATGCTAACCAAATGTGACAGTCCCTTGAATTAAGATACTAATGTTTCCACTTATTTGAACTTGTCAATCAAGCTTTATTTCATTGTTGTGTCTGTGTGTGTGTGTGTGTGTGTGTGTGGGGGTGTGGGGTGGGGGAGCACAAATACAAATCTAGAGTTCAATGGTATTTGAAGGTTAACACATTTCTGTGCATTTGTGTCTTTGTGTGTGTTTACATGTGTATATGTGGTTTACGTGCGTACATGCTTGTGTGCTTGCCCATGCACGTTAAGCGGAAGAGAGCAAACCAGATACAGCTTATTCCATCAGCACAGTGTGCAGGGCGTAGATAAGACTTCATACAACACATTTGCTCTGTATTTGTTTAAGACTTTATCGCGTGTTCCAGTGGAGGTAGAAACAGGCGAGACATGTGGTCTACATTCTAATGCCTGGGAGGGTCAGCTCAGTGGTCAACCAGCACATTACTCTATGTCCACACAGGACAGGTTAGAACGCACAAGACTAATGCTGCAGCTCATCCAAAAGGTCATGTGTGGATATTAATGTGTAACTTTAACTGAACCTGCATGAGGAAAAGCCTCCTCTCTCATGAACAATGTATCACAGAAAGGGAAGCATATGCCTGCAGGATGCAATGCAAAGTTTATATGAGTTAATTTCCTGACTTTTCTGAAAGTAAATGAAGGTAAAATAACTTGATATTTATGTTGTAGTTTTGCTCCAGACAGTAATCGAAGGCCTGAGTGTAATTAGTCAGGCTCTTGGAAAAACATCTTTTCTTCAGATTGATCCAGCCAAACGTTTCACTCCACCTCATTATTCACAAACATGCAGCCTAGAAACGGCTTCCTGACAATATATATTGCAACAGGCTAAAGTTCCCAAAATTGATGTTAACCTGTTGAAGCCATTAGAAGAAAGATGTCAAGAATATAATTGCTGTAACAAGATGAAAAATTATATTCTCTGAGGCTACAGGTGATCTTTTTCCTGTGTAAAAATATGTACAGGCCAAACATTTGGAACCACCTTCTCATTCAAGGTGTTTCCTTTCCCTTGGGTTCCTTTCATGACTATTTACATTGTAGATTATCACTGAAGGCATCACAACTATAAATGAACACATATGGAATTATGTTCTTAACAAAAAAGTGTGAAATAACTGAAAATATGTCTTATATTCTAGTTTCTTCAAAAGTAGCTGTACTGATTACTGCTTTGCACACTCTTGGAATTCTCTTGATGAGCTTCAAGAGGCAGTCACCTGAAATGGTTTCCCAACAGTCTTGAAGGAGTTCCCAGAGATGATCAGCACTTGTTGGCCCTTTTGCCTTCACTCTGCGGTCCAGCTCTCCCCAAACCATTGTGATTGGGTTCAGGTCCGGTGACTGTGGAGGCGCAGCCCTCCATCACTCTCTTTCTTGGTCAAATAGCCTTTACACAGCCTGGAGGTGTGTTTGGGGTCATTGTCCTGTTGAATAATAAATGATGGTCCAACTAAACCTAAACTGGATGGGATGACATGCAGCTGCAGGATGCTGTGTTAGCCATGCTGGTTCAGTATGCCTTCGATTTTGAATAAATCCCCAACAGTGTCACCAGTGTCCTCCATGCTTCACGGTGGGAACCAGTCATGTAGAATCCATCCTGTCACCTTTTCTCTGTCGCACAAAGACAAGGCGGTTGGAACCAAAGATCTAAAACTTGGACTCATCAGACCAAAGCCCAGATTTCCACTGGTCTAATGTCCATTCCTTGTGTTTCTTGGCCCAAACAAATCTCTTCTGCATGTTGCCTCTCCTTAGCAATGGTTTCCTAGCGGCTGTTTGACCATGAAGGCCTGATTCACGCAGTCTACTCTTAACAGTTGTTCTAGAGATGTGTCTGCTGCTAGAACTCTGTGTGGTATTCATCTGGTCTCTAATCTGAGCTGCTGCTTGCGATTTCTGAGGCTGGTGACTCATATGAACTTATCCTCAGCAGCAGAGGTGACTCTTGGTCTTCCTTTCCTGGGGCGGTCCTCATGTGAGCCAGTTTCGTTGTAGCGCTTGATGTTTTTTTTGCAACTGCACTTGGGAACACATTCAAAGTTTTTCGCAATGTGACTGACCATCATTTCTTAAAGTAATGATGGCCACTCTTTTCTCTTTACTTAGCTGATAATATCACCGACATTTAATTAGTATTGTGTTATATTACTGAGTTACAGCAAAAAGGAATACATTACTCCCAACACTACTCATAAATCGACTGGATTTTAAGATTCCAACAAGGTTATGGACATCCGGATGAAAAGAGTGACATCCAGGGAATTTCAGGCAGCAATGGAGGAATCCCGTCAACGTCGTTGCTATAGACTAATTTAGCGCAAGAGGCGTCACTAAGTTCAGTTTTATCAAAGATTGACTATTAAGTGCAAGAGGCGTCACTAAGTTTAATTTTCGTTGTCCTGTGGGGAACTCAAAACTGTTTATTCTTTGGTTGGGGTTTGGATCCTAAAGTTTTGGTGTTTTGGTGTTGAGATAAGATAAATGTATTAAGGCTTAAGACATATTTTAGTTACTTTGTTTACCTGGTTATTTTTTAACACAAAAAAACGGTGTGCAGCTCTATTATCTGAGCAAAGACAAGTGTCGGATCAGGATTCGGTATTGGCAGATATTCAATATTAAAAAAAAAATTGGATTGGATCGGGGGGTCAAAAAAGCTGATCAGGACATCCCCGATACTTGCCTGGAGCGCTTCTGCCAGCTCGAGCCGACAACGTACACTGAGGTGCAACAAGACACAAACAAACCAATAAGTCAGGAATGGCATAATACTGTATGATAAATAAAACATGTATCAATTCTGCCCTAAAAGTGGCATTTCCTACGATAAAAATGAGAATACATTGATAATGATAACAAAGAGGATGATTCTTACACCAACAGTTTTTTTCACCAAGTTGAACAAATCAGTTCATACAGCTCACTCAGATCAGAACCTTCGGCATTCACCCTTCTCAAGTAGGTAATTTACTCAACCGTGATTGCAGGAGCTATCAAATATGACTGCATGTGGAGGTTGTTTGTGTGCTTGTGTGTGCAAGAGAATGAGCCAATGAGAATGTGTGTAGCACACTTTAGCCCCTAATCACCATCAAGTTTAACTTACAGCTGCAGGAAGGCAATTGATCAGCGTGGTCATTAGAAGATACTTCAGCAGACGTTCGGCCCTGCTATTTGAAGTTGCCAAACATGGTATTCAGTGTTTGTATCAGTAATTATTAGTATGCCAGACTCAAATGTTTTTTGTCTAGAATGTATTTCCTACAGACCATATTAATCAGTGTGATAACAGCAAATAGAAATAATTGTGTGTTTTCTGTTGACACACAAATCCTCTGAATTACCACCGTGAATGACAACCGTTCACCTTTAAAATTGATGTTTTCCCAACAGCCCTTTATGCTTAAAATGCATTTCATGATTCTTACAAAACTCATTTCTTTTTTGCAGCAAATTTGTTTTAGAATTCATTATTTACCATGAAATGTGAAGTCTTCTTCATTAGATAGTGTGAAACCCCTCCCTGTCTGCCTCTGCCTCTCTGAAGTCCAGCTAACCATGTTAATCCCACAGCTGAGAACTCTGTGGCATCTCCCTCTAAAGACTTGCAGGGCTGCTGTCTAAATAATTGCCTCATTAGTGTGCGGTGCACAGGTATTGCATAACTGCAAACTTTAGACAAGTGTGTATGCAAATCCAATTGCTTGTCCGACACTCTTTATTCATGTGATCAAAAATCAGCTGAATTATACTAGGGACCCCAGGCCTTAAATGGAAATTTAGGGATAACTAATGCATTTTCTACTAGGTGAACCGTGTGCAGGTTTTGGCTCAGAACAGATGATGTGCAAATAGTTGACAGCTTTCAACTCTGGTGTCATTACATTTTAGATATACATTTTTCTTTGGCAATTAATCACTGAAAAAATGAATGTATAAACACAATATAAAACACAGCAGTCTGTCAATGGCCTCATCACAGCACGTTGGTAAATCAACCTTTCAAAAACTAGAACATACAGTAGTCTTCGAACCAAACTGGCTTTTGGGAGGAAATGCAGGCAGAATTATTCATCATCAGCTAAATGGTATCCGTTTTAAAAGGCTACATTGCTGCAGCTAGCAATAAATGGGTTGTTATTTTAGAGAGCAAAAACAACTCTTTATGGGGCTACATCGTTTAATTTACATGCAGTCAAATTGGTTTGATAAATGCAAATGCAACTGATTGATTTGACACATGTTATACGCATTTGTAATTGGCGGAATTTGCAATCCGAGCCCATTTATAAATTCTTGTAATATTTCTCTACAGTATGCTTTAATGAAATCAATATTTCTCTTTTTTAAATGCAAGGTTTTAACATGAATCCAGTTATACTGTTATCTTACACAATAATGTATTGGAATAATGGGGCTGAGATTCATCAGCACTACACTGTAGTTCATCTTCTATGAATTTTATAAAATGTTATTGAGATTGTAACTGAATCATACATTTTAATTATCAGACTTATCAGAATTTTAATATCATGCTGAATGATTAAACAGCTGAACTGCTTAAGTGTTTTGCAGTGTATTGTGGTGATACAGCTTGCGTAGAGATATGGCAAATGACAAGAAATTCTAAACAGACACTCCTGCAACAGGCAAAGAGATTTAACCAGACAGCTTACAGTGGCTTCATTTTTCTCCCTGTGATGATGCACCCGCTGTTACACCTTTGGCCTCAGAGCTATGGCTCAGAGCGCATCAATGCCTGCTACCTGCATTGACCGCCTGACACAGACTTTTGAGGTTACCTTGAAATGACAAATACCTGATGGACGAGATGACTTTCCCATGTACTGTCATGATAGGAAGACGGAGTACACTGGGCCTGGTGCTCGACAAAAACAAATCACACCCCGGCTTGGTGTAATTAATCTATTTTGAGCTTTATGCCAACAAAAATGGCAACTGTGTATTCTAAAACGTGTTTATTAATGACGGCCAAAGGAAGCGGTAGCACCGGGATGTGTGTCAAATGTGAACAGTCTGCAACATTAGCTACTTCACTACCGTTTATCAACTTCAGCATCATTTGAATGTATATGGTCTGCCCCTGTCTTGTTCCTTAAGTTTTTTTGTATTCATATTGTCTTCTTTAGCCAAGTTCAAGACACCATGTTAAGCAGTTGAAAATAGTCATTATGTAGATTAAGAGGGATTTAAGAAGCCCCATTAAAACTTGAATTATAAAAATATGAAAGCATATACACCCACCCTGTCTCCAACAAAATACGTTGTACAGGCTCAGGGCTGGTATAATAATGTACAAAAAGTTATACACACTAAAATATATGATATACGAAAAACGCGAGGATAGGTGACTCTGAGCTGGGTAGAGAGCACATGCGAGCTGCCGTTCATTTTGGTGCAGATTAGTGTTAAGTTTAGGCAAGAAAAGATGAGTGTTATGCAGCGACAAAAGTTAAGTTAAGGCACCGAAACAACTATTCAAGCTGAGGCAGAAGATTGTGGTTTGTATTAAAACACTCCCAAGGAACACACATTTCCTAGGTGAAAATCTTTTGTTTTCCCCAGGAATAGAACTCTGTTCATTTAAAAACAAAAAAGTTCTCAGAAAGGGTGAAGGGCCTTAACACAAACTGTCCTGAGACAAAAGGGTTGGCAACGTCCCCCTCGCTCTTGACTAAATTGCACATTGTAATCACATTAAGCTGTGTTTGATGTATTATGTCAAGTTTAGTGACGCCCTCCCAGGAGAGGGTTCACCGAAGAAATTTAACATAGCTGTAGTCCATATGTAATTAAAAAGCATGTTATCTCTGGCCTAGAATGTTATGGCTAAGCATTGGCCTGGGTCCAACTAACGTTGATATAATCCCACCCAGCTCTGTTTCTCTGTGGACGGGGTCACTGGGTCACTAACTGCCTCCTTGTGTGCTATTCAGCTGCAGTGAAACAAGGGAAGCCTCTGAGAGAGTTTGAGTCACAGGGTTCAAATACAGCTGGATATCTGCCTGCCTGGTTTTTATATTAAAGTACAGCGGGAGAATCTATCACTCCAAATTGTTGGTTTTCAGACTACAGTGTGAAGAACTAAAAAATTGAGAGCAAACCAAAATCCACACTCTGCAAATATATGGCTTTGCTCAAATAAAAATACGGATCAAATATTGAAACAGGTTGTATGTTTGTGCTTTAAGTCATTTTAATCAGTTCCAGAGGATTAACCAAATAGGATTATTTCACTAAAGGCTGTTAAGCATTATGATACATTTTTAATTTTTTACTATATGGAGGAACGACTGCTCCACTCTTGATATATGCTGATTTTATCAGGAGGTAATCAATCTCAGACTCATTAGGGATGGAATAAGTTTCTACACAACTGGCCCATTTGCTGCAGTGAGCTGAGAGGAAGTACACAGTTCAATCAGCCAAGTCTTAGCTTGTGCAGATGTAGAAAAGCTCTGAAACTTTGTGCTGTTTCAACTCACCTTCAAAGCAGCTAATCAGCCTGTAAAAAAGCTGTTCAAGCGGTAGAAAAACATCCTAAGGTAATGGGTGCGCCTTAAATTTCTTGCACACTCTTCTAATGCATACCAATGAGTGCCGTATATAAAAAGACAGAGAAAGGAGACACAGAAACACATATTCCTAACATAATGTCCTGATTAGAAGCCCTTTATTCTCAAAGACTTCAATCCTAACTTAACCTATTTCATCATATATTGTAGGATTGGTCGATGAAGCACAACTGCAGGAACTGTAGCTAAGTAGTCAACTGGAAACACTTTGTCTGATGGCTTGGAGATCTTACTGTGAGTGCAGTGGGTGGTAGATGCCCAACATGTCTGAGAGTTTGGAAAAGGAGAAGTAGGAGAACAGTTTGAGGCATAATTGCTAGCCACAGGCCTGCCAATGGCCCTCCGGCTGTGAAAGCATGGAAGAGGTCTTGTTCTGACCGGAAAGGTCAGGAAAAAAAAAACTCTTGCAACAACAAAAAAAAGAAAATAGTTTGGGGAGAAAAAAATCTTTTATCTGTAATGAAATCCCATCAGGCATTTGTGTCAGTATTATGCACATATATTTGTACTTTTTCCATTATGCTTTCTCTAATTTAAATACCTTATGGAGAGGGTTTACAGCCCTCAGTTGTAAATGACATCCACTCTTATAGTGGGGAATCTGCGGGGAAATGAGATGCCGTAATTGAGTAGAGACTTGATTTCTTGCAAAGCCAACATAGCTGAAGATGACCAGGCAGTGAACTGCAGGAGGTTTAATTCCCTGTGTTTACTTCACTGGCAGAGCCGTTGTTTTGTGTTATTCACTATGCTAATAAAGACTCCTCTCAGACTACACCAAGCACTGACACACTGCACAAACTGATGCACGGCATCTGTCTCTCCCTATGAACTTGCCAAAGGTGTCCAAATAAAAGGAATAATAAGATTGGATGATGAGTGTATGAGGGATGTGTATGTGTGTATGTGTGTGTGTTACATTAGGTACTGTGAGAAGGCTTTTGTCAATGCTTTCCTTGACAGTTGACATAATTAAAAATTGTTTGTAATTATGCTTTTAATAAAACATTGGATTAAATAGTACTTTTTGTTTTTATGCTTTATTATGTAAAAATCCTTTTTTCAGTTGACATTCTCCTGCACAAGTTATATTCCACTGAAATCATAAAATTAGGAGATATAATGTTGTAGTTAGAGACACTGGAAGCAGAAGTGCAGGATGATTAGTTTTTTTTTTTTTTTTTTTTTACATATTCCACCACTTGAGACTTTAGTGTGCAATGACTCAAGATATTTTTAAGGTGTTTTATCTTGCAGGCTCAGTCTATCAACTACAGAAGACATCTGAAACGTTATATTGAGTCCAGAAAACATTTTTTATCACTGTAAATGACAGGTAGAGCAGCGTCTTATCGAGTCACATGAACACAACATCACCAAGGTAGATGGCCAACGCATTGATGGCAAGATTGTATTTAAGGCCCCATATTGTAAAAAGTCAGATACAATGTATTTTTTATTATAAAGCAGGTCTAGGTGTTATATAAGTACTGTCAAAGTATCAAATGCTCATTCTACAGAAAAATGTACACAGCCCGTATTCACATACAGTGTCTTTAAATGAGCCTTTAGGTGTCACAACTATACTATACTACATATAGGTAGAAAGTGCGCGCTAATGCAGAAGCCCTGAAAACGCTGACCAATCAGAGCAAACTGGGCTTTTTAGGAATCTGCAGGAAAGGAATGAAACCTCCAGTCATGCTGGAACTGCTTTTCAAATGGCATATACTAAAGTAAGAATTTCTACAGGCACTTTTTCAATCAGATTAGGGAGTTGCTGGAGAAAATCTGCATCTGCATTGATATGTTTAATTCAGTCCAAGAATATAAGAACACATTTCCCTGTGCTTCTGACTCACTTACATAGATCTGGTGTTTACATTTTACTTTTTGTTTGTATCGGATCTGAGCTCCACAGTGAGTCCGTACATCCTCTCATGTGCCTGTGCCGCAGATGGAACCATTTTGCTGTACATGTTGGTTGACCTTTTCTCCAAAATGAACAAAACATTTCTCTCTGCAGACAAATGTACCAGAACGCATAATGGGGTGATCAGTATCATCGAGGCGATTTTGGACAAAACTCAAGGTTGTCTGCTCGTGGCTCTATTGGTTTCAATTTGTGTTTGCGAGCAGCTCCAATCTTCCACATGACTCCCTCCTGCAAGAGTTCATCCTGTTGTTACTGGCAAGATTACAAGGAATGAAACACTACAGGAAAATATATATTTTGTTAGATTTGTTAATGCACTACTTCTACATAGGGTTATCTTTTAGGCCATGTTTGGACAGGATATTACAGGATGAATAACACAAGTTACAGTGAATGATACTAATCAGTCTCAGTTTGTTTAAAGATGATAACGACAATTTATTTGGACTCACTGTATAATTTCCTCATAAAGTGCAGGACTCTTGAAAGAAAGTCCTAAATTGACTTCACAATTTAGGATTTTTCCAGAATGTAACACCATTCACAGTATTGCAGTATTTCATGAGAAATGGAAAATATTGCCAATAATGCATTGTTGTTGTTTTTTTTACAGTATAGTAAAATCAAAACAGTATGTCAACATTTTGCTGTTTTATTTAATTTTTTAATTTCTTTTTTTTTTACAGTATTTTGTTACAGTATGCACATATAGTCAAAATCATATACAAAAAAGTTTAAGATAATCTGTTAAATGTGCACATGCAGAATGTGAAAACCGGTAGTGGTACAAGAATCTAATACTTGACAGCAGTGTTGGCGCCAGAACTAAACTGGCAGCTAGGCCTCAGGTTTTCACAAGGGGGCACACATGAAACAACTGCCTGAGCAAAAAGCTCTAGAAATCGGCTTACTACATCACTGAGAACAAACCTAAACACAAACCTGAAATCAAATGATCTTTGATTGTTCACTGTAGTAAAGGACCTCTCCTCGCCTGGATTGAGGATATCTACATTAGATACTTCCCAATAGAAAAGAGAGAGATGTTTCTGCATGACTGGCTGATATAATTGACATAGCTGCTGTGTTAAATTAATTAATTGTATGTTTTTGACCAAAAGCACATCATTTACATTCATGCATCCATAAATGAATGTAGTGAGTATCTACGGTGGAGCCAGATGCAGATTCAATGCTGTGCAATTTCCTGTTCATGCACTAATTACATCAAATTCCTAAAAAGAAAGAACTCAGAAGACATGTATCCCTTGCTATATTTTATGACAAAAGCTTTTTGCACCACTGCATATGAGTGTGTTTCATTCACTTTTCCCCATTCAAGATGTATCTTATCCTTAAAGGACCTTAAAGACTGTAAGACTAAATCATTAACCTGTGTATCAAGTAAATTAATATAAAGTTATAATTGTGGTGGCTTTTAAAGGGCAGAAAATAAAGATGGATCAACAATCGAAAAGAGCAGTGTGACTGGGACCTGGAACAGATATCTGTGTTACGCACAATGACTTAAATGTAGAGGCAGATGAGGTCATATGCTAACTACCACTAATGTTCCTCAATGGCGCCTTTGTTCAGCAACCCTCCACTCAAGTTTTAAGTGTACTTCCTTTGCAGAGTGTTAAGATTGTGTGATGGGACATTTCGACATTTCTTAAAGTCCTAATGGGTTTGGCGCTGGGGGGAAAGAGGGTGAAACTTAATTGGAATAGACTTTTCCACCTCTAAATTTTAATGAACTGCTGGGCTGAATGTCTCGTATTAGGTGAAATTGTCCATTAGCATTTTAAATGACCAGCTATCTTCATTATAATCAGGGTGAGATGCATTTCTGCGCTGAGGATCTATTGATTACTCGGCAATGTCAAAGTCTGCATGAAGACATAGAGGTGGACAGACGTGTGACAGGCTTTCTGCTGTAGCTTAAAGAGGATCAGTGCAGCAGTCAGAGGCAAAAGTAATAATCCCTTTTGCACACTTTTAAATAATTACAGTAATATGAAGATAATTGCAGTGGAGCTTTATCATGAGACAAACCTGTCCTATACCGTAATTTAATTTACGCTTCCTGTGAAAACAATCTCTCATTCCAATTTCATAAGTGGAGATGAAACAGTTGCAATTGTGTTTTGTTCTTCTATACAAGATGCATGGATTTTAAATCTGTGCCTTCCACATTTAACTGCATCAAACCAATGCTGTATGTTTATTATATTATTATTATTTATTATTATTATTATTTATCTAACAGTTTGGAGTGCATTTTTTAAGCATTTTCACATGAGAAAGCGTTGTGATGACAGTGGAATACATGCATGACTACTAATTAGTTTGAATTTATTATGATATATTGTGGGGGCCTTTTTAATTGCTTGCCTTTGAAAAGGAAGGAAATACAGCAGCACGTAGACATCTGCTGTTTAATTTCTGTTTCCACTCTATAATAACTATATTGAAAAAAGTGCTTCTCATTTCAGTCAGCTTTCAAACACTGATGATAAGAGAATGATTGTATTGTTATTGAATACATATTAAATACTCATTTCATGAAAGGCTTTGTTTAAAATCACTGATGATTTTTTATGAGGGTAGTTTGAGTTTTTCCACTTCTCAAAATTACCCAGTTTCTTTGATAGCTTTGACAGTTTTTCAATTTTTGACTCAAAGCACCCCAAGCAAATATTTGAAAGCCTTTTCCAACTAAAGCAAACTTGAGACCAAGGTTGGCAAACATTTGCACTATATATCACACAGACCTCATATACAGTCACATTCAATGTGCCCCTAACTCATTACCAACCTACGAGCCCAAAGTATGATCACAATAATCTCATTTTAATTTGAGTTACTGCAAAAAAAGGGGGGTGGGGTTGAATAATCAGATTGCCCTTGTTGGAGTGGGGAGAGTTGGCCAGTGTTTGAGAATACTTCCAGATGGTGTTGAGCCGGCAGACTGGCACTGTGAAAAAGCTGGGGAACCTCCCTCAGACAGAGTACCATGCCCTCACCCCTCCACCCTCTCCTCGCTCTTCTTCTCCTCTCCATATTTGTCGTCTTTCCTGTCCAATCTCACTATTCCTGCCCTTCGTTGCCCTCCTGATTTCCGTCTCCTATCTCTCACTCCCCATCTCATTGTTGCCCCTCACCCCTTCCTTCCCTCCTTGCCCAGCCTTTACCCCCTACCTCCTGTCTATTCCTTCCTCCCCACATCTTTTCGCTTATGCAAACAGTGTATTGCCCAATAAAAAGGCCTTAGCAGCACTGTCCCCTCCTTTCCCCCAGCCTCCTCACTATCCTACAAGGGGCGACAGAGCCCTGCCCTCCGATTACACTGGGGGCGCGGGGTTAGAATACAGCCCTGAGGGCTGGCAGCTGTCAATTAGTGATAACTGCCGAGAGAAAGAGAGCCCCCCGGCTCCTTCATTAATTAGAGGAGCATCACCTAGCAACGGTCCTGAGGAAGTCTTCAATGGGGATGCCTGGTGAGAGGCACACAGAAATGACGATGAGGTAGAGGTTAGAAATGGAGAGAGAATGATGAGAGATAGAGGGGGGTAGATGGAAAGAGGATAATGAAACCTCTTTAGAGGACGTTGTGACGCGAGACAGCCACTGTCCACGTGAAGATTCCATGTTATACACTATCCTAAATATCCACAGGTGTTTGTGTATCCTCTTTCGCGGAAGTTATTGTTTTAATAAACTTTGAATGTTTTTACCTCTGTTAATACTACGCAAGATGAGGTGTAGTAATATGCATGAAAATGGAATGTGTCTCAATCAGGGAGGGCTTTTGAGGGATGAGCACACAAAAATAGTTTCACTGAAAGGAAGTGATGGCCTGCTCTTTAATACAATCACTTCATCAGCCAACCTCATTGCCTTGTTCCTCCAGGCGAGTTCAGTTCTCTTGCAAACACATTAATATAGAGGTGAATATGAAATGCTCCATGCTGGAGCCAACCCCCACACACAACCACCACCACCTTTGTCTGACAGAGTGGCAGCACATAGAGCCATGAACAGGTGATAAATCCTTGTCAGGTTTTATTAAAACCCAGCCAGGCCAAACAGAACACCTCATATTGAGCTGCAATACCCAAGGAGACACTGTATGAGAGAGAGAGGGAGAGCTTTTCTGTTTGGTATGCTCTCCAGCAGTGAACTACTGTCTCATCTCTGATGTCATTAAAGTGGAGGTGGAGGAGGAATAAGCCCTTCCAAGAACACACACGAACACCCACCCGTGCACACACAAACACCTCTGCCCCCTGCTGGATTGCCAGACCAAGGGGCCGGTTGTCATTACTTTTGCCTAAATCCCCGCTGCTAGAAATAACAGGGCACTGAATTGAAAGCTTTGTCATGGCAAAGAAAATGCAAGGTGAACCTTTAAGTCTCAATTAAAATGAAAGTCATCCTTTAACAAGAAGATATGCTTGTACATTTTTTATGTGAAGCTGACCTGAGTGTATGCATTAAGTATCTCTTAAAAAACGTATTTCCTATTAAAAATGGAAAGACATAATCCTCACGTGTACATGAAGTATGAATGCACTTCTCCTCTCTTCCACACAGACACAAATAAACACGCCATAAAACATGAACACCTCTGGAGACCAATTTATGGGTTTCTTTAAATATTCTATTTTCTCTTCTCCTCCCTGAGTGGTGTTTTTCACAGTCGACCTCTCAGCAGGTCAACCTGCTGACTGGACAACAATAGAAATCATCACTTTGCTCATTATTTATTTACCTGGAAGAAGAGCACTTTTGAGACAATTAATCAAGTCAGTGAAAGATTTATAAGCGGCTTGACCGGAGCGCCCAGACAGTAAATGGGGCAGGTTGTCAAATACGGGGAGTGATCTGTGCAAACCAATTACTCTGTCATGTCATGACGACCCAAATAACCCGAGCCGGGCTTGTTAAAAAATATGAAGCTGAAAGTATGGCTGCTATGTGTGGTGTTAATTCAGTGTTGGAGCAGGAGACTGGACACTCTCATCACTCTGCAGGGAGAACAAAACAACCCACTTGAAGAATGCTTTCCCCTGAACATAAGAACACACACACACACACACACACTCATCTATTCCTCTCATAGAGTCAGATGTGTAAAGTCGCACAGTCACATATGCAATAATGAACAATACTTAAACATGCTGACAGTACATGTGGTTTCACAACTGAGTGCACACACCATATGTAAAAGCTTGTGTCATCTCAGCACATTTCAACAGCACTGTCTCAAAGGAGATAGCCACGCTCCCTCCCTCCCTCCCTCCCTCTTTCTCCCTCCTCTGTGTCTTATTGTCCTTGATGACCAAGCTGTTGGGTGGTCTGTCTGACCGTGCTGACCCTTGTGCTTGGGCTGACGTAAATTTGCTAATGGTTAGCATCTTGCTTCTCCTGTTACAGACCATTTCTGTGCTCAGTTGATGTGAGCCGTTACTTCTGCACAGGTAGAGAGGTCTGTTGGGAGCCAGTTTGCATGTGTGTGTGGGTGTCTCAGGTGAGAGAGGGATTATTTGGGAATATCGCTGTACTTGCAGTGCTGCCTGAAGACTAGAAGTGTTGAAACACATGCAGTGCAGCACACATGTACAGATGCTTCTCTGGGCCACTGGCACACAGTCTAATTCAGTTTGTGTGTTTGTGAGTAGTAACATGTATGACCATTTTATTGCCAGCAGGGTCAGAGAGCAAAGGCTGGCTTCTTGTCAGATGCAAACCCCAGGCACAAACCTCACTTGGATCACACTTTCACTTTGTTTTTTCTCTCAAAAATTGTAATGTAAAATGTATTATATTGTAAAAAAAAACTTAAAAATGTTCATATTCAAGTGACTGAAACACAAAGGTTCATCACTTTGTTTTCTGTTCATGGCATCATACAAAATGTGTTCAATTAATTGTGACCTCAGCAACATTGTCGCCATGCCTGAGCTTTAAAGCCCTGTGTAGCTTGAGACTATTCTGTTTATTTTAGTTTACTATATGACAGGAGAATACTGCGTTGAAGTGAGTGTAGGACTTGGAGAGTGCTAAGCTTTAAATGGAGTAAATCAGCCATTGCATTGATTCGACAGATTCTGAGACAGTATACAGTATACTTCTAGACTTTGTGTCAGAGAGGGATTTATTATGTGCTTTGGCATCCACCATGTACAGTAGATGCTGCAGAGTGAACAACAAGATAAGGTGATAAGTTTTGAAAATTGTGGTGGTTATACAAAAAAAAGGCAGAACACATTTTTTTTCCCATTGTACTTAACAAGAAAGTGTTGGGCTATCTGCAGTTCTCACATAATTAACATTTTTATCTTTCTCTCCCATGGAAAACACATGTAAATCCAAGGCTATAAAGAGATTGTTAACCTGTCTTATTATCATTACACTGTTAGCTTTCACAGCTGGAAGGTCTTAGGAAATCTTGGCATAACCGTGTTGGATGGTGTTCACTTTCAGATATGAAAACTGTTTGCTGTCCACCTAAAAAATAAGGAGAGGGAGAGGACATGAATTCTCCTCCGTTCCTTGCTGTAATTCAGTACTGCTGTAAACACACAGCTGGAAAAAGGCAAAGCACTGGGCAAACCATGATGTTTGGACTGCCGAATTAAAAAGAAATCTTACAGCATAGTTCCTATGGCACGCAAGAGAGTATACCCTCTGCATAGTTCCTCTCTCAATCTTTTCTTGTACTTCACCCCTCCCTTTATAAACACTGCAATCAGCGCATCTCTGAGTATTGCCATGTCTAACCCAACAAACCAAAAACAGATCATGTAAAGCTACGTTTTACAGCCAGGGTTTTAAGGAGAGAAGCACAGGGATGCGGAGGAGCCTGCTGCTGATGACAGTAGAGAAAGTGAGCTGAGGGCAGAAAGAACTACAAGAGACCCTGAGATGGGTCAGGGTCGAAGTGCCCCACGCTAATAGCGGCAGCCTGTAAACAGTGGCACACCTGCCACTCTGCAAGTGTTTGCCTGCTGAGAAGATGTTAACGCTGTGGCGTCTCCCAGCCCTGTTTATGCAATAACCAAACAGAAAGAGAGGTCTTCAAAGACAACCTGATTCTCTGTAATCACTCCTGTTTGGGCTTTGATCTCGGGGAGGGAAGAGAGAAAATAATTACACGTTTCTGGGTGCCCTTTTACAATGAATGAAAGGCAATGTTAAATTTGAATCGTATGGTAATGGGAGGTTGTTTGTGTGAATGTGATGGGGAGGTGTTGAATGCTACTTGAGGGAAATAAAACAAGACCTGCTGAGACATTTTGTCCTACCAGCCCTGAAAGCTTCTGGCATCTTGCCTCATGCTGCCTCCACAGAACACAAAGGAGAGGTCAGGAAACGATGTGATGGCTGACATTATCAAGCCCCTGGTGCACTTTGTGAGAGGAGAGGACACACTGACTGACTGACTGACTGACTGACTGACTGACTACTCTGCATTTCAATGTGCATCCACTCATTTGTGCCGTGGACCGCTTGGAAAAATGCTTTTATTTTGTTCTGGGCCCTTTCATGAGTGTCTCCCTATAATCTATGTGATAACGGAGCAGACTGAGAACAGTATCAGGATTCTTTTTGTCAGACATTTTTATTTTCCTTTCATCTTCTATCAGTATGAAAGGCCAAGCTATCAAGCAGTCTGGAGCAGTGAAAGAGATGTCCTTATTTTTTCATAATGAATCTGAGCACACAAGGCCATCTCCAAGAGGTCTAGAAAGTGAAATGTAGAAGAAGTAAAATGTCTGGACAGTGAGAATTGGTCTTGCATTAAGCTGAAGATGAACAAAAACACATTGAAATGGTAGGTTATTAATGTTTTCAATTTTTCATCATGATAATACCTCAGACTTGATAAAGCGTATCCTTCCATATTGAGCTCTGAGTATATGCTTCATAATAGATGAAAAGTGATTGAATGTTTTGGTCAGACGCAGAAACCCAGCATGCCTTGAATCTTATGCAATTACGAGCTGGATGTAAGGATGGGTAATCAATTGAGAAATCCATGACAGTTTCTCCATTCGGAACACATGGGAAGACAGCCAGTCATCCTTCACGTGGCCTTTGTGACTGATGCATCTACTTACCATCTACAACATGTATGACCATATTGCACGCACACACAACACTGGATCCTGCATTATGAATTGAGGTTGTCTAAACATGATGATGGTGAAGCCAACAATGAGTATCAGTCATCCTGCCGCCACTTCTTCGAGCTTCTGTTGTGAGTGATTGGGCTTTGAAAGGGCAGAGTCTTGACTGTGACTGCATCTGGAGGCTGTGACCCCACAAATAGAAGTGACCTCACTTGGCTATTTTCCATAGTTTTGTGTTTGACTGCTAAAAGCATTTCAAAAACCACAATTGTTGTCCTATTTTGGCGTTTTTTTTTTCTGGGAAGCGGCCTCTGGTGGTTGTGCACATAATAGTCTTTTAAAATTTCTGACTTTGACACACCACACAGATGTTTCCTTCCAACAGTCAACATTGGTTTCTTTTATGTCCACAATTGCTCCTCTGTCTTAACCAAGAACTTTAACTGCCTAAACTTAAAAGTGTATTCCACGGATTTAGCATTAAACCATAAAGTTTCTGTATGAACATGTGACATTGGTCAAAAGCACTTTTGATGGTCTTACTGATCACTAATATCTTCTTCAGCTGAATTATTTGTAAAGAAATATAATGCTTTTATAACAGTAATATGTAATGAGTATTTTTTGAGAAACTTGAGGTGCTGGTGATTGATTTTTGGTACCTTTGGACAGAGCCCATGAAACCATTTCTCCCTGTTTCTACTTATGCTAAGCTAAGCTAACCAGCTGCTGGCTGTAGCTTTACCATACAGCAATTGATCTTCTCAACAGCAAGAAAGCAGATTTGCATATTCCCAAAATGACAAATTTAAAACTGATGCAGCAGAATCCCATACATTTTTCTGGCCTCTACATGATTTACAATAGATGGGTAGGTAGATGAAAAAACATTTATTTGCATAATAATCTCTCATCCAGTTTGGAAGGCAATGTCAAACAACCTACAGTATTTTAAGGTATGGTGGAGAAGTCTATTTCCAGTAAAAACTTTCCAGAGTGTAAACACAATGTCTTCTGGTGATACATGCCAGCCCAGCAGTGTCATTCTTACCACATCCTGTGTAATACTGAGACGACGCATTACTATACGTGAGGTAGACTAGCACCTGGGGGAGTGTTTGCTGAGCTCTGCTGCTGTCACGCCTGCAATTGGGCAGAGCAGGGATTCAAGGAAGCAGGGATAGAGAGATGGAGGAGTGAAGCCAGAGGGAGGAGAACGGGTGGAGGAAGAAGGGAGGGGGAAATAGATGCAGATGAAAGAAATGCAGTGACAGATTCAGGAGAGAGGTGGAGAGGGATGTGTGGAGAGATGGAAGCAAGGAGAGAAAAAGAGGCAGGGAACCCAGCAGGTGTTCCCAGTAAGTCTGCCTTCTCCGCTGCAAGTTCTCAGCCTCAGCCAGGGGAATGACGACACAGCTGCTGCCATGAAGGCCGGAAGACTGAAAGACCCAGTAACCAATATTTTACTGCAGGGCAGAACACGACTTGCCTGAGCCACATCCAACTTTGCCTCTTCATATTTCTGTAAAATCGAGGGGTGGAATAAATGAAAATAAAACACCTCCGACAACGGCACTGGTAACACTTCAGTCTAATCAGCACTACATAACTGGGAAGAGGTTTCAAAATCCATTAGATGGCAAAATGCCATATATGATGGACATTTATATTATTAAATTGAACAGCATTTTAGGTTTACTGACTGATGGCAGTCAGGCCTGCTGTTCTCTTCTGTAAACCTAATCATGTTTCTGTGTCAAATGCTGTGTTTTTATTGTGTCTGACACCAGGTGGATTATGTTGCTTAATTCACAATGAATCAAACAAAAGCTAATACTAATCCAGCGCGAGGCTTCAGTGTGATGTCTGACGCTCCGGATTAATTCCCAACATTCCTCAACCAGCCTAATCCTTAACGAACCAGACGGGATAGTATCCTAACTGACAGTTTCTGCCTCGTTATGGCAGGGTGATATGCTTCACCTACCTCTTACCTCAGAAAATCCATTCTGATGAGCGAGACAAAGGGGAAGCCATTACAGAAAGAATAAACTGGGTAAAACTTTCCCAACAGCTTTTCTTCAGCAGCCATTAAGCCAGTCTTGAAGCCTTTTGGAGTATGTTCTGCTACTCTTAAGGTTTAGGTTTTGACATTCTGAAATCAATAGGAGGCAGGGAGATGTATTTTTTTTTTTTTTACAGTTTCGTGAAGCCTGGGTGGAAACACTTCAATCAGGCCTGCAGAGGACCTGACAGGAGACAGGGGGATCGATCCATAATGAGGAGAGCCCTACCTGGGGTTCCACTCAAGGCTCGTCTTTTCTCAGCTACCTCAAATCCAGCAAATCCACCATCCCCACTGGATCCGCTGATAACATCAACTTGCTAAAGTATATTTTGTCTAAAAAAACTTCCGTAGAGATATTGTTAAAGCAGATTCTGAGTTTTGCTTTCTTACAGTGATTTATTTGCAATTTCTTGTAACAGTGCATTTACAGACTGCACGGACTGAATGGTAATTAAATAACTGAAGAGGGTGATAACTACTGCAGTTATTGTGCTGAAATAGCTGACACAAATAAACTATAATAAACTTTTGCACAGTCTAAAGTGACATCCAAAGTAATTTTGTTGAAATCTTAGCCCTCCTTACCACTGCAGCCCCAGCCACTGTTCTAGAAATGTATTGGCCATTTCAAAAGATGCTATTGTATCATCAAGCCAGCCTAGTTAATTAGGCATCCAGCCGGCCTAACTCTATTGAATACACAGTCCCTCTGGGCCCCACAGCTGCTGCAGCTACTATGGAGGTTAAGTGCTAAAACATGTTCCCCCTATTACATGACTCACAGAGGTATAGTACCAATGGATTTCTAGTTACCTTACAGTGCTCTGCATTTGTCAGAGGGCAACTAAAAGGAAGAGCTAAAATAGGTGACGCTCTGATAACATATTTCATGAACAAGTTTTTTAAAAACCAGGGCAAAATGTGGGAGAAATAGAACATCCAACGCCAGTAGATTTAACCAATTTCATTTGGATAGAAAACTGTTTCACAGTAAATCCTGATGGATTGAAGTTTCTCTGCTGCTGACTTCAAACAAGCATGACCTCATAACAGCCCGTTCACCTTAAACTCCCTCTATCTCCAGGAATTCATGTGATGTCATCAACACCAACTGACTAAATCTCCCTAAAATATGATTTACGCACGCAGACACATACAGTAGCTGTCAGCAGTTTGGAATGGCTTAGCCTCCGTCATGTCAAATTGATCACTGACCTAGCAGTAAAAGTCTTCTAGATAACCAACTCCCAAATACAGAATTAAAAGGGCATTTTTTGAAAAGAAGTATCTGGGAAAGCTGTCAAAGGATTCCACCGTGAAGCATTAAAACGCTACGTAGCATTTTAGCGCCTAGTAAATCTGCAGTGTATTATAGTGATGTGAGGTTTCCTCTCTGACTGTGTCACTTCATTATGTGAACGTGCATGAGATTGTGTGAGCCTCTTAGCGGATAAGTTATATGGCCAGTCGGTAAAGCAGTCCAATGTGAAAACCATCTTCCCAAAGTCAGAGAAATGTGATGTGGATTGACGTTGATAATAAATAGCCGCGATAACTGGGGGGAGGAACCCATCATCCGCTGGTGAGATGGGTCTGCACGAGGACGAAGCAGCCATAAAAGCCTGAATGAAGACATGTAAAACAATAAGGCCAGAGAGGATAGGAGGGTGGGGACACAGGAGGGTGGGGTGGTGACCACGGCAAGTGAGCAGACTGTGGAGATAGAGAGATGGAGGAGAGGAATAGAATGAGAGGAGAAGATGAGGCAGAGGAAAGGGAGAGGGTGAGTCAACCATGTCTGCACTCCATCAAAAACTGTGTCAGTCATTCACTACCACCGACCAACCCCTCCCCACCTACCCTATGCCCCCCGCTCCACTCTCTCTTCAACTCGCACATTAATTCCACTTCTTTTAACCGCCAGCCAGGGGTGTCCTCGACTGAATGTCAATCCTCTGTTCAGGGTGACAGGAGAGTGAACGAGGGAGGCGAGAGAGCGAGGGCAGGCATGGAGGGGGTGGAAGGGAGGGAGTGAAAACTGCTTGGCTTGCTCAGAGGCCTTCTTTATCTGAAGGTCTTACCTAACATGACCCGCTCCTTTCCATTTTAATTACGCTCTTTTTAATATTACTCCTGTCTCTGCGACTGGCATTTAAAGACATTTGATAAGATACTGCGCTGTATCATAGTGTTTGACAGGCGGGAAGACAGTAGACGGGGCTCACACATCCTGACACCGACAGGCAGACAGGCAGACAGACAGACAGTAAGACATGCAGACAGACAGACGGACAGACAGTAAGACATGCAGACAATCAGACAGACAGAGCATTGCACAACAGCCAGCCGATGAAGGTGCAGAAGGAAGATGCAGGAGATGATCAAGTTGGCACACAGTGAAACCAACTGCTGAGGTGAATTATGGGAGTTATTCCCCTAGCTGCAAATTCAAATTAATCATTGCCAACCTCATTCAAAGCCAAATCAGATTTGATCTGAAATTTATGTCCCAGCAGGTTCTCACTATGGGCGATGATTTTCTTTATTTATCTACTACCCACACCAGCCCAGTGGAATCAGGTCACTGATACACATAAGTATGTATGTGTCTGTGTTTGTGAATGTTCATGCACATCTGCCTTCACCTCACACGGGAGGCCTGATAAATTGAACACAAGCGGTGTATATCTGGTCAACGTGGCATGCGTGAAAAATAATTACACTTAGGCTGACACCCAAGGTCGACAGGCTCCAACAGCTGCCCAATCCTTGCTGGCTATTTTTCCTTCTTCTGTCTGGACTTGTCTGAGTTAAAAAAAAAAACACATCGTACAGAGTGTTTTTCATGTTGTCATATGATAGCACATGAAGGCCTCATTCAGTATCAAGAAACTCTAAAGCATTTGCACGCTCCCTGGCGATTGAGGCTCACATTCGTTGTTAGAGATAGGAGAGGAGGATGTTGAGAGTGAAATGAAAGCAGGGAATTAATAACTGGACTGCAGATATACTTCCAACCATTTGTTTTACTCACATTTTAAATTTGTTCTTAGACTGGAAATGTCAAGAGTTCCTCTGCAAAAAGCCAAAAAAGTTTTTACGCTTAGGTAAAAGTTTGCATATTGAACAATAGAAGATGCTTTGGGCTGTTGAAAACAGATTTTTCAATACACATACTGTACAAGCCTTTTCTCCACTGAAAAGCCTCCACATAATGAATAAAAAGAGAGGTGTTGGTGCCATGCAATTACAATGTCTCTGATTAGAGTCCAAGTGAGGACCATGTTGTATGTCATCCCCTTTTATTTTCACCATAGTAGAAAATATAAACACCACAAGATACATACAGATCAGAAGAAACAAATTTGTCTGTTAAAAAAATAAATACATGCCAACTTAAAGTTATTGTTGCTCAAATAATTATGTAATCTTGTTAGATCCTCTTGGTCTTACATAACAGAAATTGATGTAAGTTGATTGAGCTTTTATGCTGGACATGTTGGGAATTTGTTTTAAAGATTTGGGTAAAAAACTAAATACTAAAAAGAGATGATAATATGTTTTGGGTTAAAATCTCTGTTTTGAGGCTAAAGGTACAAGCTTCTATACATTAGACAATGCTCAATGCAATTCAAGCATTTCACATTCTCACGTACATCACATCACACACCTCATCTTCAAACTTTCACTCATCAGGCCTAGCTCTCTGACACAAATGGCTTGCTGCTGACATGTGAGAGAGAGAGAGAGAGAGAGAGAGAGTGTGGCTGGCTACCAACATTTTGGATATTTGGTACGAGGTGGGAGATTTAGGAGAGAAATTCAGAGAAAAAAAGATGTCCCTAAACACACCGCTCACTGTACTTTGGCCCCACACTTCCAACAGCCCATAGGAAACTCTCCCCTAAGAGTGAGAAATGAGCATAGGGAGATGGGAGGCAGTCCTGGGTGAAATTCAAGGCCAAAGCACTTGTGTCTCCTCCAACACATTACCTCTCTCCTGGATATAATCACACCCAGCGAGGGGCAAGGTGTGGCTGCGTTGTATATGAACGACTAAGGGTGTGTTTCTATTTATGTGTAGAGTGTGTTAGCATATATCTGCATGTTTGTATGGGGAGGGCATATGTGTGTGTGTGTCTGTGTATCGTATGCGATTGCCAGTGGAAATGCACTGGGAATTACAGCCAGGCCCATGTGTGCCTTCATAAGATTCCCTCTCCAGCTTCCTCTCTTTTATTAGCACGTCCTCTTTTTTCATTAACTGAAAAGGTTACTTGTGCATTTGTAATACCCCACATGAATCCCCTGTACCCCTCCTACCCATGGTTGAGGTAAGGCCGCAACACCCCCTCCCACACACACACACACACACACACACACACACACACACACACCCTCCTTGGTCTCCTTCAGCTGCAAGAGGACATTTGAATGGCATTGTCCTCCCCTATATGCCTTCCAAACACAGGTAGGGAAATATCAACCAGGGAATAAATAACTCAGCCAAGTTAATTATTTGGCAGACGCATCCACAGATTAATAACAGAATAAAAATGCAGTGGTGGACGGAGGTGCTCTGAGAGGTGTGGGGGGAGAGGTTGGCGGAGGAGGAGGAGGAGGAGGAGGAATGATGGGCAATTGAGCGGAGTTATTGGAGAGCAACAGTGCATGTGCTGGCTTCAGATAGATGTAGGAGCTGGGTCTAGCCCCAAGGCTGTGAATATGCTGTCTGGGAGGAAAGAGATTAACTAAGGCAGCTCGGTGACATCATGCCTGCAGAGACAGTTATGAGGAGTATCCATCACATGCATCGTCTGCAAGAAATGGGAGAAGACAGGGACAAAACAACAACATTATATCTCGAAATGATGAATAAAAAATAAAATATGCAAGAGAATAGCAGGTACATTTGAATAGAAGGTATTGTTCACCTTAATCTTATAATTGTGGGTGCACACTTCTTCCTTCACAATGTTTTCTTCATCCTGTGGCAGATGTGAAGCATGTGAATCATGAGTTCCAGCTAAGTGTGTCATTGGGATGTTACTTTTCTACACCAGAAGTTACACTTCAAGCTTTCCTGGAACTTCTGAAAAAAGGAAAATCAATGCAGAGATAAGACCTGGCAAATCTGGCATGGGTGTTGATCAGTTCACTAAAATGAGAAGCAACCCCATGTGGAGTCATTATCATCACAAATGCACAAACAACCCAAATACCCTTAATCTAGTCAAGGGGTAAAGCCTGTATTGACCTAGTGGTGCTGTGTGTGCGTGTGTCTGACCTAGACTGCTTGGTGCAGTGACAGAATCCTTAAACCCTGTTCACCTGAGGAGGGCAGGCTGGGGTAATTTTCCTCTCTTTGAAGAGAGAAGTGGGGAGGGGGGGGGCAGAGAGTGTGAGAGAAGGATCCCTGTGTCTTTTTCCCACTAAGCAAATCTCAATTTAAATTACACAGCAAGCCTTGTTATTGTCCATTTGTGAGATTTCTTATTTAGATATAACAGTGAAACACTCTTTGTCAATGCACTCTTCCTTAAACCATTAACAACTATATACTGTAAGCATACCAGGACATCACATAGTGTTATAAGTGATGTGTTTTATATATATATATATATATATATATATATATATATATATCTTTTATTTTTTAGACTTGTTTTTATATTTTATTTATTCACATTTTATTCAAGAGGATAATCAATGTGTTTGCCAAACGAAGCAGGATAGCAGGGAGAGCTTATTTAACTCAACAGACTGCTGTGCTGCTTCTACTATTGATTAGTAGCTAGATATCAGTTCTTACATTTTGCAAGCCAAACTCTGTTTACCAAGAGGCAAAAAGATAGAAGGAGAAGCAATAAAGATAAAAAGACAGATTGGGTGTGAGAAAGAGCGAGGCACAGAGAGAGAAATCATAGACTCCACAGAGGCCACAGACCCTGATCATTTTCATGCACCGGGCTCTTTTGCCTCTCCCTTCCCCCCATCCATCCATCTATCTATCTATCTCCCCTCCACCCACTCACCTCCCCTCTCACCCCTCTCACCCTGCAGGGCAGGCCCTGCCTTCCATCTGTTGTCTGTCCCAGCTAGGAGCAGCCCTGTTCCCCCTCGACTCACATTTACAATTCAATTAAAAGCAACAAGCCCCTTCTTCCTCCTCCCTCTCCTTTTCCTCCTCCTCATCCTCCTCTCTTTTTTTTAAGCTGTGCCTGGATGAGCACCACAGAAAGGCCTATACCTCCATGTAGGGATGCAGTCATGACACACACTTACCAAGCCTACAGATGATGCAAACACACACTGACACAGAAACACACAGAGTGTGTGCAAAAGAGCAAAGGAGAGGGACACAAGAAGATGAACACACTCACGCACACAATGATTTTTTTTTTTTTATCCTCATTTTGACGTGGTGAATAGAAAAGGGTTGCCCAGGAACAATACAACTAAAGAAAGTAGGTCACACTTTGCATTAGAATAACATATGTAACGATGATGTAACGACCCAAACACCACTGAAAAAAAGAAGTTTATGTGAAAAATGATTTTCATTACAAGACTTTGAAATGTTTCTTAACCCTTGTGTTGTCTTCCTGTCAACCATGAAAAAAAGTTTGCGCATTTTCTGACATTTTTGTCACTTTTTCAACATTGTGGGTCCTTTTTTTGATGTTTTTTCCAAAGTTATTTGATATTTCTAATGATGACATTTTCAGCTTATTTCGACGGCCCATTTTATGTGATGAAAAAACTGACAACAGGTCAAATTTGACCCGAGGACAACATGAGGGTTAAATACAGAACATTTAAAAGAGACAGAAGTCCTATGGCATGTGTAACTGCTCACTTGCTCACCTACTGTGGTTTGTAGAGTTAAAGGGGATCCTTTAACTATTTAATGTAACAATGTGGGAAGAATGTGTAAATTAACTATGGTTACCTTCCCTCCATCTTGCCAGAGCCAATATCTATGTGCTCATCTCTTGGCGAGAAACGTCATCCGGCTACCTTTCAGGCCGGCAGGCTGTTGCCCAACAGATAGTACTACTGCTTACGGACACAAAGATGATAGAAGCGGATCAAGATAGAGAGAGCCACCACTCTTTCAAAGTCAAACCAAACTGAAAATATACTGTAAAATTAGACAGTGCTGATCAAATAAAAACCAAAATCCCATTACTGTATTGCTTACTTGCCTACATCTTTTTCAGAAACACATTTTAGTGCACTGTTTGGTAGTAATACAAGAGTTTGTAAACAGGAAGTGGGCGTTATACTGTTTCCAGAATTACAATAAACGGAGGCCAAAACATATTTTAGCTTACCTGAATAGGAGATTGTTTGTTATCAGCCAGTCGCTATATTGATTCTGTGACGTGCTAGCATTACGTCACCCACCAGTGGAAGCGTTAATTGGTCAGGCGTGGCGCAATGCATTCTGGTAGTTCTAGTAGGTTTAATACCTTTTAAGCAAAAGGGGGATAGCAAAGCTCATTTTCTCTGGCCATGCAGCACCAATTTAAAAAAAAAATTGTTTGCATCATTCTACTGCATAGACAACCCAGTTTAATAAAAAAACCTTATTTCAGCACTTGAATACTCTTAACAATTTCTCTAAACAGTTTTTTTAATAATCTCTTATGATATAATCTATGAGTAAAAAGGCATTCTGAGAGCTTGAGAGTCTAAATCAAACCCCTCATAAATTTCTCTCTCTCTCTCTCTGCTGTAATGTGAAAGCAATATCCACAGGCATCCCTTCTCTTGGAAAAAAAAGGGGGGGGAAATGAATGTCTTTAATATTTAATTATGGTGGTGCCAACATGCAACTTTTATCACTTTCTTGTGTCATTTGCATCTTGGGCGAGCCCAGAAGACATACACAAAAAGCGAGCATGAGAGAAAGGGGGTGGGGGGAGAGAGAGAGAGAGAGAGAGAGAGAGAGAGAGACAAGAGGAAATGGAGGCAAACACACTGTCATAGGGGAATCCATATGATGGAGAGAGTGTGCTCAGGAGAGATAAAGCTAAAAGATAGGGATGGAAAAACAAAAAGATAGGGCAAAATGGAGATAAGAAACAAGGGAAAATACATAAAAAGAGAGAAAGACACCACAATAGATATAAAAGCAGACCTACTCAATGCGGTCCAATGGTTTTGTACAAAATGGTAAGTTGTATAAGTGTCTGGTTGCATCATCATTGCCTGTGTACAACATGGAGAGTAGCCTGTCTATATGTCCCTAACCCCAACTCATACAATCCCCTACCCCCATCAACCGTCACCACCCCCCCACCCCTTGCACCGAGGCCTAGCTCCCTGCCTGTCTCAGTCACTGTGGCAGTCTGTGGTAATAGCTGATAATGTGTGTAATTACCAGGCCAACAGGCACACATAGCTGATGAAGAACCAGACCAGCACTCCACTTCTCATCTAGGGCCCCTTTTTCCCCCTCATTCACTCTGAATGGTGGTGGGTTCTAAATGACGCCTTATTGGATGCTGCTGCTGCACTTACAGGACTGAGAGTCATTAAGGTGGCCATCTTAATAAAAGGACAAGGGGGAAACTGTCATTACCATAAGAATGCATGTCAAAGCAATTTTGATGTGGTTTTAATTTCAACGCAGGAGGGTACTTGGAGTATTCAGTCTACATTATGGTGCAGAAAGAAAGTCAGCATTCTTCACTAGTTTAACAGATCATGTACCTAGCAGAGCTCATTGCCTCCAAACTGGAAGAAACTTAAAATTATTACTGTTAGTCTTCTTTCCCTAACTGTCTTTCTGAACTGTATTTTCCAAAGGCAGGGTATCTAAACTGCTGTAAATATTTAATACTTTGTGCACACAAACGTCACTGGAGTCCAGGACCTCCACCTGTGTAAACTCATAAAGCTTGTGCTAAAACCTTGGGGCTGTGAAATGGTATTTCTGCTCTTTTCCAGGTTGTGGGAAGTCATGGGGGAGTCTCAGGCTATGTGGGGACATCGGCTGACATCCAGGCCTCTACACTGGTGGCATGAGCAGATGTGAGATTTACAGTCTGCACAACGTCCATGTTTTCTCATTGCGCCATCGTTTGCCTCGGGCCGACAGATTTGAGCTGAATGAAACACGTTCAACTGAGGATACGGGAAGGCAGTGCAGTCGTGGACAGGAAAGAGAGAGCAGCTCTCAGTGAGTTTGCAAACCACTCTGCACAGGGGGTTTATCTTAAACTGTGGTGCACAGCCGAATGTTCCATATATGCCTCTCCACACACTCCGCTGGCTCGGTGGAATAAATACTTGACTGTGTTTCCAGTCTTTTCTACAGCTGAAATCCCACAGCCGGTCCATCAGTCTGCTGGGGTGAATAATCTTGTGGTGTTCTTATTTCAAAAGATTACACAAGACTCTTAAGGGAATAAATGTAACTATTTATTTGAGAGTAGATGTAGTACATAAATCCAAAGAAAGCAGCTAACTGTTCAGTAAGGTTCTATGTGTAAAAAAAGAACAAAATACATTCAGTATTGGTGACTCACACACTTAAATGATTCAATATTGTGTTGATCTGATCTTTGCGGCTCTGTAGACTATATATCTCGGATTATACAGTTTCAAATCTCAGAATTGTAAGTGTCAAGTAAAAGAGTGCTGAGCCAGCGGTTGGTTATCCTAAATCAGGACTCCTACTGTGTGAACCTTGATTAGGGCCTTGACTGTTTTCTTACCCCATAAATTATTCGATCCCTCCTAAAACTAAGATCACTTTCAAGCCACATTGCTTCAGACATTCTGTGGAGCAAACATGCTTGCTCTCAGAGAAGTTGTAGTATGATGGAAAGGCTAGTCTATCCATGCTGGCATGATATGGTGCTGTGCAGGGTGGAAGTGTGAAAGGGCCTTATGTTGAGACTTCATTGGTGATGAATGTGAGCACCAAGTAACCCACTGAGGTGTTGTTAGTCTGGAGGGGAGACTGCCATCACAGCACCCTGACCTCCCATCCAGTGTCCGAATTGCACGTATGCAGCAATCAGCACCAATCAGGCCAATTTCTTTCAGTCAGAAAACCACAATTCTGCAATTGCAATTTTAACATCTTAACATCACTTTGAGCTGTTTATACGTTCAGTGGTTGAACGTTGGCTTGCTTCTTTCTATTTGCTGCTTTTTGATTGTGCATGTCTATTGCAGTTAATACGCTCTTAGGAAACAAGGTTGTAAATACATTATTTTCTGATGGTTGAGTCCATACAAAGAACCTTCTCTACTTGAGGAACCTCTTTGAAGCAAAATGTTCTCCAAACCATATGATGATATAGGTTGTTAATACCCTCTAATAACATACAACCCAGAGGAGCTGTTATGTTCTTTCCCTGTGTCACGTTATTTTTAGTTTGGTTTAGATTCAACTTGGTAGTGTTTCAGGCAAAGTCACCACACATCCTTCTAGCTAGTGTTAGTGTTAGCTAGCTAGTGACTACCTACCGTTGACGTTAACTAGCGTTAGCTGATACTAGAGATTTCTAGTCGGCAACACATTTTGGGCTTCATTTAACAAACATAATCTGTAGTAAACTATCATATGTGTGTTGTTTTGATTACAATGTGCGGAATTACTTTATATTGCCTATATATGTCTATTTATTTTAATTTCTCACTGTTAATCACCGGCGTCTGTAAAGAAGGCGCTGGTCCAGCTGGCAGCGTACTCACTCTGACATCTCTCCATTTGTGCATGATTAGGTCCTGAGCATGTGTGTGTATTTCAGGCCTGTGTGTAGTGATTACTAACAAACAGAGTGTAAATTGTAATTTCCCCACTGGGGATCAATAAACAGTATATATTATTAAAAATCAACAGGGGTCGCCATTGTTGTTTATGTGTGTGTGTGTGTGTGACGTCAAAACTTAAACTGGGAGTACAACGATCTGGTACGAGTTCAGGAGTAGTAAGTTACAGGTTTGACTGCCGTTCCAGGGCACTTTCATGGGTAGAAGGTTGTGAAAACTGGAGTTACGGGTTGCCTGGAACGCAGCATAAGCTCAGTCTTCCCCTTACCCCAGTGCGAGATCGTCTGCGTCCTTGTGTTCAGCCTTCGAGCATTTTTCCTTGTGTCCTGTCTTCTGAGTTCCTGTTGTTTTCTCTGGATTTTGACCATTGCCTGTTTTTCTAGATTTCCCTTTGCCGTTTTTTGGACACTGTTACCTCTGAGTTTATTAGCTTGCTAATAAAACCATTGCATTTTACGTCCCTGAGTTGTCTGGGTCCATTTTCCTGTGTGCGTGATAGGAGCGTTTTCTGTCCTCATATCTAAACCAGAGAACATAACATTTGCGGTTATTAGCAGGCTGTTAACTTTGTGAAAGAGTCACAGTTTGACTATGTTCAGGTACAGAAAGTACTTGGTTATGTTCAGGTACCAAAAACTACTTCCTTACTTAACTTCCAGTTAAATGGGACTCAAACCCCCGGTCTCCTGGGTTAAAGTGTTTATTTGGCTTAACTTTGGCTAACGCACATGAAGCAGAACGTGACAGTTCCGTTAAGTTAAAAAATCTATACAGCCTGTACTTGTATTTTGGGAAAATACAAGGAAATGAACCCCTGGGTGAAATGAACTCCTGTGAGAAAGTCCTGTGTTTGTTTGACCCATCCACCACCACAACCCTCCACATTATGCGGTGGGTAGGTGGGTTATTAGTGGGACCATGATTGGAAACTTCACCTTCTTACTTAGCTAGCAACATAAAAAATGCCTTTGGTCCAAAATGAGTGCACAGAAGATGTCCTCACATTGAAGTCTTTGGGTTCACACAACCTCCTATGAACATTCCTGCATGCAGGCTTAGCTGTGGCTAGCTAGCCTGCTAACACAGTGATTTTATACCAACAGTCTCATTCAAATCCTGTTAAGACAGAAAACATAACCATAGAGTACTCAATACAAGAAAAATAATCAGACTGCTGTAATACATTACTCTCCAACAGTGGCGCAGCATCCCCTGGATATATAAACACAGTTTTTGCTCTCCTGGGGCCTCATGTATAAAAGACTGTGCAGCTTTCATACCAGAAGATGGTGTATGGCCAAAACTTGAAAAGTACCTACGCACAGAAATAGTCACATGCATAAAACTGGGCGTACGCCAGGTCCTGCACACCTTTCCTTATCCATCACAATCAACATGAAATTGAGCGCATGTGAACAAGCCACCAAACCTGCCTTGCCTCCTCCCATAAATTAATATGGAAATGACTATAAATATGCAGACGACGTCATTCTTTGTCCAATCACAACGGGTTATCCAGCTGCAGGCGATAAAAAAACTTCTCACAGAGGTGGAGGCGAGAAAAAAATGTTCTGTTTGGAGATTTGTCATCTCGGATAAGCAATAAAAAAAATGTCCAGAGTGGCAAATGGTGACAGGGCAGTGAATGCACCAAACCATGGTAAAAAAAAAAAAGAATAAAGAAGAGTCTAATGTCGAAGTGGAAATCAATAGTGGCAGCACCACACCAGATACAGAATAACATGCATCTCAGTGTCAGTCCAAATTACACACAATAAGCAGTTTGAACTCACTGATGTAATGCCATTTATTTTCACTTATTTTATTTAAGTGTTAAAAGTGAAACTGAGTCAAGTGTGCGGTTAATTCACAATAGTCAAGAATGTGCATATTGGACTTAACATTCAGTTAAATGAATAGAGCACTTAACATCTGAAAGAGAAGTGTATTTTCCTTCATCCTGCATGTCAATAGTTTTTTAGAGAGAGGAAATAGGCATAGCTGGTAAATTTAAAGCTTGCAGCAATGTCTGAAATGGTGTCTGTTTTCCCCTCTCCCCATACTAAGCGAGCATTAATGCATCTGGCCCTCTGAACATTATGTTGCTGCAGCTTTAAGACCAGCTTTCCACAAAGGAATGGACTCATGGAGTTAAAAGAGTTGCACACAGAGAGGCTAGAGGGGAGAAAGCACTATCACTCAAACTATTGGCAGACACTTTAATACCCACCTCTAATATTGTGCAGGTGATGAAAACGAATGTGTGACAGCAGCTTTTTGGCCCCTACCAATCATGTACAGTGAATATTTTCTGGACCCAACTAGAATCTTTGATTTTCAGTTTCTTTTATAGGACACATTGCCTCATTGTTTATTCCCTTATATCTAGCAGAAGAAACTACTTAGGGAAGGAGAAGTCAAACCTCATTAATTCCTGTCGCTCTCCTTGACTTTCATTCTCTACTTTTCAATGTGTTTGTTAACATTTGTATACCATCCAATCGATGGGTCAATAGATCAATACATAACAAATGACACTGTGGATGTTAATGACAACCTGGGATTAGGACGGATAATGCTGCCTTGGAAGATCAATCGATTAGCAGCAGCCTCCATCGCAACACACTGCAGAGGTGCAAGCATGGACACAGGATCAGCCAGAGACAGCTGGATGGAACACCATCAAGGCCCACACCTCCACCCTATCCCCATTCCTAACAACTGTACCATAACACCCTTTCATCCTTCCCAACACAAGCTCTCAGGAGCCTGGAAAAAGATTTGCCAGAGTGCCAAGATGAGAAACCGGGCTAATGCTGAAATGTCAAAGCACCTTAATTAACAGAGGGGGCCATAACCGTGATCAAGGCTCCCTTGAGGGGCAGGAGCAGTGTACAACCCAATCTCTCAGCCTCAGCCTGGCTCTTCCGGATCGATTGGAATAGATTTTCTGCTTTTGCACACACCTGAATGCTGTCAACAGGGGGACGTAAATTTGTTTCCCCGTCTCTTCCCTTTTTTCTCTCCTTCCTGATCCTTATACTGTATTCCTATTGAACCCATATTTCCCCTTCACAGTGCATGGAAATGTCTGGAGCTGTTTTTGGCAGACCGGGCTTGTTATAAAACAGAAAAGTCTGTTAATGGTGGTCTTGGTTTAAGTCTGCTCTTCCTGCCATCAGATTGAAAGACTCCTTTGAAATGCAGGACTTGGATGGCTTTGGTAGGATTCTGCCTAGCGAGCACTCTGCGTGTGCCCTCACCCCCACCCCCCACACACACACACACACACATAAGTTCACACAGGTTGCTCTCTCATTACTCAGCATAAGGCTTTCACGCTTGACCTGTTTTTTAACTTTCTGATCTGGATTAGCAGCAGATAATTTAGGGAGGAGAGGAAAGGGGAATGTGTGTCTGCTTGAGCTGAAGGGCTTACAGGTAGTGCACTGTTATCATTCACAGTCGAACTGAAGACGGAGTTGACACAGCTGCCTCTAAGAATTACCAAAGAGAGAGAGAGAGCGATGGAGAGAGACACAGAGAGGCAATGAGATGTTTAAAGGAACTTTAGGATCAACATCCTTCATCTCTTTATAATAATTAAAATCAATCCTGATTCTGGCTTTCACCATCCTAGTAAACAGTAGATTCACATCAACATCAACAGATTCATCCTCCTTCCTGCTCACATACACAGCCATCTTTGATTGGCCCAAGATTAAGTTTAACAGCTGGCATTTATGTTTAGCAAACTTACTGTACCTGAACCCAAGGGTGAACATTTGTATGGAGAAAACCTCCCCTACCTTACTAAATAGTTTCTCCAGCAACAAGAAAAACTGCAGCAGGCGCACACACAGTCACAATCACAAAATTAAACGAAACGATTAAAAAAACCCAATGAAAACCAGTTTCTTTTTCTGGACAAAAAGGACATTTGTCCCTAACACCAGGACTAATGACAGCCAGAAACGCAATGACTGCCACTATCCTCTGTAACACTCTCCACAATAGGTAAACTACTCTTTTCTTTAATGCTAGTTTTTATAACCTCCTCCACTCAGGTTGGACATTAACCCCCAAACACAGTTGTCCTCCCCACGATGTAGCAACCCGTTCATGGACTTATTTAAACACAGTACCATCATTTTATAAAAGGCATTCCCTTTTGCCTCTTTCAGGTCTAAAGTGCAGTGCTTTAAATAAAAGAGGGAGAAGAGAGGGTTAAGGTAAGGTAGGCAGAGGAAGGGTTGAGAATGAGTAAAAGCTGTAAGCTGTAACCCACCTTCCTTCTCCCAGCCCCCCATGGCTTAATTATCATGTGCAGCCTAGTGGAGATGAAATAACGGAGACTCTCACACAAACACCCACACACCCTCACAGGGAGGATCGGAGGACTCCATGCATGCACGCACGCACGCATGCACACACACACACACACACACACACACACACAAGTGCAGAAATAGGAGCAGAGAGACAACATGGTCTGCTTTTAATCGAAGGTAATCGGCAAGGAAAATAAACATGCTGGCACGGCAGACATCTATCTTTGGCTGAGGCTGAAGCTGCTAGATAAGGAAGAACAGGCTCACAGACATGTGTTCTTCTCTTTAAAACACCGCATGCTCCTTGCTGGCAGAATCAAGCTTTAATATGGGTCTTACAGAAGGAAGCGTCTCCAAGGTGAAAAGGTGAAATTATGGGATGGATTTTTCCCGAGACACATCAATCATTTTGAACTCAGTTCTATTTATTGGGGTCGGTGCTGCCCTTCTTTAAAGGCCCTCGCTTGCAAGAAAATCCACCAGCAAGAGAAGCTTTAAAAGGCATTACAGCATTATTTAGACCGTCTGCAACTGATCTGTCAAAGTTGCCACATTGCTGTGCATGAACCTTTAATTAGCCAAGAAAAGCCCTGTAAAGAGGGAAATAGCGCGGCTCTTTTCATAGCACTTTGTCTTTGGTGTCATCTCAGCACAGTCGTTGATCAACAGCGGCAAAATAAAAACAGTTCTTTCCCACTCTGAATATATCATTGAGTCCGTGGGGAGAGGAAAACTGCAACAAAAAAGAAGGAAAAGAGAAAAAGGCACTGAGAGTGGGAATTTGTAAAAGCAAACATTACTTTTCGTAAAATCTATATGTTTATTACTTGTGTTTTGAGACAAAATCACATTAAGGAAGTGGAGTAATAGAGAGAACAAAGAGAAATGTTGTACATCAAAGAGAAAAGGAATGAAGGAGTGGGGACGAGTATCAGTCATAGGGTAATCGTTGTAGCATTGGCCGGAGTAATGAATCCAATTTCCCAAGTGCAGCAGTGTAATTTAGAAGCTGTGGAATGCAGATTCATGTGCTCCACACTTAGAAGCTTTTTGAACCTATAGACACATTAAAAGACATTCTGGGACAGACATTTATATTGTCACAGCCTATATTGAATTCCCTTGGTCTGCTGCTGTGCAAGAAATAAGTACATCTTTGAACCACTAAATCCTGTCTGGACATGGAGTTCTGACTTTATTGTTAACTGCAAGGCAGAGTGACAAATGATACATTTCTGGAGACCTCAAACATACCATTGCACAGTATTGTGACACAGCACTTAAGAGAGTGAATAATAAGTCTAATTTAAGGAAAAAGATCATTTCAAACCACACAGTCCACAGATCCCGAGATTCCTGCCCCAAACATCTAATTGTCTAACCAACTGCAAGCATATGCTGCTAAAAAAAGAGAAGTACAAAAAACAAAACATCTTCACTCTTCATCTGACAGCTTTGATGTTTGGCCACAAAATCCTGACCGCTTGGTCAACTGTCGGAGGCTGTGGAACAGCAGGAAAGCAGACACACACACTCACTTGGGTCCGGGGCTAATTTGCGGGGATCACTGCACTGACCCTGACCAGATAAGGTGCCAGTCGACGAAACTTCCTTCATTTCCTCTTGTTTTTGCAGTTTGGGAGCGGAGGCAGCCACCAACCAGCTTAAGAACAGCAGGGCTAAAAGGTGAAAGCCACGTTCGACTGAACCTAAGGTTTGATCGAAAGGAATGCGACCTGGGCCTGGGTAGGCAGCAGAGCTTATCGGCCCAGCAGCAAGGCTTTGGAGGAGAAGATCCCAGGCACCAGATAGCTTCAGGTAAAACCAGAGCTGTGTTCAAAACCGTTTGCTCATTGCTTACTCACTATTCCCCTATATAGTGTTTATTTAATAGTTACTGTACCTATATAGCGAACGACCAAACAAGATTTCGGACATTTACTACACATCGTTGCGTGACTTGCGTCAGGAGATGTGCCTGTTATTCTGATGACAGAGGTGGGGGCGCCCAGCATCATGTTGACGGACCAAAACAAAAATACTTCTAATAAGTCCCTAAAACAAATTGGGGAGGATAGTAAAAGATTGTATACTACGGAGCCCCGGAGGTGAAAAAAATAAAAATAAATAAAAACAAAAAATATGTACTGGGGACAAACACATATGGATGATCTTGACTTTGTTTTGCAAGATCTCAAGTTTTATTTGCGAGATCTTGACTTTGACATGGAGGAAAAAAACAAACAAAGAAAAAAATATATATATTTTTGATTTTTTTTTTCCTCCATGAAAGTCAAGAGTTTGACAGTTGAGACCGCAACTTTCATGGAGGAAAAAAAACCAAAACGTCTTGACTTTCAAACTCGAGATTTTGAGTTTAGTGTTTGTCCCCCAGAACATTTTTTTTCCTTTGTTTTTTTCCCCCTCAATGTCACCTCTGGGGCTCCATAATATGCAGTATAAGTTGCATGTTACATTTCCACTCTTTAGAAACTAAAGCCCGCTCCATTTTTCCTTTTCCGCTTCTGCTTCTTTTTCTCCGCCGGGATCTAGGGTACATCGTATGTACAATCAAACTAGCTGTGCATTGTGGGTATTTTATAGTGGACTATAAAGTGAATAAAATCAACCACGGAGAAACACCATTACTACATGGCGAACACACAATACAGTGCACTATTTCCGTGATAGGGAACGGTTGTGAACACAGCTCAGGTTTTCCCTGGAATGAAGTAAAGTCACCCTTTTTTCTTTGTTCTGTCTCTCTTTGTCATTGTCTCTTAACCTCAAGAGATGGAAAGCAAATGATCTGACTGGCCCTGCAAATTCACACACTTGGATGCTACAGTGTAGGAGACTTAAAATGTAAATTTTGCTGTATTTGAGAGTGAGGTTTTATCAGCTTGAGTAGTGTAGGTGTGACTGGAATGCATGCGTATTTACATATGTGAGTGTCTGTGCTCTCCCCACCGCAATGTCTGCTGCATCTGTGCTAATGTATCATTCATGATTTTAATTGCTAGTAATTAACTTGGGCCCAATTAGCAAGAGAGATAATCAATACTTGTTGATCAACACGCTGGTGCATTAACTTTGGTGCGAGTGGTAGCACAAATGTACAATTATATGCACATAAAGAGAAAAGCATGTTTACCGCAAAGCAACATGCAAGGTTAATGTAATCAGTTTGTCTTCCATCTAAATGGCACGCTTTCGTCCTAACAGATTATATATTGTACTCAACTCTTCTCTCTCTTCGCCTCTCTAACTCATGTTTACTCCAAACTAAAGTACAATTATCTGCTGACTTAAGATTGCATACCTACCAGGATGACAAAACAGGGCACGCTCACACTCCTGCTGAACCATCTCAGCCTGTAAAAAGATGTCAAAAACTAGTATGCGCACGACAGGAGGGAAGCGATTTAAAAGAAATTGAAAGAGGTATAAGGAAGATGGAAGTACTGATAAGTGAATACTGCTGAGTTTGAGATTTTTCCAGGATGCAAAATGGGATGAATGAGGGATGAGGGAAGTAAAAAAAAAAAAAATCATTGGATTTCCTTCCCTTGCTTGGCCCACTAACCGCACGGTCGTCCAGTGCTTTGCTGAGCTGTGATCAATATTGACGTTGTCATTAAGCAGCTCTCTGGTAATGACGGTGGGGATGGGGGTCCTTGGAGAAACATTAAACCTGCACGCAATGTGTCTCGTGTGCATGTTTTGCCCACTAAGCACCCACAATAAAACTGACATTCTTCCCTTTTAGCACTCCAGAAAGTTTCTCACTTTTTAAATAACAACACAGCTTGTAATTATAGATGATGATGCATTCCACTGTGTTTTTAGTCCTGTGTGAACCCAAGTCACATGCAAAAATTGAAAGCTGTCAATAACATTACATTATGTTTGGTTTAGAACAATTTAAACCATATACTACTGAGAGAGAGAGAGAGAGAGAGAGAGAGAGAGAGAGAGAGAGAGTGCTCAATCACTGACTGTGGAAAGGGTCAGGAGAGTGTGCAACTCATCCCTCAGTGGGCCTCACTAATAGCCATGCAAACACACATTTAACTGTGACACTAAAATCCAAAGGAGCAAAACCGTCCAAGAAAAAAGAAAAAACCTCAAGCTGAAAAGGCAGAGAAAGAGACACAATAAAAGAAGTGGCGCGAGGGCTGACAGATACTGTGTATTTGGAGTCCATGGCTGGTGCAACAGATGAACTGTGTGAGCGTTACAGAATGGGATAAGGCACAAAACGAGATAGCAATTTGGGGTTGTGTGTTTCACTTCGGCCCTCCCTGTCTCTGTCTGTGTCTGGGTAAACACTGCCGTTGCTCGGCTCAAGCGGCAGCAGCAGCTGTGGCAGCCCATTGCCACTCCCGCCACTAAAGGCTAAGTTTACTGTGATGCATGATGGGATGATGACAGACAGCCAGTTCACACAGACAAGCTTAGGGACTTTAAGACTGTGTATCCATCTGCAAAACTGTATAGAGTCAATGTGATTCTCTGGATGATTCAGGCAGCATTTTCAACTGTGACTGCAGAAGATATTTTGTCTGTTATTGCCAAGTATTTTATATGATATGCCATAACCAAATGGGAAGTGGAAACTGCACAAGTGAGTCCAGTCAGAGTATATTAACAGCGCATTAATCATATGCTTTAACAAGATTCACTTCTTATAACAAGGTGGTGCCAATGTTTAAGCAATCCAAAAGCAATCAATATCCTAATAGAATAATATTTGTTTACACCATAACTTTACAAACGGAGCTGTCCAAGTTTGCGTCTGCAGATATGTCATTTGTTAAATGAGGAGCATTATAAGGTCTTAATTTAGAGATATCTCATATCACAATGAGATAAAATGTCTTTTAAGTAGTGCTGTCAAACAATTAAAATATTTAATTGCAATTATTCGCATTGATGTCATAGTTAACTCATAATTAATCGCACATTTTTATCTTTTGTAAATGTCCCTTAATTTCTTTTTGTCCTATTATTTTTTCTCCTTTTAATGCTCTTATTAACATGGAAAAGTGGATCACATTGCTTTGTGCAAATGTTTCTTTAATAAAAACAACATTGGCATATAGTCTACTGTAGTGTTCTATTTCACATGTAACATTCTCACTTGGAGCAACTAATCTCTCACACAATGTAACACTGTCCATCAACAAAAGGGTGAAAAAAATACGGGCGGAGAATTTGCATCAGCTGTGGGCTTGGCCATCAGGTGGTATTTCAGACTGAACGAGCTGCGATGATCGCTCAGTTCAACGACCAAACACACAGATCACTTTGGTCTTGTCAATGAAACCATTTGTCAACTTTTAAAAAGCAAACTTTAAAAAGAATCTTATTGGCATCCATTTTGGCGTCTCCCACTCGCTATCCACTCAAAACATAACGTTACTACTCTTTGGCCGGCTCGCAAGCCCAAACAAGTGTGTGCGGCATGTCTGTTGTTTTGTTTCCAGTCTAGCTAGATCCGGTGTGGTGTTTTTCTAACGTTACTAATGATTTTGCTAGGCCAAAAAGAACGTTGATGCTGTTAAAATGGGTTTGCGTCAACGTCGTTAATAACGTGTTTAACTGACAGCACTAATATTAAGTGTTTGGAACTTTTCCAAATATATCCAACAAAGAGTGTCTTTATCTTTCACATTCACCACACATCTTCTAACAATCCAGGATTTATGCATACACACTCATATAGGGGATAGTGCTGGAAAATGTGCGGCTGATTTTGTAAAGTGACAATTACACAAACATGTTTTTATTAAATGCTCTGTTTAGGACTTGCCTGTGTTGCCTCTGGGTAAGAAGAAAAACAACCTCTTTCTCATTAACACAAGCCACTTGGTAGTGTGTCTTGCTACCTGACAGTTGGCTCAGCCAGTTCTGACAGATTCAACACTTTCTTGCATTTGATGTTTCTTGGGATGGAGGACACGGTGAGCATTTCATGTACACTGCTTATGGTAAAGTAGAAGCACTAGTAGCTACTGTTTAGATTGTTCTCCCTGCTCTGCCTGAAATATTGCCAGTAGATTACAGGCTAGCAAGAATGACAGCGGCTGCATTTCATACAAATGCTGTGAATACATAATGCATAGCATTGTCTGCATGAACCCTTTCACATGCTAATGCCAACCTTTCTGCAGATGTCTCAGAGGTATGTGCCGGTGAGTGTCGAGTTACAGAGAGGGGGTAAAAATAAAAAGGAATAAAAACAAACAAATCAAATGCACATCGAAATCATCTGCATCCTGGCTGCCATCATTCATACATTATCACCCATTAGGCACGAAAACCTGTTCAGAAATAATTCACCTTCATGTGGTGAGGGGGAAAGAAGAGAGGGGCCTTCCTAAACGTAGTTCCAACTTGGCACCACAGGCATCTAGCTCCATGATCACTGGAACTTTCCAGAAAATCACCAGAAAGCCTCAGAAGTTATTTACAGCCATGCAGAGCAGTACCCAGACAGAAGTCCTATACCAAATGTATGGCAGAGTCATCAGGATCTGTGATCAACATGTCTGAAAGTATAACCGCTGCTAAAGGAAGTGCTCTCTGCAGCATTTGCGGCAAGCACTAAATCCTAATCCAGTTAATTGTATAGTGGGACGGTAGAGGCTAAATTCTGAATGAAATGCTCATTTGGTGTTTTTTTCAGAAAGTTCCCCACACAGTTTTACTGTTTTTTTTGTATCCAAAGCAGAGTCAGACACTAATAATGGATTTAACATCAAATAGATATTAAAAAAGCATATTAAAGGCACTGGAAAATATATGACACATATAGCACCATATAGCAGCAATCATGCAATCAATGCAGTTGAACTCAAATGCCAGAAAACGCACAGATGTATATCAATGCATTCTTAAAATCTGTGGGTTTGTGTTCATGGTTGTAGACTTGTGATGGACTATCTGCTAAGGGGGGGGTGCCTCATCTGTTTAGTCCCTTTAGCTGTGTTTTCTTTCCTTCTTTTGTTACTCACACAAGGCTCGAGGTGGAATTGTAGCTCCCACTATTGACAGGGCCCCGGTGACCTTCCTCCCCAGTAAGTGCGAGAAACACTGGACAGGCTACCACGGTCAGGGTTTGTGTTTGCCAAGTCTTTCAGAGCTGGGCTGCAGATCTGAGATCAGCAATCTGTTCTAATTCCCTGTAGTTTCACTCCCATTGAGGTGAATCACAAAACTGATCCAAGACCAGAAATCACTTTCTGAGACGCTGAGACACCAGCTTAGGCCGCTGGTCTCAGGTTTCTCTGGTGCTGGTGTGCATTTGCTCTCCTTCCCACTGTTGACTTTCCAGCCTGCTGCTATGTCTAAATAAACAGTGGCTGGGTTTAGGCTAGCTCTCCCATCTATCCTGTCACTACTCTTCACCCTTATCTGATTTAAGCCACAGAGGCAAAATCCCCACTCCCCACACACACACGCACACACGCGCACACACACACACACACACACGCACATCCCCCTTCAATGCACAAAGCTCTCAACAATTAGGGTCATCTTCTTGAATGTTTTTGTGCCATTCTCGGATGGATATTCAGGGGACATTTTGAAAAATAATTAAAATAAATTTTCCTTAGTAACCTCTGCACTTTGACTTTTAAACCCCCAGACAGTGATGACTAATGGAAAACAGATTGCCCCCTCAGAGGACTATTCCGGGTAATTCTGTTATTCAATAAAAAAGGTTCAACAAATTAGTTATACTAAGGATAACTAGACACAGGCATTGCATTTTTGTTTTATATCATACACAAGTGCATTATCTGGCCTTGACCAAAACAATACATTGGATCTGTGCAGTTATTGATTTTAAATGAGTTGCAAAAAAAAGCATTGATTTTTTTTGCAAAAATGCCAATAACGTTACCAAAGACAAATATTACTCTCTAAATATTTCAATAATGGGGAGTCTGCCTTAACAAATAATTTATTTTGGAACAAAGGAGCAGGGAGAGTGAAAGGAAAGAGACTGACCTCAGAGGAGTCCTACATTGGCTTCAACCAAAGGTTCTAACACACATTTTAGTGACCTATTAAGAGCATTATGGGCCCCTCGTCCACACTGGCCCTCAGCCCTGGTAATCTGGCCTATCCTCTTAAAAGTGGAATTGATTGAAAAAATTGATCTTCGCTGGGTTGGCAGACACAGCCCGAATAATTACCTCACGTAAATCTCTGCAATCACATATGAAATGTCGAGATCTTCTGCTCCTCCTCAGAAGCTGTTTTGGGGTTCCAACAACACTCGTTCTGAGGCTGATAAAGGGATTGAGTTGACAGAAAAGTAGGTGACTTATCATAAACACTCCAGACCAGCTATCCAGCTAAAGATTTTTTTTTAAAGTCTCAAACTGTATTTTCTGTTAAGATAGGAACCATTTTAAAATAATGCAATTATAAAATACCCTTACTGTATATTGCACAAACCAAATAATACATGTAATTGAATAGTTGTCACAAGCGCTTGGTTTACAGTGTAGACAATTGTGCATCCCTGCATGTAGCCATGTTTTCTAAATTTGCACTTGTACATGTAATAATTCAAAAGTTGATCATGTCAGGGAATTTCATCAGATAGATCTCTATATATACATTTAGATAAATCATTTATATATCCGGTGGTAAACCCATTAGGTCAGGGCAGGTTATGTGTGATGATGAGCTTAGCATGCATAAACATGATTGTAAACCACCAGCCAACAAGCCGACTAGCCATCTTTGATTGAATGTTATTCATAAGGCCTCTCTCTCTCTCTCTCTCTACTAAACAGGCAGTGAGTATGCACAGGCAGCCACGGAGCCATAAAAAGCAGCTGCGAAGATGGGAGGGTGCAGGATTAGGGCCTGAGCCTTACTCAGATGGGGCATTTCCATGACAGTGAGCTGCACCATGGCTTAACAGCCCGCCCCTGTTTATGCTTTTTGGAGGAGAAGCTGTATTCCCTCCCCGTGACAGATGGCCTTTCAGCCACAAAGTGCTGTGTTTAGACTTAGCTTGCTCTGGGGCAAAACAGCAAAGCACTGATGACACAGCATTCAGCAAACAACTCCCAGATGCAGAAGTGGTGGCCACAGAGAGCACAGAGAACTGGCTGACCCACCAAGCAAGTAACCAAATGACCAGAGAAGCTGCTCAGCTTTAGCTAAATCTGCCAACGAGGGGGGAGGTGAAACAAAGCACACCAGAGATAATGATGGAGCTTACAAACCAACAAAGTGACTTGGCTTGAAGATACATGACACAACTCAATTTAGATTCAACCCGGTCCAATCTAGAGCGTTTGCTTACTTCAGACCAAATGCCCCTAACTGAATCAATACACCCTGAAAAAAAGCATCAGTTCTGCTTTTAATTAAGAGGATTGTTAAATTTGCTCAGCTGAAGTGTAAAGAGATTTCTTTATAGGCAGGCAGGGCAAAGAAGACAATTTTGCATTGGAGGGTAAACAGTGAGTGAAAAGGACCAGCTGCTGGAGAGAATTAGCCCAGTCTCATCTGATCCAACACAAACCTAGTGCTGCTTACTCTCAGAAAAAAATCTGGCCTGACCCAGTCTGACCCCTCATACAAAGCCAGAGAGGCCCTGGAGGCAGTGAATTAATTGCAGCCCACTAAGCCTGATACATCATATCTTAAACAGGAATGAGTTGCAGGCTCATAAGTGCTGAAGCCTGGACTAGAAAAGGCCTCAAAGAGGAATTTTGTTCAAATTGTGCACATTAGAAAAAAAAAATACAGGGATGTTTTTGTCATCTCACAGACCCTAAAAATAGCAGTGACTGTGTAGTTCACAAGGTTGTATATGCAGGCTTCGTCACTCACCGACACACAGGTACAAGAACATGTATAACGGAATGGCTTTAGTAAACCAAACAGGCCTCAAGCAGCAAGCAATCGAGGAAAACGTCCTTAAGCTCTTCTCTCCCCTACAACATACACGTCTCGGGGAAAATAGCCGATGAAAAATACCATCCCCTCACATCTCCTCAGTCTGAAATCATTTAGAGAGTGGAGGCGTTATTCACTGTGTTTACCCTGGCTGCTCACTCTTCAAACAAACACTGTTGGAGCCACCTAAATTGGCCTCTCGCACCATATAGATTTCCCATCACAGGCCAGCATCTAAAGAAGACACACAGTGGAGAGCAAGAGAAGAGAAGCAGAGCATTCACCAGTCTGATCGCTGACCCTATTGTCTTCCTCAAATAAAATACATACTCAGATTAATAGGCCAGATAACATGGAGCGACGGCTCATTGCAACGAGAAAGGATGCCTTATCACTCCAATCACTGACTTGGCTGCTTTTGTTTTCGAGGAAGGTGAATTGCATAGATTCAAATTAAACGTCAACAGAGGATTTCAGCTGACACCGACATATTCAAAACCCAAAGAAGCTAGTTTATTAGCCATGTTGTAGAGTATTTAGCCAGGTGCCACAGATCTGAGAGTCTGAGGGTCTTCTTGAATAGTGAACATAGATAGTCATGTAATTGTCGGGCAGCATGAGAAACAAGAAATGTCATGTCTGGGAGCTTCTGACGTCAGTGGATCAATAGTGCCTGACGAGGAATTTTAAAAGATACTATCAGTCTGACTGCTGGTGGCAATAAACTGAAGATTAACCTTTACGTCTCTCCCAGTCCCGGGAAGTACCCTGAAGGCCATGCTCCACTGTCAAAAAAAAGTTGCTTTTTTGATACTGCATGGCTAGGGAATGGCTTAGCGGCGCTGCACTAGACCCTGGAAGTTATTGACTTCTTCCCCTACCTATATGAGCATCATAAACGTGAAAGATGAACACTCCACAGCCAAGTATTATATAGCACTGGCAATGGCTTCCGAGATGTGTAGGGACACAGCATGGTTTATTAAAAATAAACACCATATATTATTGCTACGCTGCAGCACAAATGTAATAATTCCTGTTGCCTTGCATAGAAACACAGAAAATGTAATCACATGACAAGAGAATGATGGGGTTGTTGTTTGGGAGAGAGTCTGCTTGGCTGGCTGCATTGCTGTGTCTTTTGTGAGCGATGGGGAAACAAGAGCTCCTTTTCTGCTCCAGAAGCATGATCCTCTTTCACCCAGTACCTTTGAGCTAGAAGCCAAGGTTTTCAATGGCTGTGACCTCTGTGGCCTCTGCTAGCCCCAAGTGGCCCCAAACCCTCCAGCTGTTCATCCTTCAAGCCCAGCACATTGCCCAGTATCCCCAGTTTCCAGAGGCAAGAGGACAAGCACCCCTCTGGGCCTAAGAACTGACCCCTAGGCCAAGGCCACAACACCACAGGCACATGAGCGTTGGAGCATGACAAGCAGGAAAGAGAGTCAGGAGAATTAACTGCGGTTTGTGAAGGTGGTGAACGTTTTGAAGAGAGGAAGGGGGGAAAAATAAATGAAGTAGAGGAGCGGGAGATGGATGTCCCTAGCATAGGGTAGGAAACCGGAAAACAGAACAGATATATGAGGGATAAATGAAAAGAGTGAGAAGAGAGCGGAAAAAAAAGGTTGAGGGTACTGTATGTGTGAGGAAGTGTGGTCAGATGAAGTAAGCAGCGACAGGCAATAAGATGGTGCTGCACAGATGCAGACAGACGCCAAGGTGCAATAGAAGAGCTTACTTCCCCTTCTGCATGGCTGGCTCCGATGACAGGACAGTATTCCCTCAGCACCAGCCGCTAACTGGATGATAGCACGAATCTCTCTCTTCTCGCTACCCTTCTCCCTGCCTGTTTGTCGCTGTCATTAATTTCTTACTTCCAACCTTCCTTCCTGGTTTTATTTTTCTCTGGTTCTCATACCTTCCTACTCCCCCGTTGAAGTCACCTCCAAGCAGGCCCCTTATAAAGACAGCATAGCGGCCATCTAAAGCAAACATTAGCCTATGGCTTTGTTTGTTTACCTGTGAAGAATCATTGCCTCAGGCCTATCTCTCATTAGCAGCCAAACAAAGACAACAGCAACTTGAGAACGCTTTAAAAATGCCTATAATCTGATGATGGTGTGTGGGAGGGGAAGAGGGGGTGCACTCGTGCAGGTTGAGAGAGTGGAAATCGCCTCTATACAGGATGAAAGCCTCTGAGGACTATCCATTGACTATGAAATTTGATGATCCCCCTTCACCTTCAGACACAGAGAGTTCAGTTTAACATTGCCCTGGGCACTAAACCTTGGAGCTTGCAATGTGAAAAGACTCCAGAGGGTGCGGTTATAAACTGCCCTGTTTTTTTTTTATCTTCATGAAAAACACCTGCCTCATTCTTCATCCTTTTACATTGTACACATAACATTTCTAAATTGCATTTTGTCTGTCACAAACTCCGTAAGGGAATGGATGACAAGGATATAGAAGTTGTGAGCGTATGTTTCCATACATTTTTGCTGAGGCTTATAACTGAATGATTCACTGGTTTTCTCATTGAATTGTATTTAAATATGAATGTGTGTGTGAAATTGTCTTGTGTATGGCTGTGCATATGGTTCTTATGTCTGTAAGTGGCGTTTGTGCACATGTATGTGTTTGTGATTCATGAGTATCAGCACACATGCGCCTGGTTGGTTGGTGGGGTGTTGGCAGGGTTGTGGTACCCTGCTGGGACCAACCCTGTCCAAGCAGCCTGGTGGAGGGGACAAGCTGTGGCATGTACACCCACCCACCCACCCACCCACCCACACATCCACACACACCCACACACACCCACACCAACACACACCCACACCCACCCACACCCACACCCACACCCACACACACACACACACACACACACACACACACACACACACACACACACACACACACACACAAAGAGCAGCTGCTCCTTCTGCAGCTGCTGCTGTTGCCCAACCCAGAACTCCCTGTTCCAAAGAAGGGTGAGAGGGGAGGGGATCGGTTGAAGAAAAGAAAGGGAGAGGGATAAGCAGGAGTGGAGGAAAAGTGGGAAGAGTATAGAAATGGGAAAGGAGAGAGAGTTGACAAAATAAATTGGAAAGATATGAGGAAGAAGTGAGAAATGGGAAGGGGGAAAGGAATGGAAGTGAGACGGGAAAAAAAGAGCAGAAGAAAACAACAAGCTAAAGGGAGAGAAGATATCTGAGACTCACACTCAAAGCAATCACACACACACACACACACACACACACACACACACACACACACACACACACACACACACACACGCACCAAGATCTTCTCACCTATTAACAGGTGGAAAAATATCACCACTATCACCTCAGTTGCAAGATCACAACACATCCATCTATTTAACAATCCAAACAATATTCTAGTAAATAATCTATCCAATCTAACAAAAAAAGCCATCAATAAACTGCTGTTTTGAAGTCATAAACAAATACAATGTGAATAACTACAAAGCATACAGACCATAACATTTCCACAGGTTAAGTACAGATTAAACTAAATCCTGGCCTATATTCTCTGTGATGGAGAGCCCCCTCCCCGGTGACAGCGTTTATGTTGCTCCACTTTCAGTTCAAGTCAATACTGCAACTTAAATCAATGAATTTGGAAATCAACCCATGATTGCCCATCAATTAGATGAATGGGTGAAGCGTTTGTTGGTGCCAGAGATGTTTTGAATTTTAGAATAGTTCCACTTTTGACTTCTCCAGAAGAAGCTGGCTTAGAAGGAAAATCGCTATTTAGATTTAGACAAGAGAAAGGGAAGAAGAGAAGAAGAGAAAGAAGAAGAGGTAGGCTGTGGGGGAAGAGGGGCACATCGAATGTGTTCAATTAGCAAAGTAATTAGTTAATTAACATAGAGGACCCTGAAGACCTTCCTAAGCAGCCTTATATAGACCTCTTCCGAACCAACCATACCTTAAAGGCTTTACTTAGGAGTGCAGCATAGAAAGACCAGCTAACCAGGCCACACCATCATCTGTCACACACACAATTACACACACAAGGACAACTCTGGATAACCCTCTACATATCAGCTTTGCATTAATTGTCAGTGACATATTTTGAGTCCACACAATTTCCACAAGAATTTACGTTTAGAAGTACGCAGAAAAACTTTTTTCCGCTTGCTTGTGTTTTTTTTGCCTTTGTTATTAAAAAAAAAAGAGTTGATGCATTAAATTAGATATGGAAATAAGTTTTTAACATTTGACTCACAGGAAAGATCAGCTATTTCAGCATTCCTGGATATTACCATAACGTTCAAAGCCATGTCTTCATCTCTGGACAGCATAAATCATGGCTAATACTACCTGAAAGAATGAATTAAAACTTTCCCAACTGAACCAAATACCCAAAGACCTCTCTCCATTGATCTCTCGTAGATGGCTAGGATGGCCAAGGCGAGTTGTTTTGCTTTTGCTTTCCAACCTCTACTTCTTCTACTCTGTTTCACTGGCGGCTGAGTTGTTTGCATTTCTGAAAAACTAATCACAATCGTCTTGGGCGGTACTAAGGCAACGACAGTGGTGGCTCTGCAAAATGAAGTTAACTGTTCACACAAAACAGTAACATGAGGGATTTAAATTAGCTGGATACATGGTTAAACGTAATTTTGCTCTCACCAGTATATCACCGTGTGTATTTTGTCCACAGCAATCCTCATCAATTGGTCCCTAAATGTCCCAGTTAGATAATGCCATAAACAAATTCTTTGTAAATCTTTACAAGCACTCGCCCGAAAAAACCAAGCAGAGCCTTGTTACATGATTTGTTGTGGTTTCCCGAAGCGAATGGAGTTTGAGGACGGCAACACACAGAGCAATTATCCTGGAAATGTACTTCCGTCAACCCATACTAATGCGCTCCAAACCAGTTGATGAACAACACATGGATACAGACTGGTTGGCCCGTTCTTTCTGTGACACACCATCTTTAACTGGTGATGATGTCATATCCTCTCCTACAACAGATGACAAGTGATTATGCAATTTTTTGTGCATCCAACAGTGTAAATACCCCCTGAAGTGAGCAGTGTCTTCACAGTGACAACACCTGATGTAGCTTTCACATCTCTTAACCGTATAAAGATTCAAGCGATCAGCGGTTCTATATTTGTAGCAAGAGGGAAAATGAAATGAGAGCGAGAGAGAGAGAGAGAGAGAGAGAGAGAGAGAGAGAGAGAGAGAGAGAGAGAGAGAGAGAAAGAGAGAGAGTTAAAAGACAGTCTGCCCTGCATCGCTTCATAGCCACAGGCAGTTGCAGAGCACAGGAGAAATGTGCTTACATCATCACATGCGGTCCTGGCATCTTGCAGAGGGCACTGCTAATAGCAGAAACACCGAGCGGAGAAGGCAACCAACCAACCCAGGAGGAACCCGGCATGGCACTCCCACGCAACTTGGATTTCTGACATTCTTGGCAGCCTTTCAGAGAGGTCAGTCCTAAAGTATTCAAGCAGAGCTAACCTTCAAGAGGGACCATATCCCAGCAAGCTGAGACCAGAGGCTTAATTCATCACTAATTAAAGTCTGCAAGGGGTGCAGAGATGAATCTCTCTCAGAGAATGTCTAACCCCACTATACAAAGTAATAGCTCCATGATTTGAACAAGATGTTTTGCACTAGCAAGCACTGGGTGATATCATGGCAAATGGATTGCTTGTTTGAATTTTTTCCTTCCCTCTAAGTGCAAAGAGCGGGACAGAGGGAGAGAGAGAGAGATTCTGCACTATTCACACTATGACCCAGATAAGGTCCTTGCTATATACGACGAACGGATGGTACATGTAACAAGTGAGTTATGGATGTTCCGCACATACCAGGGATCAAAAGCGTCATACTGCCAACATTCAGGATCACAGCCCCCTAAATCCAAGTGTAGTTCAATGGTTAACATAGTAAATGTTAATTACCTTGATTGTATGTTCAAACATAGCAAAGGGGAGATTAGAAGTTACCAGCATAAACACAGCATCATTCCCTATCAGTCCCATTCTAACTTAGTCTACAGGCATGACTGCAATGGCACACAGCTGCCTTGTTCAATGTATCAGACCCATCTCACCCTCAGCAACATTTCTCTGCCTGAGCAAAAGATAAGAGCCAAGAGCATACTGAAATGAACAGCATTCTTCTCGTGACTCCTATTACCACAGTTGCAACTGAATCTTTTTGTTTGTGTGAATATGTGTGTGTCAAGTGTGTGTCTTTGCAGGTTACAGAGGCGTGGGTAGCCAGCTGCAGAGCTGTTCTGGACGCTGATTGGAAGTGAGTGTTGAGCGTTCAGGACAATTATGGAATCATTACCACCGCCATGCCAGAGGCAAAATATGAAGACCGTGCCATTTGTCAACCAACCACAGCTTTCTAATCAAGTTCACATGTGTTTATATGTTAGTCTTAGTGTGTGCGCGTGGTGTGTGTGTGTGTGTGTGTGTGTGTGTGTGTGTGTGTGCATGTATGTGTGAGAACCTTGGCATGTTGGCAGAAGAAATGAAATGGTTACTCAGTATGTGTGTGCACATGTTTTTGGGGGGGGTAATGGATGAGTCAAGAACCCTACCCAATATTTTGTGTGTGTATATTTGTTTAAATGTGTGGTGGTATCCAAAAGGACTGTGTGTGTATGTGTGTGTGTGTGTGTGTGTGTGTGTTGGTAGAGAGTGAGGAATGCCCTGCCCGGGTACAACTGTCTAAACATGTCCCCATCAGCTGTCTCTCCTCTCCCTTCATGGAGAAATAACTTAGCATGAGTTATTTATTTTTTTCACCGCACCCCACACTATCATTTCTCGTTGGCTTGCTGAGAGGTTGTACATGGGAATGTCCCTCTGTGGCCTCTTTTAGGCTGGAAAAGTGTCTGTCAAGTGTACGAACAAACGGTGTGGGAGCCTCAAGGAGGAGAATAAGGATGGAGGGATGAGGGGTGGAGGGCTGGAAGAAAACACCTCACATCCCACTTTAATCAGTCTTTTTTTTCTTCTTCTGACTACAGGAAGCACCTGAAATCCATCTCCCTGTTCTGGGATCGGTGGCATAAATGTTTTAGAAAGATTTAATTAATTGATTCAATGAGTGATAATAGCAGGCTGTATTTATCACAAGTGCATTTGCTTTCATGGTTTGGATGAGCCAACAGCAGTCAGCATAGTGTGCAACTCCTGCACTTCAAAAATCACTACCAGCCGTAAAATGTGTACGAATGTGTAATATTTCAAAATAGTGGAATAATACATATAGCATTTTAACTTTATAAAAATTCAAGATTTTGCTCTTGTCGAGTGTATGTGGTTAACTACATTCTGTCTACCCACTCCCAACCTCTCTGACTAACTACCAACTCAGGCTTGTGTGTTTGCATGAAGTCAGTCATTGAAATATGAGTGTTGTAAGTGCACAAGGGATTAGCAGCTCAAACATTGATCACTGATAAGCTACAAAAAGTGGTCATGCATCTTGTCACTGTCTCTACACTGTTCGTCCTCTCAGCACTTAACTAATCCAGTTTCTGTATGTAAAACAATACAAAAAAAGACACATTGCCTGCCCTGATGAAATCCCTGTTTGACATAGCTAGCTAAGATTCCCCCCTAGACAAAAAACAAGCCATTACTATTAGTCAAAGAGATCAAAGACATACCCCAGCTCAACATAGTGGTTGGGATTGCAACGTCTGACAGCCATCTGCATTGGTAAGACAGAAACAAGCATTATACATTGAAAGCAAAGGGGGTCCAAGTTTCAACGACAGCTCTGGCAAATTTGTGCAAGCTACACTTTCCTTGAAGGGTGGAACTGTATGTAGAAAAAGTTTTAAAATGGAGAGAGAGAAAGTTTATAAGAAGATGAAGGGAAAAATGAAAGGGGAAAGAAGAGGACAGGAGGTAAGAGGGGCGTAAGGCTATTGGGCGAGTTTAGATAGAGAATTGATGAGAGAGACAAGAGGGAAAAACACTAAGACTGCTTGTCTCTCAGTGAGACAAATTGGCAAGGAGTTCAGAGTGAGCAAACGTCTTCATCTCAAAGCCTGTGGAGCAATGGATGCCCTGGACAAATCAACACTTTTCAGAGTTTCCCTGCATAAAACGCAAATACCATCAACTTTAAAAAAAATTGAGTTTTCCTTGGAGCATGTGAGCAGGGGTTTGCTCCTCTGGGATAACTGAATTGGTCTGTGAATCGATCACAAAAACAGCATTTCAAAGGGTTTGAGGAACTATGAGGTCTTTCTCTTTCCCAGACTTTAAGAAAACAGACTCCAACTTAGACAGCCCTGCAGACACTTGTGGCTGTGGGGTCCCAAAAGGCTTAAAGATGTCTCTCGTCTTTTCACCACCACTCATAAGAGCTTTTGAAAATAGCAGCATATCAGTCTAGCTCTGTGCACCCAATACAAGGCACAGACTGACGAAGTTAGAAGTAAACAGAGAAAAAAAGAAAAAAATACATGGAGAAAAGACAGAGGAAGATGGACAAGATAAAAAATAAAAAAACTCCGGAGAGCAAGATGCAGATTATGTGGAGAAAGGGTGGCCATATGTGCGTTGGTCACACTGACCAAGCTTGAACCCACATGCAGCAGCTTAGTTGGGACATGTGTTTTGGCTATCAGAGCCATTAAAATCCCATTACATCGTGCAACAACAGAGATTGTAAGTCTTTCTGAGACTTTAAGAATCATTTATCATGTAAATTTACCATGAATTATGTATTTACATGCATAAAGATGCACATTGCTTGACATTTAATGATTTTGCTGCAATTTATCAGTTTCATAAATTGAGATACAAACATAACTTTTATGATTAATGAGGGAATATTTAGCTGGTGGGGAATGAAGGAAAATGACATTTTTCCAGACCACTGAAGCTTTGCTACTTAGTAAAAAAAAGAAACAGGTAATCGGTTACTTGTTTCTCGTTGTCATTGTCAGTTTTTTAGTCATTTAAAAAAAAATGGCATTGCATTCTTTACAATGAAGGCTAATGGTGTTCTGACTTACAGGGGAGGAATGCTAATGCTCACCACAGCTGCACACTAAGGCCAAGAACCAGAGTGGACTCTGGAGTCAAAGGTCACCCATGATGTGACTCGATCCTACACAATCAATGGACACAGGGTCCTGGAACCATGCTCTTAATGGGGTAAGGCAACTGGACAAATGGTAAAGAGAAAGGATCAGGCACAAGAATTTATGGCACAAGAATAACAAAGTTGGTTTTTGGAGAGAAAAACAAGTATAACATGAAGATGATCAAAATGTGTGGCCTTATTTTATGGAAAATTTCCAATAAATGAAGTTAATTTGTTAACTTAGGTTTGGGAGCAGGGCCACGCCTAAACCACACCTCTAATCACCAGACAAACCTACATATACCGTGCTGCGCAGCCAGGCTTGAGTCTCTGATTGCTTGACCCACCCTCCCTTTCCCTCTCCTTCATCCATCTTCCCCCTCATCCCTTCCTGTTGCACATCTCTCTCATGTCTCATCTAGGTACCGCCTGGGGGTCTGTAAACTATTCGGGCGAAAACTGCTTCTGAGACGGAACCCCCACTCTGAGTCTGCTCCACCCGGTCATCACACATCCTCCCAGACCAGCCATCGGAACATCTACATCAATTTATCTATCTGCACATTCATAATGTTCATCTGCACATTCATAATGTTCATTAAATCTTAAACTAACACATGGTTGTGGCGTGGTCCATGCTAGTGAAATGTACAAAATTCTGATAAACCAACATGATAACGTACATTTTAATGGGTTTTTGACATACACACATTTATGATATTCTTCGTACAAGAAAAAACAAATGCAGAAGTTAGAGTGCTCATTAATTAGTATTGTAGCAAAATAAAAAAAAATTCTGTTTCTCATTAATGGGTATTTACTGTATATCTTTCAACAGGAGGCATTACTCAGAGAAGACTGACAACAAACACAGCCAGTCAACTGAACAGATAATGAGCAATTTTTAGGAAGTGTCTGGGATTGTTAGGTCATTAGGATTCAGGGTTGTGTGTGCGGACTATTTTAATTGCAACCCCTGGACACAGGCATGCATAAACTCTGTAAATAACCCAGCCACTTTGTTAATGTGTTCATCATTATCCTATTCCATCATCTGAATGGGAATAGCATGTTGGTACTGTTTTAACCCCAAGGAGCTAGCTAAATAACAATTTATCAGAATGAACCAACTACTGAAATATTTTGTACTAGTAAAATCTTAAGTGCCAGTGGACCTATAAATTTGAGTTTCCAAGCTGTGAGATTCGGGGGTGTAAATGCCCATAAATGTGGAGTCACCTCCACAATGAGCAACAGACAGAACAACGCAGGGAAAGCCTCTGCAACGGTCCATTTCACACTCCATAAAGCAGCGACATATTTATTCCATGCATTCATACTCGTATGTCCCTTCAACCAGGAAACAGCTATACAACTTGAAATGATTCATTTGCTCAGTCATTGTCCCTAGTTAGTTCTGGGTTTTAAGTGCAAGTTTCAGAATACTGCATTCTGTGACAATGCTTTTAACTGATGTTTTTATCTCACTGCAGGGAATGAGGAGGTCATTACCTCTGGCCTGTAACTACTTTCTTTAAAAACCCAAACACACACTGCTTAGAAACAGGGCCGTAAAAATGTGCATGGTAAATATCCCACCTCTGGTAGGGCAATTTAATAAACCTTGTAATACACAGGAAAAAAAGAAGCATATAAACAGCTTTCTTTTTTCCAAATTAGTCAACAATTTTATATAACCTTTTATGAGATAGACATACAAACTTAATCAGGAATATAATGTGTTCCTTTGCGAGACATGCAGAGTTGAGGTCAAAAGGGTAAGCCTCAGGTAAATGTGAGGCAGTGGGAGTACACAGCCCTGCCTCCTATTCCTGTCTTATTCAAAAGAATCCATAGGGGGCCTGTGGTAAACACAGCAGGGACGTAAACCTTCCGGATTGGGAGAATGAGGAGCTGCTGTTGTACTTAGGCTTCATATAATGACCGGCAAGGGCCCCCTTCTTCTTCAATCCCCACATACCACCTTCCACTCTACCATTCCTACTCCTATTCTATAGGTCTGACCACTAAAACCCTCATACAAGAAACCTTTCTTTTCCCTCCACTCTTTCCCTTCTCCAGTTCAGTACTCTCTCACTTCAGTGAGAGGCAGGTCCTTTTCAGACGACTGTCCGGGCTCCCGATGTATTATGGGAAGTATTGTGATCCCACAAGCTCTCTCGGGGGGATCAGCACTTATGAGGGTCGATAGAGCTGCTGATTTGATCTTCTCTTCTTTCACAGCCTTTCTCTAGTTTTCATCAAAACCTCGTGGCCGACTCACTATGGGAAGCCTCGGCGCAAATGTGATTCTCTGTGTCCGTGAAACAGACATCATCTGTGACAGTGGAGACACTGACGAGGACAGAGATACTAGAGAGAATAAGGGGCTGAACTTCACATCAACCCAGCCACATGAAAGCAGAGGAACTCTAAATATTCAGCAATGCTTCAAACAGTTCTTCCAATATTTAAAAGCCATTCCTTCCCTACAGACATCCTCATTTTAGTGAGTGGCATTAATCATGTGTGCCCTCGTAAGAGTTCAATCACTTTAAAGGGGAATTAAATAATCTATGAATTGGATCTACCTTTTTTTCAGCATCCAAAGAATTACAGATCCAAGGCATAGTATACAGTGGCCTCAAATGATCAAAAATAATCAGTGTTGGAGAGTACTGAAGCAAGAGTACAACTTTCTTGTGATAGTTTATGTTAGCTTTAAATAGTCTAGTTAGAACATTCATGAAATAATTATGTTACATGTCAAACAGTTTATAATGTATACTTCACATTACTGCTGACTATTCTTCACACAAGCATCAAACTATGCCTCATTGACCAATGAAAAATTAATCGTATTTGGTTTCACTTTTGGCAAAGTCACAGTGCTGTTGACTCTTTAAAGAAAATCATGTCCTTATATTTTTCTTGTTACCGGTAACCAGTTTTGCGATAACAATCTCTGTTCTCCGGTATATACTGCCTAAATGAATACTTGATTAGCATATAGATGTGCATGGCCTAAGGGAGTATCTGGGCGCCAATTATTGCTGACTATATGTACCACTTGGGTTGTAGACACCTGAGTCACAGTGGATACAGTTCTCACAACTCAGTGTTGCAGCTCTGCATTCATTTAAACACAATACAGTTTAGGAATGAAAGCTAGTTTTCTCACTTGGTAAAATCTAGTTTGTTAGTTTCAGACACATGGAAGCCACCACTTGCTAACACTTAGTCAGTTTTATTCCTGGATTCCTGTCCTTTGTGCTTGATATTGAAGAATGTTCTGGCAAATGTGAAGTCTATAGGTATGCAATGGCGCTACTTAATATATAAGATAGATGATAGATAATAGATAGATAGAAGATATATATATATATATCTTCCAGAGAGTACAACAGGAAGTTAGGTTTTAATGTCAGAAAGTAAAAATTCTGCTTGATGCACCTTTACAGGATCTAGTCTTTTTCAGGACTAGTGCTCGACAATGTCTCCGAGTGAAGCAACACAGACTTATTGTGCTTTGATATCCTTGTGGATAACAGCAGAATGCAACAGTTAGTGTAAACTGATAGTGAAGGCTTATGCTGGGAAATCCCATTGGCATGGCTGGCATTTACTGGTAAACCAAAACACAAAGCCAATAATCTCTGTGTCATTAAGAGTGATTTTCTTCCACTGAACCTAATGTGATGACAGAGATAAAACCATGTTGGTCTAACTGTACACAAGAGAATGAGAGGCGCTGTTAGCCTGACAAATAATGATGGTGCTAACATGAACTGACTCAACATTGTATGTTCTAATGGCAACACAGACAGCAGCAGCTTGATTAGTCTCTTTCTAGCATGTGTGATGTAGTAATGGGGATAATATAGTTCCTAAATTCCAAAAAGGCTTAACTGAGAATTTGTAATGCTTTTTAAAGAAAGCTGAATTTCAAACAGTTAAGCACATAATCAAATTTGAAGAATACTCAACACAAAGGTTTTGCCCTTGCTATATATTTTTTTTGGGACATTTTATGGGGTAATTCAAATTATCACATAAGTCCATAACGATGTGTTTCTAAAGCACCTACCAGCAGAGAGAAAGAGCTCTTAGACAGCACTTTTCACAAAGATAGCTTTTAACACAGCAATCAGTGGTTTTCTACATGGAGGGGTGCTGTGCAGGTCATGCATTCATTTTGGAAACAAGCGGAAAGTTGTCACAGTTACCAGAGTGAGAAGCCCTAGCGTAATTAACACATTGGCAGATAACCCCTGCAATCTCCCCAGATACTGAGACTTCCGATTCTCCTCTCACAGGCTTGCACAATTGTCTCCAATCCTTTGAGGGCCTTGTAAAACATGTTTGTTTTGGTTTTGACAGGTTTCTGTCACAGACAGACAGAGACAGGGTACTCCAAAGGCCAACTATCTTCCCAGTTGTTCCGTGGTTTGGTTTATTCTTTGTGTTTCAGGAGCTTAATAGCTTCCTTTACTTTATTATGCCTTTATTTCTTTATTTGAAGCTCAGGGCCCACATGTCTGCACAAACACAGCTAAATGAGTCCAAGGATATTACGTGTTCAAGAAAAACGAGATTTTTCACCCTGTGTGCCTTTGTAGTACTACATGTTAGAGCGTATCTTAATAATTCTGGAATGAGCCAATGCTATCCCATGGTGCAACAGTCACTTAATGTTTCATAAAACATCATTTGCAAGTAATTCAGTAAGCACCCTCATGAAAAAGGGATGAAATACAGATTGCCATTGGGTATATTAACACCTGTCACATCAAACCAATATCATCTTGCATTGCCGTAGTTACGCGGCTTTCTATTATTTCCTCGACTCCCAAAACATCACCTTACCCTCTCAATCTACCAATGTAATTACCTCATCAAATAAACTATCAAAAAAGCTTCTCAAATAGGATTTGTGGAAGTGGGGAAAAACAAAACAAAATAGAAAAAGAGAAACATATCACATCCAACATATGTGAGACGTGTGACGTTTAGAAGTCAGGGGAGTAAAGCCTTGAGGGCATACAATCAATATTACATTTTCCATTGCCACCTTCATAGCTATTGTAAATGGCTTGTGTCAAAAATAATAACAGGTTGTATCAGGAACCTTGGGTTTGCAATTTCGCTCCTAGTGCTTGGAGGCCCCGTCTGCTCTCCCTCCCTTACTTCAGCACCACTGGGTGTTAATGACGCCATGGTGGCAGACACTTCTCACACCACAGCTGATTTTTTTTTCTTTATCTTTACTCCTGACAGTTCTGAGAAGTGCAGGGAAACATGTATATGTAAGAAAACGTTTAGTACTAGACATGATTAGCCCTTTGTACGTGTTTCGGTGCTCAGCCAGTAACATAGTATTATTAGCGGGGCTAGAGAGATTAAATCTATTCTCACTTCTGTTGTCATAGCACTCTAGGCAGCAATAAGCAAGATGAGATGCAGTAATATGCACACTATAGGGACAGACTCCTCTTCCCTGAAATCATAGCTACTTTAAGTTCTTTAGAGAGAGAGAGGGGTACTTAACTGAATCCTATTTTTTTAAGATGAGTTAATTGCTTTATCTAATCCAGCCATTATCTCAGGTGCAGACTTCTACACAGACAAAAAGAAATACAATATGCTGAGGGTGCCAAAAAAGAGAATAGAGCCCACACACATGTAAAATCATAATTTCACTCCTTTTGGCTCCGTTTTTGGTCTCTGCCAACTCCTGGGAAAAATCAGCAGCTCCTTTCCCACTGGACAAAAACTCACTTACATCTGGCTTTTGTCTTTAGTGGAAAAGGTTACAGTCACACTTATTCCCAGGTCAAATGACTCTGAAGTAATCGTGAGTATTTTTCTGCTCCTGACGCTTGTGGCCTCCATTGGTAACTTCTGTCTCTTTGTCATCTCAGATACAAACTCTTTGTCTGCATGCAAGCAGTGCTCAAACATTATTCCAAATTAGTCAGCACAGAGTTTGAAAGAGAGACTGAATAGTAACATATGAAAAAAGATATAGCCACTGTCACAAACCGGCTCAACGCATGTGACAAAAAGGGGAGATCAGACAGGTTAAAATACCAATTAATTGTTTATTGTAAAGTAAACAAGATAACAAGAAGAATCAAACACGTGTGGAATCAATGGTATCAGTAGTGTAGGAGGTGTAGAGCCTAGGAGAAGTCAGAGAGAGAACAATCAGACATGACTTGTATAGTCTTGGTTGAGGCCTACCCAGGTGTCCCCAATCAACTAGCGAACCCTCCCAAACTGCCAGCTCAGCCAGTAAAGCCAAAAAAGCCAACAGCAGGCAGAAAAGGGAGGGTTTGTAACAGCACGGTTGACATGTTCACTGGCCTCCATGCTGCATGTTTACTAACCCTGTTTCTTTGCTGAGCAAAGCAGATAACCATAAAAGGCTCAGCAGAGAGGGGAACCAGAGTTGGGCGATGATTCTCTATGCGTTCATCAACAAGAGCGACTATCTTCATGTACAAGTAGTCATGTGATCTATTGTGATTATAATAATATCGATTATAGCTGCTTAAAACCAAACTTAGCTCAAAACAGCCTTCCTGTGCCTATTTTTTATATCCAGAATTCCTGTCCTGATTTCAGAGATAACTAGGGATAATGTTTCCAGTTCAGTTCCATTTCTATTATCAGATACTACCATCATAAGGCTGGTTCCAACGACACCCAGGATGATAATTTTCCTCAATATGGATAGCTAAGGTGAGTTGTTGAAAAGGAGTGATCAAAGAAAAGAATGTTTAGATGAGGCAAACAATGTGATCAAAAAAATGTAATCACATATGCTGAGTTTTGTGAGGATTTGATGCAAGTCAAACCCTCCAATAGGCTTCTATTTAACCGAGATTGCTGCAGAGACTCAAATAAGCACTGTCTGCTCCTTTCCAAAACAGTAGGTTGTCACACTTTCAGAAACATCCCCTGTGGTATGATGGTGTCCATCCCCTGCTATGTGATAAATGAGTTTCAGCAGAGAGCTATTGAGGTGTGCAAAAAAACAAAAGTAATATAGTATGACAGGATGATGCTGAGGCCAATCATCACGTCGACAGACAGAAGCCTGGCAGCTCTGGCTTTTATATGTGTAAAGTTCTTTTCCCTTAGGTTTCCAGAGAGGCTCTTTTATACCTATGCCTCTGTCTGTGCAGGGCTTTTAACTTGTTCTCCCTTATCTAAAGAGGAATCTACAGGAAGTCACAGAATCCCAGCTTATCTTGGCTAATTGTGTGTGTGTGTGTGTGTGTGTGTGTGCAGCAAAGGAGGAGGGGACTTGAGAGGGTGCCAAATGCCGCAGGATGCAGTAGAGCACGTTGAGACAAGAGAGGCTGAGGCCCCGGCAAGACTGACAGACACAACACTAACATCTGACAGAAACAAACAACACAAGCGCATACACAACAATGCCCATACAGAAACTGACGGACACACCCAGGGCATAGGTAACATTTAATCACATCTGAGCCAACAGGCAGATGTCAAAGATGTTCAAACCTTGTGTGTGCACGGTTTGGGAGGTAAATGTAAACACTGAGCTAATGACTCTGCCTAATGTAACTTTGGACATAAAGGGGTAGTTTGACAGAATTTGAAAAATGCTTTTTAATTTAGCATAAGTCATTACTCATAGGTTTGAAGCTGATGTCCGAGAGCCGCACAACGAAAGGATGTGCAGCATCCAGTTGTGCAACAGGAGAGATGGCTCCAAAGGGTGTCTTAAGGAGGTGATAAAAAGGTCTGTGACCTTCCCCAAATGAAAGCTCCCCGCTGATTTGTGAGCCAGGCCACAGAAAGTGTTGTTTGAGGGAGTGAGTGAGTGGGTGGTCTGTCACTGGGTTTATGCACCGCTCTCTCTACAAACATCCCAAATTTACATCTTTTTAATGATCGCTATGTCCACTGGCTGTTGTAAATCAAAAGAGAGTTTTTAACCTTTAGGAGCCAGCAGGGGTTAACGCTGAGGGCAACGGCAGCTGCTGTTTGGCCTAGGACCGAACAAATGGATGCCCTTGAAAACAACACAAGTTATTTTTGAATTAAAGTAGCTAGTGAATAGCATATCAATGAGAAAAAGGGTTAGGGAGAGAGAGAGAGAGAGAGAGAGAGAGAGAGAGAGAGAGAGAGAGAGTAAGAGCAAATGGTAAAGTAATAAATGTTTACTGGGAGCCTGTACATGTAAGTGACAAAAGCCATGAATAAAATCCAGGAAACAATTGTGCTTGTTTTTCTTTTCCGCTGCATATTCATGCACAATACTTTTCCCACTGGCATTTTCCTCCACCATCAGGGCCTTCACACATGAGATCCCTACCACAATAAGAGTCCTATTTGATCAGGCGCTGCAGAAACCCCTAGTGTCAGTCAGGTGCTATCCTTCTGTCTTTGCATTATTAGAATTTTAAATGTCACATGAATACAGGCAACACAATCCCTTGATTGTTGAGTTTTTTGCTGGATTTTGTGTTTGTCATAATCAGATAACAACTCAATTTATTTAATTAAAAAGTATGCAGCATTGCTGCATGTTATGACTGCTGAAAAGCCTAACTCATGACCATCAATACCATACACTTTACAATGTAAAATTAGGGAAATTGTGATTAATTAGAATTTTCCAAGAGGCAATTTTTGACCTGTCAAACCATAATTCCTATACGTCATAGCTTCATCAATGTTGATAGGGCTATTTCCGAACCAATTCTCTGAGCAGGAGAAACATGGGCTTGACCTTATGGAACAATATAAAACATTGCTTCAACACCACCATGATTCTCCATCCACACTGTAGTGGAGCTCAAATGAAGTTATCGATTATGCTCTCACAAATATGGTCAAGGTATAAGGGAATGACACTGCACTTAGAGCTCATTGCACAAATGTACCCTAAATCACAAAAATGAAGGAGGGGATTACTGGCATGGACGTTGGCCTTTGCGAGGGTAGAGTACACATGCATTCACTCAGTGTTTAATCAATGGATAAAACTGTCTATCCATTCAAGTATTGATGTTTTCCTATGACAACTGCTTATCCACGTAGAGCAGGGAGACACCAGAGGCCTTTCAATCATCCGACCAGCTGAAGTGAGCACTGAGGGGAAGATGTTGTGTGAGAGACATGAATCCCTAATACTGGATTTATGCCGCATGCTCAATTATTTCACCGCCACAGTGCAACTTAAAGCAGAGGAGGAGTCAATCAGCGTATACAGAGCACAGGTTCTGCCACTGTGTGGGAGCTCGACTTGGTCATTCCCTTAAAATGGCAGTTAATCAATACGGATCCACTCCTTCTGATCTGCTGCCTCTGACCAACACAAATCACTAACGGCAGTGTAATTGCAATGACCATAATAGTGCCCATTCATATCATCCTGCACAGGAGGAGGAGGAGGGATGAAAGATGGCATTTGTCCTATACACTATCTCTCTCTCTTGAACTTTCTCACACATACACTTCTGCATCATCATGCTAAGTATTGTGGTGTAGACAATCAGTCCAGTCATCTTTTCAACATCATGTTTTGACACATATCGACCACCCTGCAGTGGCGATCAATCTGTGGTAAGGAAAGACAATATTGCAGAGATCATTCCAACATTGTCTTAAGTCTCTAAGGCATTTTACATGTGTCTTATACTTGTAAACGAGCAACAATATTAATTTCCCACTGTTATGCTTGGCAACACTAAATGACTTAATTAATCAATAAATCAATTAAATGTATTTGTTACTGACTATAACGTAAACTATTTGGGACATTTTGCCAAGGGCAGCATATCATAAGCACAAAATGAAAGCAGACTTAGATTTATCGAGTGCTAAAAAGGAGTCTTTTATGGTGATGACAGCCTGCGCCCATTCTAAAAGGAATAGGATCACTTAGCGTTTGATGACTACTATGGCTTCTTAATCTCTTTGACGCTGTGAACCTATGACAGATCTATGAGATGATGGAACCGACTGGTAACATAATAACGGCGCCCTTCTTCTCACTCAGCATCTCTCATATTAATATTTTCATCCTGTAATAACTAAAAGCCATTTCATTACTCATTAATCAGTATCTGAAGCCGCCGCTTTCCAGTACACATGGAAATATGATCCTACAATTTCACAGGAAGAGCAATGTGTAATGACCCTGCAGCTGGCGAAGGTAATAAAACACAGTATGCATATTGTCTGTCAAGAAAACTCACCTCGGCATACCAAAACAACAGACAGGCCAAAGACTCATTCCAAACTGTAAGACACAGACATTGCACCGTCGTCGCGTTTCTTCCAGGCCTTTGTGACAATCAATACTTAAAACCACAGCTCGAAAATTTGTGGAATCAGCATCTATGAAGTAAAAGAGCGACAAAATTGATTTGCAGAAGGTTCGTTCAAGCATTCTAGGGATTTAAAACAATATTCAGTGTCAGATCACTCGTCAAATCCATTACAAGTTGAGGGCTTATCCGTTTTGGTGTTTATTAAAATAATTGATAAATAGGATAGGTCAGCATAAAACGCCACCTGAAAATGGAGAGACATTGAATCTGATTTATGCGTATGGTCATCTGTGTCAAGAAGTTGTGTGTGTGATTGCTCATGCATGTGTGTGCGTATGTTTTCTTTGTGCTTTTAAATCAATGGTCATCCCCTGATACAAGATGGTCTCATAAATCATTGTTTGTTGATCACTTGTCAGGAGGCTGGGGCCTTATGGGTCCTCCTAATTATTCCAGCTCACAGCCCCACTGGATGAATAAGGACAGGAATGCCAAAGCAAATCAAGGCAGCGGACTTTACAGAAATATGGCCATAATGGTGGTTGAGTTTGGATGGATGAGTTGGGGGGTGGTGTTGTAGGAATGGTGTGAGGAAGTGTGTGTGTGTGTGTGTGGGTGGTAGGGTTGGGCTGGATGGATTCTAAAGTGCACTGAAGGGAGAAATGTAGTGTATGAGGTATCAGTCACCCAATTCCAATTTGCTAGGGGACTCTGTCATGAGAGGAACAAGCCAGCTGCCTGATTGAAATTGGACAAAAACAACTAAATCTGATATTGTGTCCATTCAATCACTTTGATGCCTTGTATCTCTCTTTAAACACAATTTGAACACATCTTTGTTGCCACTCACTGTCAACTCTGTATTACCTTCATGGACAATTCACGTTTGGCTGTTGCAGCGTAATAATCCATAACTGCCCGACCCTGACATTGTTGTTTTTTTGTTTTTTTTATTATGCATGCTTGCCATAGTAGCGTTTAAAGCAAACATAGGAAATGTAAATCCTGTTTTTGAGTAAGGAATTATGTAATGACAAATTCTGTCAAACGGTAGGACTAAGTGGTCGGGGTATAGTATTGGCTTTCAGTGTCATTAACTTTTCAGCAATAAGCAGGTTTCTGTCGCCACTGACCAAATTGCTTTAAATGCACAGCAATTACACGGTTGAGGCTGGCGCTTAAAAGATGAGTATAGTTTCTGTAGTAAGACCTAATGGGATTATTAGTGAGTTTTATGAGAGGGGAACCTTGATGCTCACAGTAATACTGGAAGTGGGATTATGTGTTTCAGTGATATACTGTACCAGCCAGCTGGTCGTCATGTTAATTACTGGATTACACTTTCCAATTAAGAAATCTGTAAAGGGGAATTTAATAATTAATCACATAAACGTGGCACAATTCCTTGCTTTACTCTCTCTTCTTCTCTTTGTACCTTATTTTTTTTATCTCAGTGGCTCCCAGATGCAGGCAGTAACACCTCGTTACCCAGAGTTAAAATGTGTTAGCTTGAGGCTTAAACATGGCCTTAGCATGTTTAAATCATGCTGAGCATATCACAGAGGCCATGCAGGCTGTTCCCTTTGATATATATTTGCAGCATAATATGTGGTTTTGAAAATCAATGAGCACTCCTCTTTTGATCACAGTTGTGTGTCCCTCATCTCCCCACTCAGTAGAAATAGCATATGACCATCCTGCCACAGAGGTGAGCCACATACAGGCACAACATTGACGGAAGTATACCTGCAAGTCTGGGTCCTGTATGAATAGAAATGACCTAATATTCTAGGCCTGGTGTGAATGATTAAATGTAGATTGAACCTGTAGTCAATATATGCCATACATGAAAGGGATATCAATTATACACATTCACCCGTGTAACCAGGACCTTCTCTTGTTGGCCACTTCCTTGCACAATGCTTCATCAATCGTGGTTCTTGAGTGATTTATTTATTTTGGTCGGAAACAGACACAACATATTTATCTGTGCCCACACAAGATAATTTAAAACAATTTACAACCTGCAATTCTTTGCAGGAAACCTCATAATATATACTTTTAACTGGATTGCTGATCCAAATAGACATAAACAAAACCCAACAACTAAAAAAAGAAGATTAATCACGTGAAAATATATTTATTTTTGCGATTCAGGACATTAAACATGTTGTCCTAAAATTGGATCTGTAATTAAATTCAATTCAAAGAACTTTACTTCTATTTGAGGAGGCAGCAGACAAAACAAAACTAATCTAACAAATAATATTAAGATTTAAAATGGAACAATATATAGTGTCTTAGAATAATCTAGAAATATATGTAAAATTAACTTGGCTATGGTATGTCTGTGCATTTCAATTGTTTAATGTTTGAGAGAAAATAACTCTATTCTGTGTCTCGGATTAGCGAGCCGTGATTTCATCAGGTCCAATATGAAATATCTGAAACAGGAAAATATAGGTCATTCAGAACACCATCAAACAGCAGCCCTCAGGCAGAGGCATGCAGGCCCACGTTTGTCTCCTGTATCTGTGAGGACATTCTCAACTGCCTGTGGGTATTTGTAATGACCCGGTGACAGCATTTCTCTGCTGGCGGCTGAGGTGCTCAGCGAAATGTATAACTCGGACCAGCCAGGAGAGAAGCAGAGAGAAGGCAAGTGTGTGTGTGTGTGTCAGCAGTGTTTGTGTGTATAGGTTGTGAAGAGTGGGGCTATATGTCACATCTCCTCAGACACTATAGCTCCAGTCCCCACCGGCTACAAACAATCTACAACCACCCAGAACCTCCCAAAGAGGCTGTGTATGCTGCATATGTGGCAGTTGTGCGTAAAATGTGTCTCTTTGCTGTCTTGGATGTCGCCTTGACCAGGCCACATGTTCCTCTGATATAGACTTCAAAGTATTTGTGATGGGAACACTGGGGAGACAATGAAATGAACCTACAAAACTTGTTGGGAGGAGATGGGAACTGCCAACTGTGTGCCTCTCTCCCAGAAATACAGATTTACATGTTTGTGCCCCAACAAGCTTTAGGATGTAGCTTTTGGTGTGCTCTATTTTTCATGAACATAACATTTCTCTATAATGGATATAGATTCAGGATGATGCATATGAATTGTTCATCCGCATACATATGAATTATTCAACAGCGTGATTCGTTTTGCCCTTTTTTTGGGTTCAACATGCACTGGAGGGCATAGGGGGAAGTTTTTTTTAAGTCCCACTCAGTTCCTGGCACATTTAGTCTCTCCATCGCTTACAATAACATCTGAAGTTGTCTCTGCATCTATAGTTGAACAGAGCCATTAAAATCTACATGCAGTTAATGGACTTTTTGGCAGGAGTTGTCATTTGATAGGTGCAATCCTGAGAGAGCATTACTTTGTTTGAGTGTCTCCTTTGCTAATCAGTGAGGTCAAACATCCATCTGGCAATTGTTTGATGATTCTAGTTTGGTAAAATATTTATTGCTTACCCAGAAGTACAAGATTATTCAGAAGGCTGGAGCTGAAACTAGTGCAATGATTTGGAATAAATGTTTTGTACAATTGCTGAACATATAATTAATTACACAGTATGTTGGTGTAGGATTTATCATTGTCTCAATGACGAGAAATGTATACCAAAATGTCAGTTTGACTGATTGCAAAACATAATCACATTTAGTTCTACAAAACACCTAAAAACATCTGTTTTCAAGAATATTCCTCTCATTAAGCACAAACAAGCACAAACTTACAGAGTCATACGGAGCATTTCATTACAGATGCATGCTCAAAAAGTCTCAGAATGTAAATTGAATCTGTTTAGCTCCATCCACAGTCACAATTTTAATTCATTCTAGAAGGGTATGTGTTGTGTTTTTCACGTAAGCTGTGCTGAGGAGGAGGCAGGGGCTCCGCTATCAAAAACCTTGCAGGATAGCAATCATTAGAACCTTAGCCCCCCTGGTAAGCAAGCCATGCTTCCTGTATAGGGCCCCAGAGGATTCAGTGTGCTAATTATTTACTGAAGCAGCAAAGACTATCAAATGAGACCCTGCGTCGCGTCTAACTGTGAGGGGGGTACCCTGACAGTGTAACCTGGGTAACATGCAAATAGAGGGAGAAAAGAAGGAGGAGGGCAAGAAAGGGAGAGAGTGTGGGGGAGGAGGGGGGGGCAGAGTGCATAATGGTCCGAGTGCATTGGAGGAGTCGAGGTTCACTGGTGAGTCAGGAAAGGTGGGGCCGCTGAGGGGCACAGCAGCAGAGTATTAGATTTCAGATGCATATGAATGACCAACTGCTGGTTCTGCTCTAGCTTTAGGGAGAAATTGCATGGACTCCCCTTGAGCTGCAGTTTTGAATCTAGATTACTGCCTGACTTAATCCTGTGGTGGGTTGGTAGGGGGTCATGAATGTCTGTTGCTGGTATCATCAAATTGAAGAATTGCAGAAGAGTAGGATACTTCTCCTTAACTGTGTTTTTTGACAACACTACAACCCCATGTTGTATGTGCTATTATCAGAACCAGCATACTCAATGGTTAGAAACAGTCTATGAGCAAGTCTTTGCTCAGTACCAACTAAGTTTCTGCATCTCGCAAAACGAACAAATAAAATGATATAAGCTCACACACACACACACACACACACACACCATCCCTGACTCTAAAAACGGGGGAGGGGGTAACGCTGTGGTCTTAAGTCCATGCATCTGGGCAAAAAGCCAACCACTCTCCTCAGCAGATACACACATGCAATAAGAGCAGTGAGCTCTAATAATACACAATAATACACTCCATTTGATTGGAGGGCAACAACATTATCTGGTCAACTGCCACATATACACACATATGGACTATTGGATTATCTAAAGCTATAAAAAACTAAACCCAATGAATGTAACTTAATAAAAACATACACTCACACTCTAATGTGGATTAAAATGTAATTTCAATTCACCACTAACATCCTGCATATTATGACCTATCATGACCCTGCTGGACTAACATAGTGAGCTTATGCCCGTTATCTTATTGGAAAGTGCAAGGGGCACCCGCAGCTGCTGTAAAGCTCTAAGATAAATATCGAGCATAGCGTAACAATTAATTCCAAACAAGGTTGTGTAAATCCTAAACTGACCGCAATCAGGCCAACCAACATGCGGGATTGCTCTCTAAACAGAGCTAGTCATTACAAGTTGGCTCTAATTACACTGAGCCCATTATTGTGGCTTTTTTTTGTATACCAGAAAGGCTCCATTTATTTTCCTCACACATTGAGTGGATCACATTGCACATATTGAACCCAAAACCTGCTAAATGTCACCCAGGACACTCAATTCAATTAATAGAACATACTTGAGTTGGGTTTGAAAAGGGAAGCAGGTGTGCAACTGAGTTCCTGCCCTCTCAACAGATAATTCACATGACTGATGCGCAACCTCCAGCAGCTCCCCACAAAAAAGTGACCTTCTCCCAATAAGATCTTACCACGTGTCAGAACATATCCTGGGAGGAGTGATGGAACTGTGTGTTTCTAGACAATAGCACCGCCAGCTTAAACTGCTCTCGACAACCTGCTGTGTCTCCTTTCAGCAAAGCAGCTCCCCCAAACTTCTTTTCAATGTCTCATTGCCTTTGCTAAATAATGAAAAACTGCAATGAAGTTGTGAATGGAAAATTAGGCAGCAGCAGACCATGTGGGTTACTTGCTTCCAGCTACACAATAATCTGTTACACCGCCTTGATCACATCAAGGTAAAGTTTAACTCTGGTTTATATGAACACCTTTTCCACTCTATTCATTTCTCTCTCTCTCTCATATATATATATATATATATATATATATATATATATATATATATATATATATATATATATATATATATATATATATATATATATGGGTGTGCACTTGTGTGTATCTGCCAGAGTGCTAAAACACCATGAGGGAATTGCCACATCCCCCCACCCCCCTCTCACAATTGTGAAGGGATAGTAAATATCAGTGCAGCAGATGGGGCCGATGCTCCCTCTCTGCCTCCCTCCCATACACTGGTAGGGCAGAGCAAATGGATAGCCATCAACAGCAGCAGGAGTTGCCCCAGGCCAAGACTGGAGTAGAGGACACAGGGACTGTACTGTTGCTCCGGCAGGCAATTTTACAGACAAATTCTCCCTGACTATCAGCTAGTGAATTGCACAACATTAGGAATATGTACTTATAAGGTCATTATTTCTAAGATTTCATGGTAGACAGGCATCCAAGAATTTAACTTGTAGTTTTTCTATCTGGATTTATAATAATAATAATAATAATAATAATAATAATAATAATAAATTATATGTTATGGTACAAATAGTTTTTTACCTGTTTGGATCATAGCACAGAAATCACTGTTGCACGAAGGGACCAACTGCCCGTGTGTCGTTTCAATATTTTTTATTTAATTTTTCTCTGTCACACTGGTTGAAGGATCTGTAAAGCACTGGCAGTGCCTAACAGCATGACATGCTTGTGTAACAGAGCAGGAGAGAGGCGGTTGTTGGTGTCAACACTATCTCGATCTCAGACAGCAGGTACCATAAATCCTGTCCACTCGTCAATTAAAAGACAGTAAACAGGTTTAAATTTAGGCAAGTGGCACTGTTATTGTTGTTAGGAAACCTCCAGCATTGGAGAACATATATCAGAATTCCCAAAACAATATTAGACAGCCTCCCACTGGGAGGAGAGGAGCACATGTGGATCAACGATGACACAACATGGAATCTTACTGCGCAGTGGCATAAGCTTAGCAGTGATGTAATTCAACTGAGCTCACTGGGTGAGTCAGTGCGGTGAAAAAAACACAACTGGTATTATTACTGGATTTAACATCAGTAGACTTAGACAGGGACCAGTCACAGAGGAATTTTTATCTTTGAGCACTGAGATAGCATTGAAATAGTTTAGATGTCCAATTTAAGCAACTTGCAAACTGGGAGATCAACCTCAGCCTTCATTTCTGTGGCAGGGGTCTTTGTATAGGTGTCACGTAAAGCATTTGACTGTGACATTCTGGGTTGTATGAATGATTTAAACGCTCAAGGGATTGGAAATTACTTTCTTTGTTGCCACAAAATCCCTCCCTTCGCTGGATTCCTGGGAGGACGGCATCTCACTCAGTGTCTACGAAACATTTTAGATTTCCATTTATTTATTTAAGGAGGAAATAGAAGGAAATTTCAACGGGTCACTAATTTCATTTCAACATGTACCGGTGGTATTAGCCCAGAGCAGATATTTCAGAGGAACACAAAATCAATGTTGAGATTCTATTGGGAATAGCCCTGAAACCCATTAGCAACTTTGACCAATAGGTCAGGTAAAGTAATAGCTAGATAAATGTTTTATTACAGATTTGCAAACTGACTTAATGTGGGGGCTAGTACCTGTGCAGCCATGTATGGCAAATATTCATCATGAGATTATATTGCGGTAATGAACAAAAATCTTGTAGTGGCCAAGGCCCTTGGTTCTTTATATATGATCTGTTAAAGGTGGGCCTCTCTTACTGGGTCTCAGACGAGACAGAAGAGCTGCATCTGCAGTCTCTGGAGGCCTACTGTGAAGATGTTATCACTTTTAATGAATGGTTTGTTATGCTAATTGTATTTTACATTACAACATACTGTATGTGGCTGAGATGTGTTGTACTAATGGTAATTGTTCTAACAAACAACTTTTACATCAGAGTACTTCCATAAAGTACAGTAGCTGTAATTGTGCCTATGACAACATCCTTGTAACTCAGGCTGAGTCATCACACAATCAGCTCTGGTGGTGCAAAATCAAGGGCTATCATGATAATATTAGTGGATCTATTCTGTTTTCCATGGTATACTTTGCCCACTTCTATTCATGTTGTTCTTTAGATTACATCAGGAATTCTTCTCAGTCCTTGTCATCCAGTACAGCTTTTTACTATTATTTCTCTGAAATCCCAGGTGGAAAATAGGTACTAAGTGGTAAGAAAGAAGAGCTGTGGAACTGTGACCAACAACCACTGGAATAATTATTTAAAGCAACATTACTATTCACTCTGACAAACTACCCCTGTTCCCCACACACAACTGACATGAACGATTGGTTGACTTTTACACAAAACTTTTGAGTCCACTTTCACATTTGAATTATGTTTCTGAAAAAGACCATGCACATTTTTTTAGAGATTAAATCATATCAGTCTGATTTAAGTGCCATTGTTTATCCCTGTGTGAACATATGTCACATTTAGACACCATTTTTGCCTTCTGTTTGCACAGATCTCAAGCCGGTCTGTGCTGGGCAGAGTGCTACTTTTCTGAATGGAAGCCAGACAGGCTGAGAGCTCCCACACACTGTGAGGAGCGGCTCCTGTTTCCAGCTCCGTCTCCAAGGGGACCACCAAGCCCACCAATCACATCGCTCAGCACAGGCAAGCGGGCAATTCAATTTCTTAAAGCCGCAGCGTCCGTTTTAAGGGAGTCGTTATGAAAGAAAGCTCAGCAAAAACAGGGACAGTAAAACACCTCAACACTGCAGTTTAAAAGTTTCCTTTTTTTTCCTTTTTATTAAATGTGAATTCACATGTTAGTTTGAGCCAATCCATTTCAGAGTATCCGCCTACATACAAAATAGGCATCATTCTGTCATCACATCCTTTGCAAACGCAAGAAATAACACATTTGTGTACATATATTCACAAACTGAAAGGACAGTCGATGGTGGTAGGTACTTATTTATTAAAAGATGAGTCAAAGACAGATTCACACTTGGAATGTGAAGTAACTACTGCCTAGAACTTCCAACAAAATGTCTTGGCATTTAATTAGGTCATATTCCAAAACCGTTTTATCAAACAGACTTCATATGTAAGACCCACATAAAAATAAACAATATCTGCTTTTTTTAAGTGCAAGAAATAAAAAATACAGGTTTATGGTTAATGTTTTAAAAAAAGAAGGCAGTCTTCAGTTTTAAAATAAAGTTTCATTTCATGAAACCGGACTATGGAATGTTCTTTTTTGCTTGCTTGTTAAACTAATGCCAGACCACCACTGTATCAGACTATGCCCTTCTGCAGAACTCTGTTATCCTTAATTTTCAAATCAGATTCAGTTTGGTGTCAGATATGCCCATTATGTGTCAAATTACATTCAAATTGTGATATCAATCTGTTGATATAGTATGCATCCCACCATGAGGCCATATTATATTGTTTTGTATCAGTTCCAGCTGATTTGTTTATTTTTCTGCCTGGACAGGCTTCAGCATCATAACATGAAATGATGTTGACAGTGCACAAGTCTGTTTTTCCATCACTTGCTACAATTGTTGATGGTCTGTATCTTAAGAGTATATATTGCACAAAAAAATGAGAGGGGGGAAAAACAGTATGTGCCATAAAAAATACCAAAATCCAGTTTCACACCTGCGATTGGGACCCATCCACATATCACGAGTATGATATACATAAACTCCTAACTTTACTATATTACAGTACATGTACAATCTTGAAACTAGTTCCAGCTCTGAGGTATGTGTTCCCCATGATGCCATTGTATCGTCTACAAATACTCAACAAATCTGCTCTACAACTGTACAAAACCTAGTTTGAAATCACAAGGCATTTTTGATGCAAGTTTTAATTTAACTTAATCCTTAAAACCAGGACTCCCTTGCATGCTAAAAACAAATGATAAAGGGAAGAAGTGCCTGAAACTCACTGAAAGCACAGTAAGAACATTCCCTTTTAACTGTACAAAAATATGCCTGAAAATATCTTACTTTTCTTTTAAAAAGATGAGGTCTGTTATGTATCAAAATGTTTCCTCCACACCTGTATTCTGCAGAGGTTTAGGCTGCTAGATTTACCAAACCAGGAGGTAAACTGAATCAGTTACAAAAAACAAACAAACATTTGCGGCATTTAGAAATTACAGAAACCGTTGTAAAGTAACATCCTGAACATTTGTCAGTTCACAGATTTGCTTTGAGTCAGTCCACAGTCCGTTTTAGCTCCCTGCAGTGTTTAGTTTTAAGAGGATAAGATGCATAGAAGTTCACGTATTTTTCCCTTTGGGGTCCGTTTAAGATGAACAGTAAATGCAGACCTACGGGGGAAAAAATCCATAAAACCCTGTCATGCTGCCAGAAAAAAACGTCTGCAGACTTTGCTTTTTTTTTGCTACCAGCTTCATAAGCATCTCATTCCTCAAACCTCACCTCGCCTCCTGGTCCTCCACCTCCCTCCAGGACCCTTCCGAAAACCCACAGGAGGCAGGACTGGGGACAACTTTGACCAGGACACATAATTTACTCTCTCCCTTCTCTGCTATTACTAGAGAATCTTTTTTTTCTCTCTCGCTCAATTCAGTATGTAAAGACCAGGTCGGAAAAGTTCGCCTCCAGCCAGTCCCCGGCAATCATCTCACTGAGTTCTGGCGTGCAATAGTCTGGGAATTCAAAGTGAGAGCCAAGGCTGCCCTCACTGAAAGAGTCCAGGTCCTTATCCACAAGAGACAGGGAGAGGTTTCCTGAATTGGGGTTGCCCAGCTCCGAGCCTGGGGCGCTGGGGGCGAAATTTAAACTAAAGTCAAACAGCAAATCGTCCGCGTCCTCGCCGGAAGAGGAGCTGCTGCTGCTGGAGGAGGAGGAGGAGGATGTGGAGACCGACCTGGAGGATGCTGGTGAGACAGAAGCAGCGTGCAATGTGCTCTGCTTGGTAATGTTTTTGATATTGTAAAACAGTCTGTTGTTGTTGTTCCGCACTTCTTCGTACATGCTCGTCCCCTCGGACTCGGCCGAGGAGCTCAAAGTTGGGCTCGCGGGAACTTTGGCTACATTGTACGGCCTCATGCGCTCCTCGTCCTCCGTCTTAATCCCCATCCGGTAGTCCTCTTCGTACTCGTCATCATCGTCCTCATCGGTGAGCTCACTTTTCACAGTCTTTGTAACTTTTAAGATCGGAAACACACAGTCCTCCCCGTAGCCGTGAGAGGATTTGGAGCCGATCTTAGTCTTTATCTTTGAACACTTCTTGCTAGGAGTCTTTGAAATTTTACCGCACTTCTCCGGAGACGGTGCTGATGATTTTGAACTGTCGAGCTTTGGTTTTTTCTTGGGTCTGTACTTGTAGTCGGGGTAGTCAGCCATGTGTTTTAGCCGCAGCCTCTCGGCTTCTCTGATAAACGGGATCTTTTCGCTGTCCTTGAGCATCTTCCACCTCTTCCCCAGGCGCTTGGAAATCTCCGCGTTGTGCATGTCCGGCGACTGCTCCATGATCTTTCTCCTCTCGATTTTGGACCACACCATAAATGCATTCATGGGTCTTTTGATGTGACCGGTGGCTGTCTTGCACCAGTCCGGGTTTATCGCTACGGGGCTGCATGCCATAAATTCACTCTCCTCCGAATCGGTAGCCTCTCTGGACATGCTCCCGTCCGTCTCGCTGTTGTCTGTGTGCTGCACCATTGTCCTCTGTTTCAAGTCACTTTGTGTCCGGACGCGGCAGTGTCCACTCTGCCAAAACGGCTTAGCTCTGTCTTTGCGCCGGTTCGTCCACGTCCACTGCGTAATGTATGTCTCAAGCTCTGCACTCTTTTTCCAGAGTTACAAACTGCCTTCTTAACTAGTTATCAGCTTGTTCATGTCCCTGCGTCACAAGCAGCCATCCAATCAGGACCCTTCCACTCCGCCCAGCAGACACCATCCAAGACTCCCCTTAACCCTTTTATTCCTCCCTCCCAAGGTCTCACTGGAGTGGAGGTGGGGATTTGTGGTACACAGTGTCTGGGGCAACACGCCGGGCGAGACAGGCATATTAAACACACAGTTAGCGCTATGCACTCCTAAGACGCACAACACGCACCAACACTCACATAAGACTATAGGTCTATCCCTTATTTTAAAATTGAATGAAGAAAAACACGTAAGAGAATATGCTATTTTCAGACAGACAGCAACTCTTTGCAAAGGAAAAGATGTAAACTATGTGATGATTTGCTTTTTTTCCTCCCTCAGGTTGGATACTGAAGGTGGCGCTTGGACACTGTTTCAGCCAGGCGTGTGGATGCGTCGCTGACTGCTTGTCTGCTGTAGAAGTATGCATTTTAGCAGCTGGTAATGGCTTTAGAGGAATACTTGATGTTATCAGTATTAACTTTTGTATAACCTCGTGCATTTCAGAGATATCTCTGAGGGGCTGCTTTTTTTTTGGTGTAGTTTCATTCTTGTTTGTTTCCATGTCTGCATTTGAATGAAGGAAATAGGTCAGTAGTACATTCTGCTTTACAGACATTGTTTTTAGTGTGTGAGCACCCCAAACACATCTGCAGCATCCCACACCCTTAAAGACAAGAATTTTGCTCCAAGGAAATACTTCATGCACACACAAATCAGTTTAATAATTGTAAAAAATAATAAGGAGAAACACATGCTATGATTTCTTATACATTTGGATTAACCTTCATGTAGTAAAAAGCATGGAAGCAATAACACTCATTCAGACGACATTTGGCTGTGCAGCCTTTAAATTGAGCATATACAGCCAGGCATGGATGGAAGGCTCCCTGCTGAGTTTGCTCTGTCAAGAGGCAGTGTATAGCATCTAGCTGGCGTCTCCTGCACCCCTCCCCTTCTCCCCCCCAGCTCTGGGTGGTAGCCAGCAGTGCTATTGGAGGCTGGGGCGATAAGGCGCCCTGCTTTTTTCGTTCTGCTTTGTCCCCTAGAGGGCAATCACTTACCCTTTTGAAACCCTCCCCCCACCAAGCCACCGTATTTTCCCCAGCTGGGGCTTAAGAAGTGTCTCTACTGATACAGAGAGGAGCGGCTAGAAAGGCAGAGAGAGGATGGCAGGGAGAACGAATGAGAAAAAGAGGCAGACTGGGGGTAAAGAAGACAAGGCTAAGGAGACTAAGGTAGTTTGAGGGAGAGAAACACTGAAGGATGGAGGGACTCTTGCCTTTCCACCCTTGGAGCAGAGAGCCTCTGTCTATGTCTCACTCTCTCAGACAGAGATAGGGCTGAAATGCTTTATCATGACCACCCTGTGCTGATTAAGCCTTATCAGATATATGTGTCGGAGCAGCAGTCTCAGGAGGTTGGCGCATGCACATGCATGTTTTACTGTCAGACGTTTTTTCCTGGTGGATTCAATTGAGTGGTATTTGATCTTCTGATCAGTGCAGACGTGTGTAGTCAGAGGAGGTTATTTCAAATAAACTGATAGCATGGTATCATATATTTGAATAATTTACAAGTACTTATTGACTGCATATCTATGTCAAATTCTAGGACATTGTCCATGTAGGTCTGATATTCTATTATGGTAAAAGATAGCTGAATAACACTATTCTTCTGATTTACCAAAAGGGGTACTTATTCCTTAATAAAATATTTTCTTAAATATTGATAGTGTTTACTTTTTGTGACTTGTCTTGTCTATGCATATCTCACTCTTGCCCGCTTCAGCCAGCCTTATCTCTTTATATGATGGTTTTATCCTGGACATGAATCACAAGACCGCTTAATGATGAGCATGCAGGGTGGCTGTCCTGCTCATTAGCATGGCTCATTATTGGCTGTGAATGAGGTGCTGGTGTCAGCCCATACAGCCTATGAGTCATCTTAGGGAGGGTCTCATCACCATGTCTGCCTCACACAGATGCAGCAGTAATATACCCCCACCCTCCCACCCCACCCCCAACTGCCTCATTCAGTGACTGTGATCGGAGTGAGAGAGAGAGAGAGTTGCGGGATACTGAAACATGTTGTGTTTTCATTTCATGTTCACTCTGGAGATTACATATGATTAAACAGTAAAAATCCACAGAGCTGCATTATGACTGTGTGATTTCCAATACCATGCACTTTCCAATACCCCAAAGGCAGATGTTTTAATGCTCATTTGCTGCTTTTTACGTGCCAAGGGACAGGACATTTTATTCCAGAGCGATGAAGTGTTGAATTAAGTGATGGTTTTCATGTACAGACACTAAAAAAGGGTTTCAGGAAAAACAATTCCCTTTGCATTGCTTATCTAATAGCCCCCCAAAGCAGCTGGTGCTCTCACAAAGGGCCAGTGAAGCGTTAGATCAATACTTACCCTGGCTAGAGGCTATCTGATGCTCAAAATGCATGAATCCATCTCCTCTGCATAGTCCTGAGACAGGTGTGGACTTCTGGAAGCCACTATCTGATGGCTTTACAATGGGTAAAGGGAGGTGGGGGGGTTGTTTTGGTAGCACATAAAACGCAAATCAACTTTTCACTTGACAGACACATTCTTGAGTACCCTGTGTACTCAGGTTACTATGTTTATTGCCACGCAGTGAATTGGTGTTTTTCTAGCCCATATCATGGAGTCACTTAATGGTAATCTAGTGCTATGCATTGCATGTGTGTAACAAGTTCCAGCAGTTTGCAAGTACTGCAAGGTAAAGCCACCGTTGCCTCTTTCAACACCGAGTCAAAGTATTTTCTATCCAAGCTGTGGCTGGAGGTGAAACCTAATATCAGCTTATGAATCTGAAGATTTATAGTTTCTACGTTTTTTGCCAGTTACTGCAGCTCATTTCGTTGTCTTAACTTGTGAAGTGATACTAAAATGAGCTATGTCAGCTGGCTCAGAATTTGTTTCGCTTGCCGCTCCGGTCTCATTCCTCAGAGATCATGCTGTTTTCCTCTCTCTCTCTTTCGAGATAAGAAGAGCTTTGAAAATGAGGAGGATCTCACAACAGTTACGAGGTTGTTGTTTTGCCACTTAAGTGTTTGGTGCCTCCGAGGGCCATTTTATGCCCCCTTGCTGCTTTACATTCTCAACTCAATGCAAATGTATCTCCAGGGTGTCAGGTTGTTTGTTGACCTCCTTGATGTGGCCTCTGTCTCTTAAGGTCCAATGCTTAACGGATACTTGAGACTGGAGTATCTTGTCGCGAATGTAAACAGCTGATGCTTGAGGACTGTACTGGAATGTTTGTCACACAGGCAGACAAATGCAATCAGAGCTGAAGCTGCCGGTACCCTCTGTACACACTTGTACTTGCAATTTGCAACAGACCACTACTTAAAAATGCTATTGTGAGTTTAGTCCATTAATCCATTGTATTGAATTTTGTTGCATCTTGCATATTCACAAGATTTTTGTGTGTTTTTTTTTCTAAATAAGTGTCATTACTGTTTTTCTCTGTGAAAAGTAACTAAATAGTGAGTTTACTCAAATACTGTACACTTAAGGTACCTGTCAATTTTATGCCACTGCATTTATATGTTGATTATAGTTACTCTGCATATACTGCTTTTACATTACACAAAAAACACATGATCTGTGTTTAAAATCTGAACAGATTAAACTACCAAGCAGTATACTAGGTATTCTTCTATCAATTAGCTACACTTTGACCAGCTACAACATTCAATGTTGCTTACGTTTGTCCATCAGTAAAAATAACCCAATTAAAATTGTACTTTAACTTTTCATACTTTAAGTACATTGAGCTGATAATATTTCTTTTTCTGAACACTTCTTCTACCACTTATGATATAAACAAATTCAAGAACCTCACCAATAAATACTCACCCCACCCCTCCAGAATGCATTAAACCCCAAGGGAGACTATAAACTTTGAGCGTAGCCAATGTGAGACACGAGGATCAGCGTGGGTGTAGGAAGCAAGTCAATTTGTAACTTAAACCTTGTCACTAAGGCAACTATTGGATTTAGGAACGTGACATATGAAAATGAGACTTTTTATTAGCTGGCTACACATAACGAGCTACAGTGACAACTGTGAGAATTCTGTAAGCGTGAAAAGTTTCTAGTCTCAGTTTCTGTCTTTCTTCTCCCTCTCTCTTTTTCTCCCTGTTCACCGTGGAGACGCCATCCCACAAAGCTACGGGAATCTGTAATGGCCTGAAGGAGATGACATCATCCTGGAGCACCTCCGGCTTACACAGTGCAGTTAGTTCTACTGTAATCATATTGCCATGTCATTCCCCATAAGCTTTGGCTTTTTAAATCCTTTAATTATATACCAGCAGCTATGAAGCTATGTTTACTGTAAGAGTCCAGTGTATCTAGTTTTGTATTGTACAGTATTGCTTGTGTTAATAAACTTGTGTGGAGGAAGAGCCCTCCAGGCACTCACAGCCACTGTAATGAGAGTGTGTTTAGTCTGGAGACTGTGTAGTACTAATGCTGATGGATTGTATGGCTGCAGGTCAGGTCTTGCTCTCACACACACACACACACACACACACACACACACACACACACACACACACACACACACACACACACACACACACACTGGTGGAGATGGAGCAAGTTTCATTTGTTAGGTTATAAAATATAATGTGTGTCAAATCCAAAATAACAGTTATCAGTACCACAAATAAAAGCTAGATGAAAACTACACATCATCACCATTTAAATAAAATAATTGAGGACATTGTTTACAGTTGCTGGCCTTTTTGGTGGTGGAGTGGAAACATAGTTCATCAATAAAATGTAGTTGCTGTAGTCAAACATAAAGCCAAAACACTATCAATCTTAGAGAAATAGATCTGTTTATCATGTTTCACTTAAGCAGTCAGCAGATTTCTAAGAAGTATGGAACGGTTCCCACTGATGCCATGAGGCTCTGCTTCCCTGCAGACTAGCCCAGACTTGCCCCCTGAAGAGATAAGATAGTGTTGACTATAGGCCACTCTGTGTAGAGACCAGTGAGGGGCCTCTGCTGTGCTTAAGGGGCAAGAACACTCCATCAGAACTGTTTGTCGGATGGTCAAATAGCTTCTGAAACTCTGCCCCCCCACCTTTCAGACATTGGATTAGGGGGCAGGGTCTGGCCATTTTTTATTAACTTCCCGAAAACAACAAACTGGCTCTTTTTACTTTTTTGACACAACTATTTATGTTACTTTAATGTAAGCAACCAAGGACAACACTATGAACGTCTCTCTTAATCCCTGTATTTAAATTATAAATTCCCCCTTTCTATGTGGCTGTTCGGATCAGGTTTAAACACTTTTGATTTCCTTCTTGGTTGGACAACACATCCTGCAAACCACTTCTTTTCTAGTGTAACTGGCCCTTTAGTCACCCTCAGTTGCATCCTGTGCTCTGAAGTTTTACTGGTTTATGATCTTTGCACCACCAGTTGAATAGTGACAGTTCAAAGCAGCATGACAAATTGAGAATCCATGCCCCGTGGACAAATCTCAGGCAGCATTGTGTTAGGTCTTTAAGTTTTTTTTAATTAGTAGGGAGGGTAACACAGACCTAAAGTTAAGGATTGTTAGTTTTATTTTTACTCTTGATGGCTTCCTTACATTGCACGATCACACTAACTTTAGTGCCATTACCATCATTTTTTTATGTTCCAGAACAATTACAGACATGCATTTCCAAAAGCAATTTCCTACAAGCAGGTTTTATCCTTTAATTTGATTAGATTTGTTAAAACCTAACACAAAAAGTGTATTTTATACAAATGAATGCAATAATAATATGGCTTGCTTGTTCAGTCATTCCTTGTGTTTTACTTTTTCAGCAAACAAATGAAAGGGAGTAAGTCACAAGCTCCAACATGGACAGACAAAAACAGCATTGTAAAAATCAACCACATCAATCAGTCTTTAACCTTGAAAACAAAAACAAGAAGAAATGAATCCATGCAGAGACAAACACCTAAAGCAAATCTGAGCATTCACTCTTGTTTGAACAGTGACCAGATAAGATAGCTCAAAGTTATCAGCACAAGATGAATTCCCAGAGGAACTTCGAGGAGGGGTTTCATCAATGTAGTGGGAGGGAGAAAATCAATCCCTCAAACCACATATAGTGACAAATAACCACCTAAAACTAAAGCGGGATTAGGTGTACCCTCCACAGCTTCATTTAGCCAAAAAAACTACTAAGCCTAAAAATAAAAAGATGTGAAGGACCTGCACAACAATAAAACATGGCAAGTAAACACTGTGCAACTTTGTAAACATAATCATAATCATGCAGGCCAGAATGAAAACACTTGGTTTTTTTCAGTTTTAGGGGCAAATCTAGTGATAACACCATTCTCAACTCAGACAGAATAGCATTTGGCCTATTGTCCATCCTTATTCATCACATTCATTCATTCATTCAGTCATTCATTTTGACATAAAAATAAGAATTATATTTGAAAAAGCATTGTCTTGTATGTAGACTTAAACTCCTTTAAATACCACCATAAGTCTATAGAAAAGGTCATTTCAATATCAACCTTTATATGTCGTCTGAATTGAAGTACAGTTTCCCGCAAATGTATTTATGTTCTGTATATATGTATGTCTGGAGAGACCAATGGCGCCACAGAAAAAGAGAAAACTTCAATAGAGTCTAGTGACTTCCTTTTTACTTTGCATTACATATGCACATATAGACTGGTATTTTCTCCAGCATCCCATCCATATCAGAGCCTCAGTATGTCCTCTCCATACACTGACTCGCTGCCCTTTCCTTCATGTCTCTTAAGGATTTCTTAGACAGGCTTCAAGAAAGATTTTCATAAATGTCCTCTTCTGCAAATCCTCCACAACCCTCTGTGTGCGCTGAGAGCTATCTCTATCTTAACAGTAAAGGTCATTGGAGGAGACTTAGGGATATGGAAAGGCTAAGCTGTGTGCATGGGAGAGTGTTTAACAACTATCTAAAAATCAATAATAAAAGGTGTGGTAATGAGTGTGTCAAATAACAGTCACAGAGTAAGGTGTGGCGAAGCTTGATGCTTTTCTCAGACTTTGGTCTCTTAGGTGTCTATAAATGTCTGGATTTTGGAAGTTCTGGATTATTATAAATACATTCAGCAATTCAAGTTACAGAGATATTTTGCTGATTTACATCCAGCTCTGTGTCATGGCAGTGTGTGTTGATTAAAGGTATGTGGCCCCCCTCTGTGGCCACAGTGCATGTAGCTTCCAACTGAGTAGAGCAGCGGAGATTTGCCGAGATCCGACGGATGACGGCAAACGCGTCATGGAGGTCAGCTGAACCCTGCTGGATCTCGGCAGACCCTGGCTGCTCCCAGCTCCATGCACTCACACCATGGAGGCAAGCCATACACTGTTGATCTGCATACACTGCCCACACAAAGAGCTGGATTAAAATCAGCAGAGTATCCCTTGAAATGTTAGATATTGTTGTATGTGTCACTACCTCTCACCCTTGGTTGGATATAGTACCATGATGAGACAATGATTATGTAAATATGTGTATTATTTTCTTTACTGATTATGTTAATGTCTGGAATTAATCCACATCTTTGAAATTTTTTTTAACAGGCTTCATACGTGCATTAAAGATATTAATATCTGACATGTCAACATAGAAATCTGCCATTTATTATTCCTGGGGTCTTTTCAAACTGACTTTCAGTGTGAATAGAAGAGCTCAGGATTACAAGATGAACGCTGCAACGCAATTGAGATAATGAACAGGAAAGCAAAGTTTCGAGAAGCCATTGGAAGAAGGAATTTAGTCGTAAAAGTGTGAGCGGATTAGCACTTCTCTTATTTCCTCTTTGATACGTCCCAACACTAATCTCATTATAAGTGTCTGTCAAGCATTCATGACAAGTCATTTTAACAAGGTAGAGTTTCCTGCTCCCTTTAAATTCACAGCCGTCTTCACAAATGAAAACACATGAGGTTGCTCTGAAACGGGCTAACAAGGAAAAGAGAATAAGGAGCAGCAGTTTTGATCATTTCAAACCCTGAATAACAGAACTAATTTAAAAGGGAATGTGTTTTCCTTGTAAATGTGTTCACTGTGACCACTGCAGTGTTTCATGCTGTAATGACCTAAGAGGCAAACAGTTGGGGCCCGTAGTTTTCCTGGTGAAAAGTACTCATAACAATCTACATTCAATATGGATGCATGCTTCATTTTTATTCTTTTATATTAGTCACACTGTATGTTTGTTTATAGTAAGTGCTGTAATTTCTGGTTAGGGACTTTTAGGTGGATATTTGCTTTTAATCCTCCTCAAATCAGTGACACAATTGTCCTGAAGAGTATAAAAAGAAATATTACAGCTCTTTTATAAAAGTATTTGAAGAAGAAAGTGGCAGCTCATAAAGCATTGTGTTCCAGATAAACCTGTAGAGGAAGCAATACATAATTAGTGTCTTGTTAATTGGGGAGAACCACTATAGCGTACTTAGTGTGATGCTAGTCTAAATTGTTTGCCAACAGAACATGATTTTTACACGCTGTAAATGTGTTTTGTGTAACTCTTAACAAGAAAATGTGAAAAATATCCTGAGGCATTATTTTTGAACTACTTTTATATAACAAGCTGATTGCATAAATATTACATTGGCTCTCTGTCTGCAGCCTATAGTGCACCATCTCATATCACATCTGGTGGTAGATGTAACTTCCTAAACCACACTTTAGGTGGCTATAATACCCTTCAAACTAACTGTCTAGATATATCACGACCCCTGCGATCTCTATCTGTCCATCACTGGAGTAATCTGACCATTGCGGATAAATACTGTGAAAGGTCTTAAAGCACTAGGAAGACCAGTACCTTAATCATGGCTAATCCCTGGTAGCGAGACATGTCTTGGAGGGACACGGGATGGATACATCACCCCAATTAGCAGTAGCTATAGCTTTAAAACCCTGTCATTAGGCGCCCATAACCTTCCTGTCACTCATCGTAGCTACTGCAGCCTCTAGTTAGTGCACTGTTACAATTTGTCACATTCATGCATGGCAGTCATGTGAGTTTGAGCACGTGGAAGCATGCACACATACACACTCGCACCAATAAAACAGCATGCACATAATCCGTAAGGATTTAAATGGTGATACAGGGAGTCAATGCAAATATGCAATCTTCAGTGAGGCAAATTGGGCATATACGCCATGTTGCTAGAGGGTGTATAACCTTAATAGGCTGATGTATGTATGACATTCCTCCAAGAATTAATATGAACAGACAGGGAGTGTTGCCCAAGCCACAGAGTGCCCACACTGTAATGCCATGTTCAATATACACTGTTGCTGACGTATTAGAATTATACCTCGGAAAGAAACATGCATTTCAGATACCTTTTCTTTTGGTTAATGAATGATAGGGGAATCTGTACATGTATTTTGAATGTCCATATAGCTATATCAGCTCTGTATGCCGATAGGGTCCCTGGTGTTTTAGTGCAAGATAGTCTTCCAGGCCTTTGCTGGTAGACAGTGGAGCATTAACTGTTATCTTGGCGAAAGCACCGCCATTAAGCCTTCAACAATAAGACCAGGGTCAAGGATGAAGTTGAATGACAGCTCCGGATGAATATAATTTCAGAGGAAGCGATAAAGAGGGGTCTTGTACTCGCATTAAAAAGCAGAATAATAATTTTTTTCACCAGGTTGTCTGTTCCTACGTATTTTTATTCTTTGCTCCATTCTCGAGTGAAGAGGTTAGATTTAAAGGAGGACAATGACCAAGCTAGTGAGATTGATGGTGAGGATGAACAGGCCAGCGTAATCTTGGCTAAATCAAAGCTATTCACCGTTAATGAATATAAGAGAGAGAACGCACTGTAAATCATCTTATGGTCTAATGTATTAGTGATAATGAATTCACGCTGCCACATTTAACCTTAGTTTTGCAATTCATTATATTTGAGATTAACAAGGGAGGGAACTTAAGTGAACTGTCTGCAGGGAATTACAGCCAGGGCCTCATTGTCAATCAAGGATTGTGTTCCGATGTCTTTCATTAGGGTTGGCGGAATTAAATAAGACTTTCTTTTAATGGCGGATGGCTCTCCCATTAAACGCTCCTCTTGCTCTCCCAAGATGGTTAACTCTTCATTACCCAAATTAAAGGCATCCATCTCTGTTGGCTCCTGCCACATTGCCATGACCTCTACCTGTCAAAACTTTCATGTAAGCTCCTGAGTGATGGATGATACCCCCGAACCCCATTGTCAAAATTTCCAGTGACTGTCCAACCCTCTCTGATCCATTCAATCCATCTCCCCAGGCTACGTGCCACCAGCCATGATTTAACAATGAAGCCGAGTCGCTAATTTACTCTCACAGAAATTAGAAACTACCTTTTAATGATATGACTGGGAGTGTTCTAAGAGTTCACAAGGATCACCCTCAAAGCTTTCAACTCAACTTTGTGAGGGCTGATCATTCATATTCCTCAAACGTGTTATTTCAGGGGTCGTTCAACATACCTAGGACCAGAAACCATCAGGAATAGGAAAGAAGGAAAGTGCCTAAATTAGTTTTCACATTTGAAGGTCACAGCTGTTGTTGAAGGATATAATAAGGTGGAAAAATGCGAAGCAACAAAATGTAAAAATATTTCTGAAGGTTTAGCAAGTTTGATGGCGTAAGAAAACAGTTTTCAGAACATATTTTAGTTATCTGTAGGGACTTGATCACAGATTTTGAAAACCTTAATGTATGCAGGTGGAGCTCTGATCAATAGATGCTATGCACTGTGGGTGTTACCACTTCAACACTGGAATTGCATCATGCTCAACTGTTTACAAAAAGTCTTTGTTGACAAAGAAAGCACAGTTCTCCGAACTTCCTCCTTCTTTTTCCCTCAATATTTGCATCACCTTCAGACACATGTAAATATTCAAACATGCCACACGTCATACATAAAACATGATATAAGTGGTCCCTTTCTTGTCTGACCTCTTGTCCTCCTGCTCCTTACCCAGACAGATGTAGATAACACTCCAGACACACCTCACTTCCTGAGAGGAGAGTTATAGCTTCCTGGGAGAGAAACCGCCGTCCCCTGGAGCCCTGAGGAGTTCGACAGCTACCTATGGAGAGGGCACGTCTCTGACTTGTAGACCTGCTCTGAGGCTTCTCTTCTCACTTTGAGATCCTCCGTGTACCTGTCAAAGGGTCAAAAGGGTACGCTCACTGTAGACAACAGGACTGTGTTTGTGTGTCTGGGTATTTGCGCATATGCACATGTGTGCGTATGTGTATGTGTGACCCCACTGTGACAGATGCCGGGCTGTTTATGTGTGAGGTGTGGGAGTGCTGGGTGGGCAGGTGGGTAGACATGCATGTGTTTGCGAGTGCACGTGTGAAGGGAGTGTGTGGTTTGTTGTGGGTGGGTTTTAGCAGTAGTATAATGTGAGAAACTGCGCTTGTCAAAATGTGCAGACATGCATGTGAATGCATTTGCATACATGGGCATGTGTGTGTCTGTACCTGCACATACTCTGTGAGTTTAAGTGTTCCAGAAGCCAAATAAGAGCCTGTTACCAGGCTTAATTAACATCACAACCCAAAACTGATGTCCCAGATCTAGAGCATAACAGATTGGCTCTGGCAGCCAAGCAAATTATAAGCTAATCGTAGCCAAGGAGGTGACCGTAGTTGGTTTCAGCTTATTCAGGATTATGACTCAATCATGGAGGCTTATGGCACTCAGGTAATTATTTAATCAAAGAGTGGAGAAGTCAATATAAGATGACAAGAGATTAATTATAAGTCGGGATGACTTAAATTCCTTGTTTTTACTGGTCCTCTCTCTCGACAGTGGCAGGAATAAGAGTTGATGGGATGGGGATCATTCAGAGGGTGAGTGACAGCTCTAGTGGAGCAGGAATAATCAGAGTGGTATAGTTAACACTAAACCACCTTAGCACAGATTGGGATCTATACAGTGCTATCCTTGATTAAAATGTTTAATTAGCTGTATTAAAGGGAAATACAATGCTCGAGAAGGGAGTGAAAACATCCCTTCTCCTGTGTGTATGGATCAGTGGGGATCTTTAACACCAGCTGGAGTCATGAGCTAACTGTTGCTCTATCTACTGCAGCCCATTACTGGTGACTCAAGCAATATGAACCAATGTGAAGCTATACATGCGCGCGTGTGTGTGTGTGTGTGTGTGTGTGTGTGTGTGTGTGTGTGTGTGTGTGTGTGTGCTCTAAGGACCTGGTTATACTAGAAAAGATGCACTTTGCTCGTTTGATTGCATTGCAAAATCAGTGTTTATATTGTATATGTGATCCAAATGGCCACTCCGTAGGTGGGGTGAAGAGCCAGCCGCCGTCATAGAGGGGGTGTGTGATACAGGAATAATATTTTCAGACAGTCTCTCCATGAATTCAATCCTGCACTCGGTTGTTAACATTAAAAGTGACAGAAACAGTTGTGCATCTCCACACAGCTGGATTTGGGTTTGAATGTCAGATTTGGAAAAAGGAAATGGTCAGACACAGACCCTCCTAAACAAACGTCCGAAAGCTCTTGGGAGAGGGGTTTCCAAAGCTTGTCGACCATCCGACAAGCAGCACTGACTAAGTACACTGGCCCCTTAAGCCCTCTACGACAGCTATAGGAGATGAAGCAGGCCAGTGGCAGCCAGGAGGTGTATGAGTCACACAGCCTATCCTTAGTAACCTCCCATTAGTTATAGGAGACAGTAGGAGGATGAAAGGCACCAGAGAATTCTCTTTTAGATATCAGCTTTCTACTAATAACTGTCATTTCTAAATGTATAGGTGCTTTCATGTTGGCAGGAGTGACCTGATGTACAGTGTCTTCACATCTTGGAGATTGGAGTGATGACATAAAGCACAAACTGCTCATAGATATTGTCTAATTTAAGCAAAAAGTGGGGCCAAATTATGTCCCATGACTTTTTTATACTGTTTGATTTTAAGTGATGAAATATACAAGTTTAAGTAATTATTAGACTACTAGAAAACTACTGGACAGTTATCTATTTCCTGAGTCCTGTATCAGTCATCAAAACATTTCTCTCCTCTAACCAGCTCTGTGAAGCTTCATGTACGTGGATTCTAGGGATTCCACTTCATGTGTTTTATCCAGTCCTGCCGTTTCGTTTGGCTGAGGGAGAACAGGATGTGAGATTTACACCAGCAGAGAAAACCGAGGGCAAGTTGAGACGTAAAGATGGACATAGCGGTTAACTGCCGGATCGTGTCACCAGAGAAGAGAGATAAATGGTGTAAGGAAAACAAGCAAGGGGAAGCTGACTATTTTTCTAAAAGCTGCACGGAAGTTTCTAATTATATCCACTCGGAGACCTATAACCTCCACTGAGATACTCAGCCACACACCAACTTGCATTCAGCAACATCTACACACACACATACGCACACCGTTGCAGAGGCATAACCTTTGCTGGCCTTGCAAACCCCTCTGAGCAAGAACCAAATTAGACGGCGAGAGGAAAATAATGTCCCCCATCTTTACTGATGTTAAAGGCCAGTAATCTCTCATTTACACTGACATTAAGGAGAGGCAAGTTTCACACTAACATACTCCTGTCATCAAAATTACGAGGGGGAAGAGAAAAGAATAGGTAGAACCAGAAGTAGAAGGTAAGGGGTTGATTGAGGGCAGGGCTGTCATGCTTGGTAATATGGAAGCTAAGCCACAGAGCCCCCAGCCCCAGGTGGGCAGATGGTAGGGTAGGCAGTGAGGGGCGAGGGTCCCCAATCTCTAATTCTCAGCTGCACTTGTAAGATATGCGCTATGTATGAAATGCGTTGGCAAGGATCCATGTCCTTCAACTCCTTATGTACCCCTAGCGGCTCCACCCAAGCCAGCTGTGTCTGCGTGAGCTCACTGGGCTCTGACAGCAGGGATCAAAACAACATGTGAACCAGCCGTGACACCGACCACCATCATAACAAGTGAGCAGCCATCACGACAAGGCTCCCGTAGCTACATCACAAGAGGGAGAGGTGTGTTATATGAGCGTGTGTATTTGTGTCTCCATCAAACACGACGATGGCTAATGCATTACTCAGTTGTCGTGTCACACTGTGATGTTGCTGAACACAATTAGCTCTTTGAGCTGCAGTGGAAACGTGAACCAACATGAACCTTGGAGCTTTGTATTCAGATCAAGGGAAAGCTCAAGGCTGTAGCAAACTTAGTTAGCTTTTTTAAAAAAAATTAAGTGAGCACACACACTTACATACCTCACAAAGACAAAGAGAGAGAAAGACAGAATGAGTAAGTAGGAGACAGCGAGAAGATGGGGGCAGTGTGCATGGATATTGATGGTCCAGTCCATATGGGTCAAAGACTGGAAACGTGTGCCCTCCTGTTTGATTATGTTGGACCTTAAAGATAGACACAGGATGGTAGAAGTATTAGATAGGTCTGCTTATTTTAACTGCTGCACAGGTGTTCTCAATGAAGACGCCCATTCATGGACTCACTTAATGCTGAGAATCCCAAAAAAAAAGTGGGTGAAAGTGGGATGAGTGGGATGAAAGAATAATACGAAAGAAAAAAGAATGACGAAAACATCAAAGCTCCGACAGATGAAGTCTCAATCAATTCACAAATGCCTCTGGACTCAAATTGTTCCTGGTTTTAAAAAAACAGGCTCCATCCTTTGAATTATGAATCAGTTTAATGGAAATGTTAAGGGGGGGTTAAATTCATACAACCTGTTCAAACTGCCTTAATACATTTACCACATCAAAATCTTTTGTTAACAAACCTCGTGCTAAAGTGAAGTGAGAGAGTGGAACAACGTGAAAAGAATAGGATGTACAACATCGTGGCCCTCCTCTCTCACGCAAGTGCACTACACAAACAAACACATTACTCCTGTCACACTAGGGCCAATTTCTCTTGGCAGCAAGTATTGTCAGCAGTGTTTGTTGGTGACTGGAACAGATAATCAGTTGTTTAGCCGTCCTTTTCTTCCCACAGGAAAGAGCTGACAGCTTTAGGCCATCACTTAGGTCACGTATTAGAGGCCTGCTGTGGTACCTTGGCGTCCACACACACACACACACACACACACACACACACACACACACACACACACACACACACACACACACACACACACACACACACACACACACACACACACACACACACACACACAATGCACTCACAGCAGATGGAGTCCTGAGTGACACGTCCTGGCAGAGGAAGGTTACATCATGTAAATAATGTGATACTATGCCAGACTTTAATGACATCAGATTTTAATTCCTCCTCTGTGTTTTATGCCACACACCCATCTCAACCAACTATTTACTATGCTGGTTGTCATCTGTTAGCCTCAGATGGCATTGAAATTATATTTATGGTAATTATGAACTTGATTATGACATTTTAACTTAATGTATTTTTTAAGTTCAGAACCCTCACACACCGAGGTATTTTGCAGATATTCTCCACTTGACAATGCAGCCCTGCTAACCATATGCCGTTGAAAACTGATTATTAGATTTGATTAATGTGCATCATACACAATTACTGAGATATAATTGAACACAGTGGTCGTTTTTGGCACTGCTCCTCGACAGTGGACAGTGGACATGTGCCGACACGACTAAGGAAGTTAAAAAGGCCAAGCAGCTGCAGAGGCAGACGTGCCTTCTGCTTGAGCCAAAACACTGTTATATGTTGAAAGTATATTTCACTGTATTGTTTACTTAGAAGCTCCCAGATGTTGTGAACATGTGGATGTTTTATATGGTAGTTAACAGCAGGTCACGCTTGGACTGCCACTCCCTGAGAAACAATTAATAAACTATAAACAGTCTAATGTCCTCTCCGCTGAGCATTAAGTTCATAATGTTTCCACACAGCGAAGAAAGGCAGCGGGGGGGGGAAACTTTTTAAAACCCCTCTGCCTCAGAGGTATAGCTGTATAAACAAGGTGGTTCATTTGACCAGCAATGTGGAGACTGTTTCTGTGACAGTAAACTGATCACGGAGCTGAACTTCCTGACCCAGGCTGTTGTTGTTTGCTGCCATACGCAGGCATCTAATCTGAAATGTAAGAATAGTTTGTTTCAAGTGAGGCTTGTTCTAACATGATACAAGTAAATATAGCTGTTGTCTGGTGGCGTCTGGTCTGATTAGTGTGCAATGAAAGGCTCCATTGAGCACAGGAATCTGGTTTATGCAACATGTCCAATTATAAATATAATAAATGGATGACTAGATCCTAGCTTTGAAGGCAGATGGAAAAGTCATCATACCAAACAAGCCTATAGGGAAACAGAAATGTCTAGCTACAGATTTTTACACTAAACCAAATGGTTTGATCTTCCCCTGTACTATAGGTTCAATATGTCAAACATGTTATTGCTTTTAAGGGCACAGATTCAAAAAATTTTGAAGGAAACAAAAAGATATAAATACAGTTTCAAACATCCAATGTGCAGTTTGGGTTGAGTCATCACACATGGCTTATCCCTTCCCCAGGATCTTCTAGCAGGGGTGAGGGGTCACCCAGCCATCAGAGGAAGCCTTCACTGAGTAGCTGACCCCTCCTCTGGCTCCCACCTTTCATCTGTCTCTCTGATTAGTTTGCACATGTGACAGATTACTACAACTTAAAATGAAACGCCCCATAGGCCCCCTCCTGGGAGAATCTCTCAAGCAAGGTATATATATATATACACACACACACACACACACATACACACACACACACACACATACATACACACATACATACATACATACACTGTTTGCATTCTTGCACTGCTAGTGATTCAATTACAAGAGGCGAGGTGTTCCTTTAGATGTTCACTAATCATGGCTCACAGCACTGCTACAGTAGGTCTGTTGGCTTCTAGAGAGTAAATCCATCCACTTGGCTTCAGCAACATATCAGGTGTCCTCTGCGTTGTCTCCTGTGTGTGATTGGAGTGTACCTACCCTGCAGCTGCAGATAGGACTCTGCTTGATGTGGGGGCATCCAATATCCATTCAATCTAGACATTATGTAATGGACAGCAAACAGAGGTTCAAACTAAACCTCACAGCCACTGTGTCTTACCAGCCAGTATGTGGTCGCTGTTCTTACAGAGGAGGATGTGAATTGTTTTGTATTATTCTTTTTTTTCCATATGATAATTCTTTCTACAGCGTAATGTTCTTCTGTAATGTATACATGTTCTCAGTCAGATGAAACATGAGCACTGACTGTCCCTGGTAATCACTTCAAGGGTGCATTGTGCACGTTAGTCTCTACCTATTGTGCAAGAATGAAGTGCATCACGGGTCTGAAGGTGCTCTTTAGACAATAGAAACAAACGTTTGTAAGAGTTGATTTCAAGATCTCGCCCTCACCTTCCACTTAGAGAAGTGTAGGCTGCGTGTTGATGCAGTCATCAGGGGGTGATTTGGCTGATATACGAGGAGACCTATTGCTCATCAGAAAGCTATCCACCATGCTGATTGAGTCATATGTAGAGCTGCTGGGATAATTTGTCACAGGCCTGCCAGGTCAATGGACTTTGATTGGAACACGGTATGAACTCGAGGATTTCCACTGAGTTGAGTACTCTCACACCCTCACTCTGTCTCAAGATTTTTCCTTACGCCCCATCACATTCTGATTCTTCTTATAGCTTTTTGAGTCGTGCTCCGGCATTGTTTTTTTTTCCTTTTTTCAAACTTGATCAAAACTATCCATCTCTTCTTTGGTTTCTGTGTTTCTTTCAGCTCTCTTTTCTCTCTGTCTCCATATATTTCCCTGGCCTCAGCCTGGGGGCCCGCTCTGCTTGTTGAAAGGTAACAGAATCTTCCGGAATGACCCACTGAAATCGCTAGGTTGATTCACTGATGTTTCTGTCAAGGAGAAGCAAAAAGTACAGGACTGTATTTCTCCCCCACAAAACTGGAGGTGTCCATTACAGTGAAGATCTGTGTAAAAAAAGAAAGAAAAAGGGGGCCCTGACTGACCTGTTTTAATGTGACAGAAAGAAGAAGGGATCACTACATACCCACACACACCAAAGTACAGATATTTCCAAGAACAGAAACCTTGTCTGAGACACCTGTTCATTTTGCTGTTAAGTTTGAAACTTTGAAACATGTGGCTTAGCTGGGGAGCTGTAACTCTGCCAAATGCTTGAATATACAAGTTCAGCTGTGCACTGTAACTTCTAACACTTCACAGGGAAAATCACAGCCTTGGCACTCCTAAGCCGAGAAACTCTGTTCCCCTTCATTACCTTTCTTCAGAAAAAAAGGAAAACGGAAAAAAAGGGAAGACAGCAAGTTTTTAAAAGAGGGAGGAAGAAATGATGTGGACTTGAATAACTTCCAGAAGGAGCATGGCAAAATACCTGCAGGGAGTTTCAAAAACCACAAGATCTTTCATCTGACTGTTTTGGCATCGCCGGGTGGGAGCCTTGGCACTGACCATAACATAGGTATGTCTAATCCTCTTTTATCAACAATATCGCAAAAAGAGTATCTGTCCGAGTGAAGAGGGAGATTCTGCAGACATAAAAGGCTTACGGGGGAGTGTTGCATGTCTGTACCAACATTGTCCTGTTCCTTATTATTCTTTGAACATAGCAGTAAGTCTAAACAAGGCCCGCTTCCTGAGGAGGACTGCTGTGCACTCACTGCACTCACACTGGCCCTGGTGTTGTTCTGCGCCAGCGTGCGTGCACGTGCGTGCATGTGTGAGGCCGCTGCGCTGTTGAGATGACCCTGCTTTCTTTCTATAGGGGCTTTCACACTGCAAGAGCTCAGCCCCTGTAAAGAGGGAGCCTGTGCTGGTACCTCTCTAGCCTCTCTTTCTTGTGCAGGTCTCTCTCTCTCTCTCTCTCTCTCTGCAGCAACAGCAGCTTGAGTACTTCCAGCTGCCGACATTGAATACCGCCTCCCACACACGCACACACTCACAGGTACACACTGGCCCACTATAGAACACATGTACACACACCGCATATGCACATATACACATACCTCCCTCATTAACTGAAATGCCTGTAGTTTCTTATTGCCTCTGCATTTGTCCTCCTGCTTTTATATGTGGTGCATTTATAGTGTGGGTCTACATGTCTGCACGCACACCAGTCCCTTATCTACCCTCCTGTGTCTGTGCCCTCAGCCAGGGTAGATATGGGTGATGATTTATTGTCTATATTCATAATAGACCCTCCAGTCTCCTCACAGAAGCTGTGATACAGGGCAGGCACTCGCAGTACAGCAGATACCTGGCCAAGAAACACACCTTGCAGCAAGGTGTTCTTCCTTGACACCAAAGAAAACTCCAGCACAGGAAAACAAAACAAACAAAAAAAAGAGAATGCAGATCCACATCTCTGTCAAAGAACATGACTGCGCCACTGTCTGTATGCGGCCCGGTAGAGACTCAGGAACAAATACAGATGTACATGCTCATACACACCCACACATACACACAGGAGAATGAGAGTCCCTCAGTAGCAGCAGTACATCTGTCAGTTCTTTCATCATGTTATGAAATAAGAGAAGAGCACCAGAGAAACCTGTTGCTGGGCTATAAGACTGAAGCAACCTAGGGAAAAAATGGTAATGCAAGCAACAGCAGCGGCAGGGGTCTGCCGGGGTGTAACCATAGCTGCTAAACTTGCATTCAGGCCTTTTCCAGAGCTGGGCTCGGGGTATGCAGACGACCTAGGGGCTGGAGACTTAAGGAGGACTTTTAAGCCTCTTTGTCAAGCTCCTCGGAGCTCAGTCGACTGCTGTGAAGAGGCCAAGTCATGCAGCTGTCTAGCAACAAGAACCCCTCATACCACATATACTGGCCTGTGGTTAAGGAGTGTGTGTGAATGAGTGTGTATGTGGTTCATATTGTGTGCCTGAACACGTGGGTTTGAATTTGTGAAAGTGGGCCGTTAATGAACATCACACCAGGTGAGACACTAGGTATGTGGAAGGCTGATGAATCCAATACAAATACAATGCGTTCACTGTCTATGAATCAAAATATCAAATATTATTTAAAGTGTAAAATCACTATTAAACATTGTATAAGTGCACTTTACAATTAAAGGAACACATAAATAACAGACAGCAACAAAACAATTGAACAGCATTAAGCAGTAATAATAAACAACGCAAAACCAGCAACATAAAAGAATAAGTGAAAAAGGTTGTTTGTGAAGGACGCAGAAATGATGGTGTGTTATGGTTGGCTGCAGAATAACAAGTCGGTTTTCAAAAATGTCAACTGAGTGAGCTTCTTTAACATGTAGTGGGAGGCCATTTCAAAAATGAAAGGCACAGTAGGATAATGCTCTATAACCAACTTATTTTTTGTTTACTAGGGGAATGACCAAGAGACCAGCATCAAGGGAGCGGAGAGAGTGCTAATGAGTAGAGGAGAGTGTATATGATTTAATAAGCTCAGATAAATAATGTGGTGCGAGTCCATGCAATAATATATAAGTTATTTAACAGTTTATTATAGCATTCAGTTGAAAAAAGACACTTAAAGGGTAGGTTCAAATTTTTTCAAGTCTGTCTTAAAAAAGTAGTCACATGCCCATATGTACATAGAAAAATTTTGGTTGCTCTAGTTGTTCCTCCTGTACATACTGGCCAAAAAGATAAATGTCCTTAAGTCGATTTTTAATGTAAGTGATGGGGGACAAAATCCTCAGTACTCTTTTTTAAAAGTGTACGTTTGAGTTCAGCTGCAGCTAATATGAAGCTTCAGTGCTCTTACATACAGTTAGTATAAATATCAAATTTCCTCTTCAGCAGCTCAATAAGGAAGCACTGTCAAGCTAACATGATCTTTTTGGTGCTAAAAAGGCTGACGCTTTAAAAAGACACACTTCATTTGTCTATTTCAGACTGCTAAAGCTTCATATTAACTTCAGCTGAACTTAAAGAGATATTTTGCTGATTTAAACCAGCTCTGTGTCATGGTAGTGTGGGCAGTGTGTGCAGATGAACTGTGTGACTTACCTTCTTGGCTGCAGTGCACAGAAATCCCAGCTGAGCAGAGCAGCGGAGGTCTGCAGAGATCAACCGGATGACACGAAAAGTGTTACGGAGTTCCGCTAGGATCCGCCAGATCACGGCAGACCTCTACTGCTCTGAGCTCGGTGCAATGCCACCACGGAGGGAAGCCATACACCGTTAATCTAAACACACCGCACACACAAAGATGACACAGAGCTGGATTAAAATCAACAAAGTATCAATTTAAGATTGCACTTTTACACAGAATGAGGATTGTGTTCTTCATCACTTACACAGTCTTAATGACCCCTATGGGCAGGAAAAATAATTACAGCAACTAATTTCTCTTTCAGTATATATGGGAGTATTGGTTTAAAATTGACTTTGAAAAAAATGTCAGCCTATCATTTAATTGATGGTGACCCCTGCAATTAATCAATGTTTACGTGGCAATTGTGAAAAGAAGTGTAACAATGACAGTGATTTGTCAATGCTTGAGCTCTACAGTTCTTTTAATAGACACCTTACTTACATGGCATACAGTCTTTGAAAGCGCACCTCCATCAACACGCCACAGTCTTATTCTCAAGACTTGTGACGTGCAATGCAGACAGAGCCTGAGACATTGGACAACATGGTAAACCTTAATGCTGTCTTTCCTTGAAAGCATTGTTGGTGAAACTAACACCTTCGGTGGAATGGCACAGAACTGCCTGGAGACATGGAGGAGCTAGTTTTATGAAGCCTGTCCCTGCAATGCTCCAAATGAGCCATGGTGAATTCTTCACAGCCAGTCAATCCCTGGGGAGGCAGTCAAGAAAACCCTATTATATTTGGGGGCAGGCACCGCTCAAACTGACAGCAACTGCTGCGACAGCATAGCATGCAGAGAGAGAGAGAGAGAGAGAGAGAGAGAGAGAGAGAGGTATGTTGGCCATCTCTACGTGACAACAGAGTAAATTGCACACAAGTTGGTCTCATTTGCTTTGGATGGTGGAGCGGCACACAGAACAATAGACTTTGCAGATGAAATTGAACAAACTGAATTATGCTAACAACTCCAGTTCAAAATGACTCCGTCTTCACTATTGTCTTGTAAATGTTGGTTTGCTGATTTCAAAAAGTAAATCCATTAACCAAGGAGGTCTATTCTTAAAAAATCAATTGCTGGTGATTGAACAGTATATAATCAGCTGATTAAAATAAGTTATAGCCTGAGTTAAAGCTGGACATTTTTCCTGATGTCCCTTTATGTTCAAACCAATTGCCCCACCACTATTACCATTTATAGTCTCACACACCTATAAAATTGTGCACATAGATACTCACAGAGAAAACCACAAACTGGAACAGGGCAACTACTGCAGACATGTGGTCAAAAGTCCCTTATCTGCAGTATATGTATAAAACATTAAAGCAAACAACAAAAAAGTAACACGAACAAAGCAGAAGCATGGGAGGAGCCGAGTCTGCGAGTGTTGGTTTCAATCTGAGGGATAACATAGAAAAGGTCAAGTCTGAGTCGGCAGATCACACGTAATCACCTTCCACACAATACTGCTGCCCTATTCCACGTTAGCCTCCTGATGAGAGGAGGAGATAGACAGAGGAAGAGACAGACAGACAGATAGAAAGCAGGGAGAGAGAGAGAGAGAGAGAGAGAGGAAGGTAAGAAAGACTGAAATAGGAGGAGAAGGCGGCATTATCATTCCAAGCATCAACCCCATAGCAGATGTGCTGCTTGTCTTGGGCTGTGAAGGAGTGGCGTGTGACCCTGTTCACCTCAAGCCTAATGAAAGATTGACTGACTGACTCACCTCACTATGCCAGCGTGTATGTACGCTCGACCAAATATTATTGGATGCACGGCCTGGAAATTATCTAGAGACTAACAGAAGATGGGGGAAAAAAGGACATCACAGGACATTGTCTGAATGCAGGGCCATAAAGTGAACTAATTAGAAAGTGAACTGCGGGTCTGTGCTACAGGCAGAGCAGCACAGCCAAATGACAAGAGATTTGTTTGGGTCTAGTTATGCCAATGATTTGACATGGGTCTAGACTCAAGGTTTCAGGGTAATCTTGGAGCTTATTTCAGATCACAGTCTGTGATTTAGGAAATGCAGAGAAGAAACACACAGAATTATATTCCTGACAATTTATAAGGGAAAATGGCATCCAAACATGCACACACACAAACACACACACAACTAAAACTAAACATATTACAGGTTTCTGTGTAAGAAGCAGAATCTGAATCACTGGATGTCGAATCAAAAGACTTTTTTTTCTTTAAAAAAATAAAAATAAAATCATACTATAAATTTCAATTGTTGACCTTGTTAAACTATAGCCGAACATAAATATAAATTGACACACTGCAAACAAGGGGTGTCTAAAAGATAAAAACACTAAATCTGAGGGAAAATGTACTCAAACAAGTTAAATTATCTGTCCATGTAGAAAGAGAATTCCACTTGACAAGCTTGCTTAATTTAAGATTATAGTGTAAAGTTGAACACTTAAAATAAGACATTCACTCTTAAAACAAGATATCTAACCCTTAAATCTAAGTTTTTTTATCTCGGTAAGAACCAAATAATTTGCAATGCACATGCTGACGTATACTTGCGTACACACAAACAACGCTCAATCTTCAAAGTCCTAGGTCAGTCAGTCCTTCTTCTTGTGGCAGCACGGCACCCCGTCATGATATTATAAAGTAAATCAGCCTTTATCCCACCCTTTGTCTATTTGTACATATACAGCAAGAGATTACACACAAAATACACACTGAGCAACCTTGGTTTAAGTAAATAAATCCTTTGTGCATTCTGCACCATGTTTTGAAGAGCCCATACCCGATGAGTCTTAAAAGTATCACACAATGAATGTTTACGCTGGAGGTCACAGAGCAAGGATAAGCAACTAATCTTGACTGAATGCAAATAAGGTACATGTATAAGCAGCGAGCTACAGACATAAAAGCACCCACTCAGGTGTTTATGAAAAGACAATTATAGTGGAAAAGATACAAAAACATAATTATTAGGTGTAACAATTAGAAGAGGCAGTAATTCTGTATTATTACTCACATGAGTTATAAATCCGCAATGTGTTCAGCTTCAGTGTTTTTCACCTCTGTCATACAGTATGTGGTACTATAGCTCTTATTTACAGTAATACATTAAATGCTGTATAATACCATGAACGGTGACTCCTGACATATTATGATCAATATAAGAGTACAGTTGATAGAAATAAAGCATTTTCTCCATTTAACAGCAAGTACTGAGGAGAAATTAGGCATCTTTAGAGGTGTCAGTCGGCAGAATTATTGCAGCAATTCATGTTTCGAATAATGTTTGCCGGATGAATTAAGATCTCCAAATCAGATGTGTGAACCTTAAATCATCTTGTGTCAAAATTAATAATGAAGTTCTACAGACATCAAGATGGGTGACTCTTATTGCCACATCCAATTAGTTCTTCAGTGCCGTCTGGGTGCCTTTACAGTGTCAATCAGCAGGCAGTAAACATCGTCTTTCAGCAGCAGTCTACCTCGGGGGGACTGCTTTTAAACAACAAAGTCAGCTCTTTGATACCTCCCCTTCTCACCTTTCAGCACAGTCATCCCCAGACGTAAAAGCGCACTTTCCCATAAAACACAGCCACAAAACACTAATACACCCTCTTTTTAGACTTTATGGGCTCTCCTCACACAATTACCCATGATCACACAATCAGCGTTTGATTTTACAACTCAGACCGGAGCTGTGTGTGTGTGAGTGTGTGCATGCCGGCGAAGGGAAAAGGGGGAGGGAGCGGGGTCTTGGACAGGGGTCATGCCACAGACATGTGGGAGCAAAAACAGCACGTTTATATACAGACAGGCGGGCTTGCGTTGACACAAACCCAACCGCGCACACACAGAGCTGAGCAGACACATGCATGCAAAGGCACAAACACAGATCTGCCCCTCCACCCGCTGTCTCTCTGTGGCCTCTCTCTCCTTGCCCTTAGCTGTTTCCCAGATTCCAGATGACGTCCTGACAGGAGGGCTGAGTGACTGGAGGTGAGGCTGTGTGATGACAGACCAGGGCCTTTATCAGTGACCAGCAGACTGCCTGCTTGCTGTTTGAAGATTAACTGGCAGATTGAAACCCCAAACTGCTGCCGTTCCTGCTCGACTCCCTGCCTCTTTACATATATCTTCTTTTCTTTTTTTCTTTTAACCCTTTGCTCACTGGCTGCAAGAGCTCTCTGGGTTTAATGTAATTGGCCTATTTCCTGCATATGAAGTTCCCGGTTTGTTGTAATTGACTAGGTCTTTTATTGGCTGTGAGACAGGTTAAATGGGAACCAAATGGAGAGGCAACACAGGAAGCCTATGTCCGGGCTATCTGATACTCATCAAATCAGCCAACCTGGACGCGGAACAGCTAAGTGCTGAGAATGTGGCTGCAGTGATTAGCAGCTGCATGGATTAGTATGTTAGTATGGTATTGGCATAAGTTAGTTAATGTTGGCTGTGAATTATGTTTTTTAGATGAATTCATCTCCATAATATGACATTGGCTTAGTGCTAAGAAAGGGATATTTTAAGCTTTTTCTCCCATGTGGAGTTTATTTTTCTTCTGGTGCGCAAAAGTGAATCCTCATCAGTCAAGGATGTCTAGATCAACTTCCTATTTTACTTTGTTTTGTAGCCGCAACCATTTTACATTCTCAAAAGCTCTCTCTCAGTGGAGAAGAGGCCTGGAGATTCAGCTTGTTTCATCAAAACATCTGATGCCACAGTAAATGCCATTCAACAAAGATGATATTCTGCTCTTTCATGTTTGCCAGAGTAAATGGACTATCAATGCAACGTATAAACACTCCTCTATGCTAATATTCCTCTGGGGGTCTTTGATGGCACCAGTAGTATCTGTGAAGTGTGTTTTGAAAAATTGCATTGGTAAGCCAACCAAAAAGCAAGAAGTAAAGCCTATTCACTCACTGTGCCTTTTTCAGCCAGTGGGAAAGGAAAAAAAAGAAGAAAAAAATCTAGATTTGAAAAATGGTACTCCGTAGTGGGGGAAATGGAAGCATATACAAGGGCCAGAGTAAGTTACTTGTAACAGGCAGCACAGGCCAACCAAGCCAGTACTGTGGCAGGGGTCCAGTTGACTGCCAGGTGACATCATTTGGCATTGTTTCACCACTCCATTTATTTTATTGTGCTCATTGTCCTCCCACATTCACTCAATCAAGTGGGTCTTTTTGTGCTGGTTGTTTAGGTAGTCCAGGTGCACCATGCTAGTGGAGGCTTCCTGTCTCCCCAGAAGTCCTTTCAATGCCTCTCCTGCCGCGGGTATTGTCATATCCCACAGTGCATCTGAAAAGAAGCAGCAGCCCTGCATAAATGTCAGAGAGGTGACTTGTTTTTAACTCTTAGCGGGCACTTAATGGCTTCTGTGTGCATGCGTGTGCATGCGTGTGTGTGTGTGTGTGTGTGTGTGTGTGTGTGTGTGTGTGAATGAACCAGCTGCCTCCTGTGTGCATTTCCTTACTTAACTGTGCTATACAGGATCTTAAGTCTGAATTTACAGTGTGGCGCCCCCTGTTGAAAAGGTCACCAGTTCATTGACATTATGATTTACTTGAAGGTGTCTTTTGACCTTAAATAATGCATTTTCTTTTCCTAGAAGATGTGGCACCTCCATGAGTTTTTTTTTGCATATTCTCAGGCTTTAAATGTAGCTTTTTGTACACTCGAGAGAAAAAGCAACTGTGATTTGTGATTGGCAAGGACAAACGAAAATCCTCTGCCTCAGGAACAAAGCGTAAAAAGACGCAAAGTATAATGACAGCCAAATGAATTCTTCATTGTGGTATGGAATTGGCTTAGGTAGCTCTAACAGTATTTGTGGTGAGTTCACACTTTCCAGCAGACCTTCACACTTTCCAGTAAAAAAGACAATTTATTTTTAATCATAGAGGTGCTACTGTATCACTCACAATGAAGGATTTATTAAGTGGATGTGTGTTTTTGCAGCACAGCAGGACAATGAGACGAACATGGCTAATGACTATAACATGAGTGAGAAGACAAATAGAGACCGAGCCAGAGAGGAAGCCACAGAAGTAAAGCCACGTCAGGTTCAATTAGAACATCTGAAGAGCTTAGCAGGCACGGCTGACAAAGTCCAATTTGTCCAACATATTTCAGCCCACCTTTCCCACATGTGTTCACTATTCACAGCTTTCACCACAATGTTTGGACAAATATTCACACTTTCCCGCATAATCCTCTAAGGGAAAGATGTCCTGGGCTTTTACTCAGGGTTCAGTTTATCTAGGAAAGCCATCAGCCAAGTTTCCTCAACATGTAAGTTAATTCCCCCTCTCCCCCATCCCCCAAGTGACAAGGTATAAGTCTACAGAAAAGCGAAAAAAAAGAGACACTTTTATGTCTTTTTTCCTCTCTTTTTCATTCACCCACAGTCTGTCTTTCTGTTGTAAACACACAGACACACGCAGAGCTGTGCCCTGTGGTGAATGTCTCACATATGCCATCCAGTTAGCGGGGTATTTTTGTCTGTGTGAGTGGGCAGCGGTGTCACTCAGCAAGCTTTTTTTTTCTTAGCAGAGGGAGAGCTGTGAAAGTCAGTCACTAACAAGCAGAGAGATTCCCTCCCTGCATCCCACAGCCAGTTGACTAATCTCGGCAGAATAAGAAACATACTTTATAATCAGATTTAGAAAAAGAAAAAAATACACTAACACCATAACATTTTAAATGCCTTGTGGTTTACAAAATGTCTACAATGAGGTGATAACAACATCAAATAAAGTCTCATCTCCTCAAAATGAATTCAATAATTAGACAATGGAATGGCCTTGGTTTGCTTGCAACACCTGTGCTTGAGGCTGCTCTTGCAAATTGGAATAATTTTTGTCTTCCGGGCTAGTCTATCGTCTGCCTGAAATGGATGATGGCTGAAAAAAGAATCCCAGATTTATTTATTTATCTATTTTTCTCCCTCTAAGTAAGGGACAGTATCCATGCCTCCTACAAAGCCAAAAAAAAAATAAGATGAAAAAACTAAACACTCCCCTTATGCCTACCAACGCCTGTGGCCTGAATGATGACAAGTTTGATTCCTGCTGGCGCTGTGCCAGTGCATTGCCCGAGGATGCCCCCGGGTGTGTGAGGCAGCGTATCCATTAGCTACCTGTGTAGACTACTCCTTTGAGATACACAGACACTGATGTCTGCTTCCCTTCCTTTTCCAGAGATCCCTGAGCCATACAACCACACACATACACACACACCTGAAGCCTACCATCTGGCCAAGGCATGAGGTCTATGCTGCCCCTGTCTCCAATAGTCTGACTACTTGGCCCTCTCCCCGTCACTCAGCCTCGTCAGCCGATGCTGTCAGCACAGGTGGCATTCCCGTATTCCTTCTCTAATGGGGAAAGAACAACCTGACAGAAGCTTTGAGCTACACACAGTGACCAGGAAAATAGAAGCCACGTGTACAGCGTAATGCAATGTAACACATTTTAATAGCTCTGCAATAAATGGCCTGCTGAGACTGTTGACTCAACACAATGGTAATTTGTGATGTTAATAATTAAATTGCATTGAAAAAACTTAAAGCTCAGAAGGTGGAAAAAAAAAAGATGAAAAACATATACGCAATTTTTTCCGTGCTCAGCCCAGATTAGTTATTGACCACAGCACCATATAGAGGGGTTCCCATGTTACCTGTTGCACAATTACAATATGCATAGAGATACATTTGTTGCTTCATCCTTGTAATTTGTTTCAAATAAATAAAGATATGTATTGAAACTGAGCCTTGATTTACCACTTCAACAAACATGCAATGCATTCAACTATCTGTGCGCCACATGTAAAGCCAAATTTATGTCATTTACTCTCTGTAGAATCAGACACCCAATTTTATGAATACCAGGAATCAGGAACAGCTGTTTGATAGAGAGAAACTAATGATGTCATGCCCAGAATCATCTGCGGGGAGCCCAACACCATGGGGGCTGTCACTCAACAACAGAATGTCAGCGGCAGCAGGGTCTCTGTTTGGGGAAGGCACTTGTCAATCATCTCTCGGGCAGTGAGGGAGCAGGTGGGCTGGCCAATCAGAGAAGGTCCCAGCACAGCAGGCCCGGGACCAGGAAGTGATGCGCCATCTGGAGTGAGGACGAGCTGAGAGTGGGCAACTGATACGAAGTGATGACATGCTGGAGGAAAGCTGGTGGAGTGTGCTGCTGGATATAACAAGGGCATTTGGATTCATGCTGCCTATCACACCAACTCTGTTAATCTAGTCAGATGGTGCTTTGTAAAGATGTGCACAAGCAGCCATTCGTCTCATATAAGGGTAGAAGACCAGTGTGTGTGTGTGTGTGTGTGTGTGTGTGTGTGTGTGATAGCCAACTAGTATGATGGGTAGAATACGGTTACCGGCATTAACACGCGGAATACATGATATCACAATACTCTGACTACTCTGACACTGATTATTGTAACCCTTCCATCTCCCAACCACACACACACACACACACACACACACACACACAGTCTATTACTAACTAGGATGCCACTTTAACTTTGACAGTTGACAATTTGCCAGTTCATAAAAGAAGAAAAGAAAAAAATTGTGTCAGTGAAAACTTGCAAATTGAAAATTATGACATTGAGTTTGATTTGGGGAAAAGGATGAAAAAAATCCATTATAGCAGGTTCTGCATGGAAAGAGCTCCCGCTTTCTCTGTCTCCTCTTTTATGTAACAATGATCTTTTATTTCTTTGATAAGAGACAGATCTGCTGAGAGATAGGTCAGAGGAAATGGAATTGAATGGAAATCTTTGCGCTACATTTACTGAATCATCAATGTGATTAATAGCAGTTAACACCTCGTAAAAATAGAGCCGCAATTACAGTGGAAAATTAGGGGCCAGCATTACCATCGTGCTAATAAGTACCGAATATAATTACATTTATCGCAGTGTTGTCACAGAGATTGATAAATTCATGCTCAATCTCGTTAATCTCTCAATAACATCCAGCGCAGAATTGAATAATTATATTTTTTGTCATCCTAGATGAAAAAAAGGGGGCAAAAAAGAAAGAGGTGAGAGATTGCGAGATTAAATGGAGGTAGGAGAAGATGGATGGAGGCAGTGTGAGGGGAAAGAGGGAGCAGATATGCTTCTGTCCATCTCAAGTATTTTTTATCCTATTCCCAGCAGAGGGGATAAAACAGATAATTACCAACTCTAAAAACTGTGTCTTTGTGTGCTTCTCTGAAAGGAGAAACTCTCCAGCACTGAAGAGATAAAGCTCAAAACAAAAGCAGCCTGAATTGGACCAGGATTAGCTTTAATGGTGGTAATTACCAGAGGGGATAACAGCCCGGCCCTCTCTGTCCATCACTGAGGCCCAGAGCAGAGGACAGCAGGAGGGGGAGAGAAAGACCTGAATCAGGGCCCATCCTTGGCTGCCTGTGTGGTTGCATGGTGGCAACGGTTTAGCACATTCAATTGTAAAACACTTGGACGACCCATCTATGTCTGGCCTCTCCTGTGCTAAAAGCCACTACTGTATCTCAACGTCACAATAATGGCTGTGCATAAAAAAGGACTAGGCCCTCCACACTGTTGCTTCTTGAATTACAATCTGAGCTGATGGCATGGATAAGAGTGCCCTAAATTATAGCAGCGGGGGCACTGGGGCCTTTCTTTCTCTTTCTCTCTTTTCTATGTCTACCTCATCCCAATGGCTGAGTAGCATCAGCAAGCTGCACTGTGTGCACCAATAAAACATTATTTGGGGCACTGACAATGATGGGATCTGCTGCCTAAAAACAAGAGAAATTAAAATGCAACATTGTGCCACCTTGCACCCACAGTAGAAGATGGGCCCCCAGACATCAATGGGAACAAAAGAGAAACGAGAAGAGCCGTGTGCAGGACATTCAGCTGCTCAGAGAGCTATAATTTATCTGGTATTAAATCTTTGCTTCCAAACCCTAATTTGAATGTCAGCCCTCCAGCCCCCGGAGCATCGCATACTGAATCTAAATCAAATATACTGTACCCATGTGCTGCTGCTTTTTTTCCTTCTGCCAATCGCCCTACCTGTATATAATATTCCCACATTCCCAAGGTGTTTGTGGATGTCTGACCTGTGGTATGTTTGCTTCCTGAAAATCGGATCAATAAAGACCAACCCACCAGACAACCAATCCACAGGGAACCTGAATGAATAAATATCTCATATGTCCAGCTGAGCCAGGCTGTCCGCACCGTGGACTGCATCAGCTGATATCACAGATTCAGGTTGAGCGGGATAAAATGCTCTCACTATGTTACTCATCTTCCAATTGATCATATAAATGTGTGAATTGCTTCTGTAACCGCATCAAATGGCTGTTTATCATTTCTTTATCAGTGGAAAACAGATACGAGGAAGTAGAGCCATGAGTGTTATTTGTTGCCAGCATTATGTTTAACCTGTAAAAATCCAGGTTAGGACCTATACTGTAGTATGTGATTCTTATGAGAAGTACCCTGCAGCCTGCGCCATAGTCTTTTTTAATTAGCTCTTTGAGCTCTAACAGAAAAGCCTGGAGATAATGTACCTGCCCTTCAAAACTCCACCTGTGACAACGGAGCTAAATCTGTCGGTTCCATAGCGCTTATCTGTGGGATGAATCAAGAGGCATCGTGACATTCACATTCTTGGTCTGTTAAAGCTTCTGGTTGACCCCTCTCTGTGAATTCGTCCATCCATCTTCATCCGCTTATCCGGTATTGGGTCCAGGGGGGCAGCAGCTCCAGTAGGGGACCCCAAACTTCCCTTTCCCAAGCCACATCAACCAACTCTGACTGGGGGATCCCGAGGCATTTACAGGCCAGGTTGAAGATATAATCTCTCCGCCTAGTCCTGGGTCTTCCCCGAGGCCTCCTCCCAGCTGGACGTGCCTGGAACACCTCCATTGGGAGGCACCCAGGATGCATCCTTACCAGATGCCTGAACCACCTCAACTGGCTCCTTTCAACGCAAAAGAGCAGCGTCTCTACTCCGAGCTCCTCTTGGATGACTGAGCTTCTCACCCTATCTCTAAGGGAGATGCCAGCCACCCTCCTGAGGAAACCCATTCCGGCCGCTTTTTCGGTCATGACCCAGCCTTCATGACCATAGGTGAGGGTAGGAACGAAAATTGCCCGGTAGATCGAAAGCTTTGCCTTCTGGCTCAGCTCCCTTGCAATGTAATACCGCACCCACTGCTCTGACTCTCCGACCAATCTCAAGCTCCATGGTCCCCTCACTCGTGAACAGATCCTTGCGAGAGTGAAGATCTGATCCATTGTTTCACGACCAGGACGGAATCCACATTATTCCTCTTCAATCCGAAATTCGACTATCGGCCGAACCCTCCTTTCCAGCACCTTGGAGTAGACTTTACCAGGGAGGCTGAGAAGTGTGATGCCCCTGTAATTGGCACACACCCTTTGGTCCCCCTTTTTGAAGAAGGGAACCCCCACCCTGGTCTGCCACTCCTTAGGCACGGTCCCAGACTTCCATGCAATGTTAAGGAGGCATGTCAACCAAGACATCCCCTCCACACCCAGAACTTTCAGCATTTCTGGACGGATCTCATCAATCCCTGCGGCGTTGCCGCTGTGGAGTTGTTTGACTACCTCAGCGACCTCCACCAGGGAAATTGACGACAATCCCCCATCATCCTCCAGCTCTGCCTCTACCACAGAGGACGTGTCAGCTGGGTTTAGGAGTTCCTCAAAGTGCTCCTTCCACCGCTCTATTACCTCCTCAGTTGAGGTCAACAACGTCCCATCCTTACTGTACACTCGGATGATTCCTCGCTTCCCCCTCCTGAGGTGGCGAACAGTTTTCCAGAAGCACCTTGGTGCCGACTGAAGTCCTTCTCCACGTCTTCTCCAAACTTCACCCACACCCGCTGCTTTGCCTTTGTCATGGCAGAGTACCGTCTGTACCTTGCAACTGCCTCCGGAGTCCTCCGGGATAACATATCTCGGAAAGACTCCTTCTTCAGTCGGACGGCTTCCCTGACCACCGTTGTCCACCAGGGTGTCCGTGGGTTACCGCCCCTTGAGGCACCTAAGAAGCTAAGACCACAGCTCGCCGCCGCAGCTTCAGCAATGGAAACTTTGAACATTGTCCACTCAGGTTCAATGCCCCCAGCCTCCACAGGGATGCCCAAAAAGCTCTACCGGAGGTGTGGGTTGAAAGTCCGTCGGACAGGGGCCTCCTCCAGACGTTCCCAATTTACCCGCACTACCCGTTCGGGCTTACGAGGTCTGTTCAGAGTCTTCCCCCACCCCCTGACCCAACTCACCACCAGATGGTGATCAGTTGACAGCTCTGCCCCTCTCTTGACCCAAGTGTCCAAAACCTACGGCCTCAGATCAGATGAAACGATTATAAAATCGATCATTGACCTTTGGCCTAGGGTGTTCTGGTACCACGTACACTTATGAGCATCCCTATGTCCGAACATGGTGTTTGTTATGGACAATCCATGACTAGCACAGAAGTCCAACAACAAACAACCACTCTGGTTTTGATCAGGGAGGTTGTTCCTCCCAATCACGCCTCTCCAAGTATCTCCATCATCACCCAGCAGAACTATGGAGTCCCCTACTGGAGCCCCATACAGGACTCCATTCAAGGTCCAAGAAGGCCGAATACTCCGAACTCCTGTTTGATGCATATGCACAAACAACAGTCAGAGTTTTCCCCCCCATCACCCGCAGGCGTAGGGAGGCGACCCTCTCGTCCACCGGGGTAAACTCCAACGCAGAGGCGCTCAGCCAGGGGCTTGTGAGTATCCCCACACCCGCCCGACGCCTCACACCATGGGCAACTCTGGAGTAGGACAGAGTCCAACCCCTATCCAGAAGTACGGTTCTAGAACCGTAGAGGTAGAGGTAAGCCCCACCAGATCTAACTGGTAGCGCTGCACCTCCCGCACAAGTTCCGGCTCCTTCCCCCACAGAGAGGTGACATTCCACATCCCCAGAGCCAGCCTCTGCTGCCCGGGTCTGGTCTGTCGAAGCCCCTGACCTTCGCTGCCACACATGGGGCAGCGCACTCGACCCCATTGGTTCCTCTTACAAGTGGGGGGCCCATGGGCTGGAGAGAGAGGTGACATGTAGCTTTTTTGGTCTGTGCTCACTGACGAGCCCGCCGTCTGGGCCTGGCTCCAGACGGGGGCCCCGGACTTCCTCCAGGCAGGGTCCCTCGAACCCTTCTTTGTTTTTCCATTGAATCTTTGAACCATTCTTGGTCTGGCTCCTCCCCTGAGACCACTTTGCCATGGGAGACCCTACCACAAGCACTAAGGTCCGGACAACACAGCCCACAGGTTCATAGGGGCACACAAACCTCTCCACCCCGATAAGGTGATGGTTCCTGTAGGATTTATCTTTTTAATCTATCCACAATAAATCAAGACAAGTGTCTTTGTGTCCACCTCAAATGTAATGTGGACTAATTGCAGATACATCTCTGGATATGGAAAACATGCTCACTACCAAATGTATCACCTACTTTTTTCAGAATTCCAACAATGTTGGTACCAAGAAGGTGATGCAAGACAACTCAGCACAGCTGAGTTACATCAATACAATCAGCATACAAACCATTTGTGCAAACAAATTCCTTGAGGCTGACATCAAACATCCAACCACATGTTAGCCTGCTCTTGTGAGGAAGTGGAAATGCCCCTCCTTCCTCCATCCTCAAATAAGTTTGTGGTTAGCATCTTTTTTTTCTCTCTCCTCATTTTAATCCACAAGAAACTCTGCAGATGAAAGCAGAGTAATGGTGCTAATTTGTGCGATAGTCACAGCCACATAGACCCACCACAATAAATTATAGACCACAAGCCTTCATCTTGGCCTCATGTGACTATACTCTCCCCTCCCGCACCAGATACAAAGAAACATATAGTCACACATTGTCCTCCAACGCCCTCCAACCTAGAAGCAGGCAGGGGCCCACGTTCCCCACTCCAGACCTATCTGGCTGTGGAGATAAAACCGTACTGTAAACACAACATTTGACTCATTGAAGAGACATGACTAGGACGTTGAATGATGAGGGAAACCTAATAGCTCTACTGCTCTGAAGGGTATTCTCTGAGTGATGGAGTAGCTTATGCAACAAAGTTGAAATTGCTTTCAAATTTGAGTGAGGTACTGTATGTTTAAAAGTCTCTTGAGCTATGCTGTACTGTATGACTCTGCGCTTCATATGTGGTCTTGCTTTAATGTGAATCTGACATGTGTGACATAAAGACATATGATTTGAATAAGAGGAAACTCTTTACATGTTCATACTGTGATCATGTTCAATTTAAACACATGCTTTTCCTGCACATGCACATACACTGACATACCATGTACACACACACACACACACACACACACACACATAAAATTCAGATGTCTCCACACTCCATCCTGTGTGAGACCTTATTGTCCTGGTTATTACCCTGGGTATTGTTACAGAGAATTGGTATGCTTATCAAGGCCTGTAGTCTAAAGTTGATACGACACTGGCCTGGCAGCTTCATTAAGATTGATATCCTGCCACAGCACACCCAGATGAGCTGATCTAGGACATGGGAGGGAGCAGCCGAGCGGAGTTAGAGAGAGAGTTGGAGAGAGACAGAAGGAATGAAGGAGTGGGAAAGAGAAAAGTCCACCTCCCAAGTAGCTCAATTGCTGTCTATTGAGCCACTTGAGCTCAGGAGAAGGACCAGGCATGCATACCTCTCTTTTAAGGAGACTCTTCGGCTGTAACCTCACCCTGCCAGTCATAAATTACCTTCTCTGGCTCAGCCCTTTCACAGTGGATGCACAGAAGGCCCCTATAGCATCTCTATGACCAATTAAGACCTCAATAGGATAGTATCAAACCACCCTGACCTCATCCAACCTCTCCTGTCATTGTCGCCTTCTAAAAGGTCCTCTCCACTTTGTCCCCAGAGTGCCACTGCTCTCAGTGTGCATGGTGCAGGCAGAGTACATTTTACTGGCCACCTCTGTTTCAGAGTTTTATCCTAAGGAATATAAACAAGGTCAAAGGTCAACCAGAATGAACGTTTTTTCTTTCTTTTATAATGTTTTAGAGCAATGTTTACAGCCAGTTAAATACAGACTTGTTCACTCTAAATGTGCTGAACTTTGACTGTATTATTTTGGTAGCTGTGTGACAACAATTCTCTCTCATTTCACAGATTATTTTCATTCCAGCTGATGGCCTTTCTGGCCACCCTATCATCTGGGCCACATTCACTCTGTGTAGCCAACTGGAATGAAACTTCTGCTTTATGAGAAATCCCAAGTGCTAAATTCAGCCTGTATAGGTCAGGGAAGATTGCAGTGTGCACGTTAACCGAGCACACTGGCGTGTCTAATTTGCTGCGGTGGACAAAACAAAGGCTTTCATTGATATCTCAATATCGAGTCAACCCTGGATTCAGTGGATAGCCTTGGTTTCCACTGGCCCAGGCCTAATGATTTATTGCACCGCTGACTAGCCTGCACGCTATCTGATTGGCAAGGCTGAGGCCCATTAAAAGGCATATATTTTTAATCACTGTTTACCATGTCAATAGCAATGCTAATCACTTCAAAGTGTGTTAATATTCCATTGCTGGGTAAGGAGACCTGATTAACAAATATAAGTCCTTTTGGTTAAAAAGAAATAGTAATAAAAAAATGAGCATTTAAGACACTGAGTTAAGCATTACTTCCAAAGCTTTCCTTTCACCTTCAAGGACCTTCATTAAAGAAAAGAGCCACTGAGTAAACATCTGTTATTGAAAGGCATAATGTCAAACCAAATGCGCACCGTTCTCTTTGTCATGACTCCTTCTGTCACGTTTAAATAGAGTCTTGCAGGAAATGATAAGACCAATAGAGTGGGTTGAAATGAAATTCTTTTCATTAAGATAATCGTCTGCGGACACTCGCTTAATGCCAGCAATGACATTGTAATGGTGGGATCTTTTACTGTCAGTCGTTATTAATGCAACGTTAGGACCAAAACACAAATTTCATGTTTTGTACTTATTTTGCTTGTTTTTTATGATGTTACATTTCTTCTAGCATGTTAAGGAGAATGTGATGACGTGACAGAGAGTTTAATGTGCGTGTGGTTAAATGTCAAGCTCTATCAAACCCATTGGCCATCGTAGAGCACACAGAGCAGTATTATGGATGTGGGGCAGTTGCAACAGGCCCCTCTGATGGCCCATAGAGTGTTCCCTATATGCACAGAGTCATTGGGCAGATGTGACCCCGCCAGCACACAGAGGCTCTTTGTGTCCAAGGGATTTAGAGTCCCCTGGGCCTCCTGACTCTAAACATTAACAGACCTACTGCAGGAGAGAGGGAGAGACCCTTACTCTGCTGACATGCAACATTAATCGGGGCCTATACTATATCAGAAAAAGTCCCTATACGTACAAATGCATGCAAAGATGCATTTGGTGAGTTGATGCAGGGGCAAGGTCCTAGCTCAGTTGCACACTAATGAGGTAAGGCAGTGTACTTAGTGAAAATATATCAGTTATTGGACTGAGGGCATATAATTATATGACTCTTTACACTTGTTAATAAAGGCAAAGTCTCAAAGTGCTCCACTTAGACGAGCCCAGTACTTTGTCCATTTCATTTGTTTTTCTGGTGCGATATGAGCAGAGGTCAGCACCCTTAAGATAATTCAACTTATATCCCATTATGTGACTGTTGTCAACACAACATGTCCCTCGCCACCCTGTTTTAAAAGAAACGTTTTAAATAAAGGACCTAATTATCTGTCAAGGATTGAGGTTATGAGCCCGACATACATGAACTTATTTGGATTCTTGGTGCTTTCTTTCCTCTCTGTAATAGCATGATTATTCACCACTGTAGTTAAGGCTGCCTTGTGATTCACTGATATTCTCGTCATTTTTGTTAATAATAATGATACACCATTTGCATAAAGGAAATGAAACAGGTCGCATTTGCATATATTAAACATTTATATGTATGCATATAATATGTTTGCTCATTTCAGGAAACTAGGAAAGATAATAGTACAACTAAGACAGGAAATAGAAGGAGCACAAATCCACAGTAAATATTGGCCTTCGTTATCTGCCACCCCCTCAGACAGGAGGCTGTATCATTTTTCAGCAAAGAGCCCCCCTGTTCTTGAGGACTAGGCCAGGCCTTGCTTTATTAAATTATCTCTCTTGCTTTGCAAATACAATTTCCTGCATAAATCACTCAAATGATCCTTCAGACTGTCAGGTCGAAGAGAGTGTTTTCTATCCTATCTGCCTCCGACCAGGTTATGCAAATCCCCACCACAGTGTGTTCGATATCTATTGAGATGCTTCAATTGTCTGCATTTGGCGCTAAATCCTTAGCTTGTCCCCATATTATTCTACTGCCCTTGATAAAGTGACACTAAGCATCAAGCCATCACCAAGTCGGTAATCCATTACCAAAAAAAGAGCATGCCAATTTAACTAAGCCAGAAACACTGACCCTGCAACCTTGACCTTGTAAACATTACAATGCGGGGAGACCACAGTTGGTGCATTGGAGATCTGCTTGGTGGAGCATTGGGAAGGGCTTATTAAGGCCCCTAAGCTGGGGCTGAATTCAATCACATTGGAAAAAGGCTGAACAGAGAAATCTTTACTAGGGGTCAGCTAGTTGCTAGCTGGTTTAAGACCCCAATACGGAAATACATAACTGGACCATGTTGGCCCAAATAGAAGCCTGCATTATCATCCTCCCTACAGCTAGCCAGCTAGCAGTCTAATTCTGAAGGATAAACATCTGTAATGCATTGGCTCAAATGGGAGCCAGCTTAGAGTGACTTCAGCTTGATCCCAGACAGCTGTTTATGAAGCAGCTATGGCCTGGCTGACAGGGGGTCTCGGTGGATGTCCTGAAAAGGGACCTCCAAAAATCTAAAGGGACAAAGGAATTTCCTGAACAATGTTCTTGCTGATACAATGGTGGTGCACAGGGAGAAGGGGCAAAGGAGCACTGCCTATTCTGGGGGCATGAATGACCAGTGCATTCCTCTCCAGTCGCCGAGCAGTGAGTGCAGTGACCAAGAGTGACAAGTCTTTACACCGCTTTGTTGACACTCTGTGTGCTTGACCAATACATTCCGTCTGTTCTCTCCCTTCCCTTACCATTTCCCCATTTCTGCTTCCTTACTCCTTTGCTTCTAATTCTGCAACTCCACTTTTATTTGTTTAATTTTCTTTCTGTGTGGGTAGCCTTGAATCCACTAAACGCTGTCAGTCGAGTTACATATTGCTTATATTCAGAATAAAACACGGTACGGCACATAGATACACTCAGGGGTCAGGCCATTTGGGAGCTTCACGTACACACATTTGGAACACATGTTTGTTCTCCATACAAGCCGCACATCAGCCTTTGACAAGTAAAATGGGTGAATATAACATATGAGACATTATCATAGGTTCATATGGAGGACAGGGAATTACAGGCTTCCTTCCTCTCTCTCTCACACACACCCTCTCTCTCTGTCTCTCTCTCTGTCTCTCTCTCTCTCTCTCCCTCACACACACACACACACACACACACACCCTGGACTGCTAAAAAAATCCCCAAAGACTAACATTCTAATACAAAATGTCAATCCCTGATTAAATTCAAAGTTATGATAAAGTTGGGTTTAACTCTTATTTATTTAGTTGGAAATCAACAGGGAAACGTGAAGCAAGGGCACAACTGGAAATCAAGTGAGTCATGCCTTTAAGTTCATGGCACTGACTAGTAAAGATATGAAAGATATATCTGTCTGATTAATACTTGAGTGCATTTCCTTGGGTGAGAGGCCTTGGTGTTGTCATCTACAAGCCGCTGATTTCAATAGAGAAGAGAGTGACACAGGGAAAACAAAGCTACACTGTGCATAGTTATGGTGCTTGTTTTGTGTGAATAGCTTATACTCCTTAATTGACTTGGTAAGGCCCCCATGTTAAGTCCCACAGAGCTTCGGCATCAGCAGATCCGCACCTGTGACAGCAGCGCGAGAATGATGGGGCTCATTAAAAACTTGATTCAGATCTTCAGCAGGAACCCTGTTGAGTCGCTTTAAAGCAACACACTCATCTGAATGATAGGTGGCAAATAAAGTAGCGGGGGGAAATTGGACTTGAAAAGGAATGTCTGTCTCTCCATTTTTTAAAGCCTTCCTCTTAATAACCTGTTTTCCTTTGTACTCTCAAACAAAATGGCTTCTGTAGTTGAACATGGGCCTTTGAAGGTGAGCCATGACTGGCATACACGGATGTCTTCTTGTAGGGCCTTAATTTGATGCTTGAGCACTGCTGAAACTCCCGTATGTGTTTGTTGTCTCCTTTTGAAAGAGTAGACTTTCACTTGAGTTAAAGTAAACCATATACATTTTTCATGCACCTGTCCTAAAGATAGGCACGGCACTTTCCAACTCCAAAAAGGATGATTCAGGCCGTATCCTGTGAACTGGATTCTGCAACTGATGTCTGACCTTGTAACTCTGCCTATCAATGAGGAAAGTGGCTTTGGAAAAGGGTTGAGGTAGTGTATGGCGGTGGGGTCTACAAGTAGTAAGAAATGAATTTGGTCGAGTGTATGACTCTTGTGATGAAGAATGTTCAGGTAAATTATGACACAAAGCATTCTTCATGTGATAAAAAGAGTGAAATATTGCATTGATGGAGCAGATTATTGGTTTGAAGGCGCATACCTCCAGGCTATGAATATCTGAACTACCTAGTATAAGAGATAATAAGCACCATCTTAATGGTTTATGAATCACATTTGATTTATGGTTATTAACCATAGGAGAATTATAGTGGTTCTGTATTGATGGACAGGGGGTACTTCAGGATAGAGCTCATGTGATTAAAATGGTATGACCTGCCATGTTACAGACAGACATGGCAAGGCAGCCATGGTTAGTGCATGCTGAATTTTACAACAACCTGACCCAACAAAAACTTCAACTTCACAATCTTTTTACTGGTTACAAAAAACACTTTTCCCCAACTAACAAGTAGCTTCAAGCTGCTCATCAGTTCTTTGATTTTTTTCTTGTTAGTAATGCCAGAAGTAGAAGTAAAAGGGGAGGAGGGAGAGGAAAAAAGAGGTTTCATCAAGGGGACCAACACCATTCCCGTCCCGCACACGCCTCCAAGCGAGCGCATCCCCCTGTCGATTCCCTTCCCCAAAAAAAGGAGCATCAATAAAAGAACTGTGGTGCAGATTGGAGAAGGCATGAGCAGATTTTCAATGGGATTTCAGCAGAAGGCACAAGGGGCAGAAATCTTTTGCTTTTGTCTGCCGTTCAAATGGGTCTGATGAGCCTCGAGCTGGAGGCTCTGCTTGTCACAGAGGTCCTGATCTTTTGTGAGAATTGATTTCCATCATTTGGGGGAAGCTATACAGACTGAGGGTATATTCCGGCCTGGGAGAGCAAGATAAGGGCCAAATCAACTGAGACCAACTTACTGTAACAAAAAGCCTGAAAAATCCAAAGAGGAGGCTTTTATGATTGAAAACAAAAACAAAAATATGTTAAGTTGTCTCACAGTTCATTCTCAAATGTTATATTAGTTTTCAAAGAGCAGAAAGCTGTCCTGTTGTGACGTTTTCTCTCTGCCAAACATTTCGTCTGATTATGAGTACTTTGCAATCTGCGACAGCATGATTGATGCTCCACTTTCATGAGGGGAATTTTAACAGCACCTCTTCAGCGCTCAATGCGCACCCAATTATGCGTCTGAGCTGGTAACCTTGAATTTATGTCACCATGGCAACAAAACCCCCGGTCATGCATTATGGATTATCATTGAAATTCTACACCCCTACCTAACATAATGAGAGCCCAGGACTTAATCAAATCAGCCCATTCTGTGTGACACAAAGTGAAGAAGGAGCTCTCATTGTATTGGGGTTGAGGCTGGGAGAAGCCAGCCAGCCAAGCAAGCGGGCAAGCAAGCAAGCAGGCAGACGGATGGCAGACTGGGCTGTGACGGCCCCGGCAGCTGCAGGGCTAGCAGCCTGATAGATGGCTCCCATATACATCAGTGAACATATAGACAGATGGCCCTCAATGGCTGGAATTTCCAACCCAGGAAGCAGCTGTTCAGCCTAACCTCTGCTGTCCGTCTCACCTTGTTGTCATGGAACATTGAGCAGAGAAGGAGAATGTGGATGGTGACATGGTGCAGAGTGTGGTGGAGCACCACAGAGCTTCAGGGTTGGGACAGGGGAAGGGGCTTAAGTAGTGACTGAGGCAGGGCTGAATTTGCATTAGGTGGCACTTTTCCATTCTATCTCCTGTCTCTGGAGCCTGCCTAATTTTTTTTCCTCCATAGTTTTTTAAGTATCTAGTATTTGGCGCTTTCTTACTTATGATCACATAACAGAGGTAGAAGCCCAACATTATTTAATCCTCCTCCTCTCTCTCTTTCCCTCTCTCCGTCTATCAGAGGGATGACATAATTGTTGTAAATCACTGCGCAGGATTAATGCAATCTATTTTTCATCTCCTCCCCGGCTTCTCCCCCTTCACCACTGCATGCCCAGTCTGATCTGTTACATAAAATATTGATTGCACTTGTGTACTTCTTTCATTATATGTAAGCATTTTTATTAGCTAACAGCGAGCAGAGGAAACCAGTATTGCCCCCCTTCTCTTGCTTTATATAAAAAACTTTTAATAACTCAGCAGATTTTTGTCATTTCCCTGTATCATCGCTGTAGACTACTGGGAAGCCTGGAGATTGCAGCAAGGGAATACTAGAGCTGGAATACAGGAAATACAAAAATAGACCATTCTGAAGCAATGCTTAAGAAATTGTAGATGTTCAGGTCTATGGGATTCCGAAATGGTTATTTCTTTTGTGGGAAGTATGGTTTGAGTAAATGTCCATCTGGATAATAAACAAAAGAATTCTAGACATTCAGCTGGACCAATACAGACATGCTTTAATATTGTTTCAGATGTAATTCCCTGGTATTGTTTAAATGTAGTAGATGGTTTACCAAGCACATTTTGTCAAATAATTAGCCACATTTTGTATGGCTAACCCTAATGTAACTAACCATCAGTACTTCAAATGCCAAGAGAAACCGTTAAAAATGGAGTCTGCCGAGAATAAAAAAAAAAAAAAAAGAAAGAAAGAAAAAACTCATCAGCTTCAAAATTGCAAACATATGATTCACATTGACTTTGCAAGGATTTATTATTTTGGCCACAGCCTTATGTCACTGGGAGGAGCATCCTACTAAATGGTTAATTTCCATAAGTTTTCATAGGCTCTTTTCCAAAGCAATAATGACAGTTCTTTCAGGATGCTCTCTCATTGGAAAAACGGGAATGTTAGGATTGGATGTTTATTGAGTCTATAACAATCGCTTTTTGGAAGCAAAACAAAGTCTACTGCAAGCACTCAGGCATAACAAATTTATTCTGAGCACAGCAGTGAAAAAGGACGGTCTATCAGGATCGGAATACTAATATCCAATATTCGGTGGGGGAAAAAACAAAACAAAGAAAAAGTATTTTGAAGTAATAGAAAAAGTTTATGTAAAACAAATGGGAATTCAGTAATTCATCTACACCCCGGGTGCTCTGCAGCTGTCTTATATACATCTGCATATTTCCAATAAATATAACAGGGTAATAAATGTTATTTTCTCTGAAGTAAGCGCATCACAAGGTGTCATCTAAAATGTATTTGTGATGTGCTTGATGAAGCCTGCTCATCCCTCTGTAATGACACCCCAGCCTCTCTCATGTGTTATGCATCACATCTTGTTACCATCTTCCTCTGAGCATGGCTGTCATAGTGTGTCTTCTTAGGACCCTCTGGAAGCATCGCATCAGCTAAGGGATACATGGCAGAGGGAGGGGCAAGGCGTTATTAGATGCCTCTTCAACTTCTCCAACTCCAGAAGGTGTCATTGTCATTTATATTTGCTGAAGCCACCTTTTTTTCTCCTGCCAGACTAATTCATTACAGAACAGAAAGGAGACAGTGGAATGAGTGAAGTAGTAGGTGTGAGAGCAGTTTGTGTGAGTCCATTCTCACAATATACATTATTAATGCTGTATTTTTGTTATTAGCACATCTCTCCTGAATTATGCATATAAGGTTTATGTAGAATATCATCGTTTACAACCCTGATACAGTAAGTATGAGAACATTTTGGCCTTGACTTGAATCAAGTGCGTGTGTAACATATAGGAGGTTCTCAGTCTATATATTTTTGTTTCTATCAAAGGACATATTTCTTATTGAAACTATTACAATGTCTCTGTGGCATTTCAATCCACATTGCTTCCACAGCCTTATGTGATTGTGGCTACAATAAAATGAGATAGAATATTGAAGATGCTACGTCCACTATGTGTGTCTAAAGCGAATCAGGTCAACTCAAGACGTTCACTCTGGATCACGCAAGGAAAATAAATAATCACTTATAAATTATGCTTCTTAAGTAGTGCATGCATAATTGAGATAATAGAAACACTACCATGGATTAAACTCAGGTCTTCCATAATGGAGGGATGCATTTATGGCACAAATGCTCAAAGACAACCTCTTATTGTTAATTCTCCAGAGGCTCCTTGTTGTGTATCATTGCATGTTGACCATTAAGACACAGAACACTGTACAACAGAGCATGCATCACTGAAAAGTTACTTTTGCTCATCTTCTTCATTAATCATCAAGAGGAAGACTGAAGCTATATGGAAGGACTGCAACAAACTAATGACTTTGCCTCCCTTTATAACCTTCCTCTGACAGCTATACTATTGGGTTACAAGGAGAGTCACACTAGTGTAGTCCCCACTGGCTCATTTGCATATAATTAATGATGCATGCATATGCAAATGAGCATTTTAAACAATGTTGATTACTGCCTATGTATTCATAGGCCAACAGTCACACATGTCTGACATGCCACTTCTGCATGTAATTTGCACCACAGTAAAGGGCAACTGGTACTGTCTCTCACATAGGCTCATCATGACTGCAGGCAGCGGTGATAACCACTTTATCTGTGTCTGGGGTGGTGTTTTTTATTGGTCTGAATCTCTCTTCTGAGATGTGGCCATGTCACTGACAATGTCAACGTATCAGAAATAGCTGCCGGAAAATAGAAGCTTTGCATTTAATTCAAGGCAACATTAATATCTGCAACAATTGACAGGTTCCACATATAGAACATGCTACATGTGTTAATCCTTTGTCTATTGTGTATAGTTCAATGCAGAAATGGTCTCTCTCTCTCTCTCTTTCTCTCACACACACACACACGCACACACACACACACACACACACCTTTTAAACCTGCAATACGTTTTGTTTTTTTGTTTCTCCTTTAAGACAAGATGAGTCAGGGTCAGGATGTGATCTTGTTCGAGACCCCAGATGTTCTGAACCCTCTAAGCCTGTGGATACATCACAACATGCTTTCATCCAGCTCCTGGCCCGCTGAGGGCCTCAGAGGCCCGTGGAAGCTATCCAGACCAGCCTTCTCATTTGGTTAAGGGTTCTTCAGTTGTAGGGCAACAGCACTGAGAGCCCCTGCATGTCAATTCCTCCCCCTTGTCTTCCTATCTCCTTTGCCCCCCACCCCCTCGGGTCAGCCCTGCGCTGAGACTGTTGCATTTCTAATATCTGCATGACGTGCTAAGACTTACCAAAGCCCTACAATAACAGTTGAAAGTAGGGAATCTCTTTAAAAGAGACACTACTTCTATATTAATATAGAGGTAGATGGTGAGAAACTGACAAAAAACATCAATATTTCTATTTCTCAATATCTAAAACAACATAACCAAGTCTTAAAATTGGTGATTCTTCAAAAACGTTAACACATTCTAGAACATAAAGGGGATCGGCTGTAATGTTTATTATGGGGCGGAATTTGCACTTTTGTAGTCTTATTTTCCCTTAACAATCAGGGTCACAACCCCTGCTTTTACAAGGTTCCATTTCAACACGTATTACACTTTACTGTGTCAATATTTACGATCCAGCTGTAACCTACATTCACATTATATCTGCGCTTTGTCACAATTTGCATTTATGGACTTAAACTAAATGGCCTATTTCCCTACTATATGTTCTTGTAAGGTTAACTCTAAAGTCAGGAGTATTTTTTATAATGCATGGGATCACAAGGTTTTGCATACAACACATTTCTTATATAGGCTGACACATATAAAAAACAGTATTAAAATCAATATACTAATGTATTTTTCTTCTATTTTTTATCTTATTTCGGTAGCCTGACATAAAATGGTAATGAATGCTCAGGGGATGTTTACCCCATTTAGATTTCATAGAACTTGGTCTCTGCATTGATTAATGTGTGCCTAACCTATGTTTTCATTATAAGAGGAGGAGGTGGTGCGTTGTGTGTGTGTGAGTCTGTTTTGGTGCAAGATGGGGGTTATATTTTAGGGTGGTATGACTGAAACCCCCCATGCCTCCATGTGGAGGTAATGAACCTGAAGACAAGCAGCAGCTAGCCTGAAATTTCATGCATTGAGAGAGTGTCAGGGCATACATAAGGCTGGCTTGGTCATTTGTTATCGTTAATCTTAACATTTATGGCTGCAAATATGTTATTAGGAGGCGTGCCCTGAGTATTTCACTTTGATTGGGCTGTGCACTATGTCATATTGATCAGTTGAGATGGAGAAGGGACAGGCAGAGGGACAAAGTGACCGAGACCTTGACTTTGGACATCTCCAAACCGGCATGACTGTGAATACCTGGCTCATATTCAGCATCCCTGGTTATAACCCTTTGTAGGGGGAATCAAGGGCATGTAAAGCCCATCACATTTAGACCCACCACTAGCTGGCTGGGTGAGTAAGTGACAGCCTACACTGAAACCAAGATGGGGTCCAGCAATGACCAGCAGCTTCCTCTGGATTACATTCCAGCAGATCCTATCCATCTTAATTCAAGCATTTCAGTGCTCAGTGAAATGGTATGGGAGAGTGGACCATATTCAGATTGGTTCTATGTGTTTGTGTAGGTCTGTGTATGCATAAGTCATTTCCAAGTCACTGTTACTCCAAACTTCACTAGCTATTCCAGGCTGTCCCATTTTGGATAGTTCTTAACATGCATGCTTACCCCCCTCCACTGGCTGCTGAATTGAGCCCTAATAAGCCGACACGGTTCCTGTATTAATCATCCATGGAAATTTTTATAGGTGAGCTGCGACTTTCCAGGGCCACGGGTCAAAGCCAGCAGCATTATCCTGTACACAGCTCATGTCTGCTGCCATCCAGAAACGACAGGGCCTGGATCTCAATCAATTATATAGTAGTCTGAAGCTATAACAGCACTTGCTATTTGCCAGTTCAAGCAGCAAATCCCATGATAAAACCAACAGCAACCTATCACATGCAAAAAGAAAAATGTGAGGGTTGGTTTATTAATGAACCATGTCTCGGTCACCTATTAATGCAGTGGCATTGCTTGCGCAATATCCGTCTTTGTAAGTCAGAAAACAATATGCCATTACTCATATGAAAATTCAGGGATGGAAAATTTCCAATTTATGAAAAAGGTCCCACATACATATACATGCACAGATGCATTGGGGAGCAATGTTGTGGAACTCACTGATCAGTGTCTGATGAAGGCAACATTTCTCTCTGTCCGCAGTTAGACTAATGTGAAGGGGAAAGCCATTTGGCACACTGCACTGGGTGACATTTGTAAAGATTTAGTGATTCGTGGAGTAAGACAATTGCTATAGAATGTGTGTGAATCAGCATTACACCACAAGGTAATGTCATGCTTGCAACCATTAAGCTGCTTCTGGGCTCACATGCAGAATGTGCTTGGTAATTGTGGAATGTGTTTAATCAAAGTCCTGAAATACTTTGAAATGCAGATACAGGTTCAGTTACTTTATTTGTACCCATAGGGAGATTTGTTCTGCAGCAAGAGAATGACATCCATCAAGACACACAACTATGAAAAAACACCAAAACCTGATAATAACTTAAAATGACAAATGCAGATTTAAAACCAAACTAAACAGCAGATCTGAGCAAATATGACTACTGCTCAGTGATGACAGCAAAAACAAAGCTATTTTTGACCTGCACCTTGGGACTAAAACCTCTGTCCAAAGTGTGGCAGTCACTTTCCTTGTTTGATACATGGCTTTCTCTGAATTTGGGTCTTTTTCCCTGCAGTCATCTTGGTGATTCATGATTGCTCAAATGTCCCTAAGCTATGTATACCCACTTGCAAAAAAATGGATACTTTTGGATAACATGAAAACACAACATGTACAAAAATAATCAAATAAACCACAGCACAGTAGAAACACGTTAGAAACAAGTACATTTCAGACCAGACAGAAATACAGTCTGTGTAGTGGTGCATGTGATGATCAGAGTGCTTTTCAGCCATAGTGTTTGCAAGTTGACAGCGTACTTAGCCAATTTAAAATGAGGATTAAACTAGGTGTTGACCTGGCCACCAAAGGACTGTAATCCCAATCACAACTACAAGTCATATTTTATGCTAATAACCGCTCATTTTATTAATTTGCTATTAAAAGTGGTGATGTGTATACATATATATAAATAAATTATCATACTAAAATGTCATCAAGATTAATGGAAAGACCAACAGACATAGCATTTATGAAAATTATAATATTACTCTTCGTAAACTGTGGTCCCTGCTAATGGATTTTATGCACCTTTATGGCAGAAAGTCTTGGCACCTAGAGAGTACAGATCAGGTGGAAATGTATGGGTCATTATGCATCTGGACGCCCAACCTTTCTCTCTCCTTAGTCCAGTGCCATGTTGTAAATTGGAAGGTATGTGAGTGACGATGTAGAACAGCATATTACTGGGTGTAGCTTATAAAAAATATACAATAATATTATGTATCTATCTATCTATATATATATCTATATATCTATATATAGATATATATATATCTATATATATATATATACACATACATACATACATTCATACATATACATACATATATATATATATATATATATACATATATATACATATATATACATATACACACACATACATATATACACATATACACACACACACATACATAAATACACATATATATATACACACACACATACATATATACACATATATATAGACACACACACACACATACATATATATATATACACATATACATATATACACACACACACACACACACACACACATATATATAGACACACACACACACATACATATATATATATACACATATACATATATACACACACACACACACACACATACACATATATATATATATATATATATATATATATACATACACATACACACACACACACACACACATATATATATACATATATATATATATATATATATATATATATATATATATACATATATATATATATACATATATATATATATATATATATATATATATATATATATATATACATATACATATATATATATATATATATACATATACATATATATATACATATATATATATATATACATATATATATACAAGAAGGCTGCATTTAATATAAATGATCTGGTGTTGATTGTGATGGATATACTATGCAGAGACACCTTGCCTTCAAGGGCATCAAGGGATAAGCTATCATTTTCTTCCTCTTACGCATGAAGGGAAAAATGACGGAGCGTCCAATGTCATCACAGTGTCTACAACAACACACCGCAACTCAAAACACCACTCACAATCTGGTACGGAACAACAAATTGTTTTTACAGGCTACATGAACTGTTCCGGATAGTTTGCATGGTTTTAAATGTACGATGAAAATCGCAGGCTGTTAACATTTCAGCATGTACTGAAACTCTCCTTGGCTTTTCTCTGCAATAATGGTCCCTCACTCTGTTGGTTAGTGGGTGACCTTCTGTCATATATTTTACTGAAGCTACAGCAAGTTTTAGTCTCAGTAGTGTTTCACCTCCTCTCACCTTTGCTGATATTTAAATAAAGAGAGCCAAAGTGACCCAGCACTATAAACCTGTGCTCAGCATAATAAGCCTATGTTACGATTAATGAGATACCCAGGGCATTATTTCTTATCTTATATATCTTATTGATTGCATTGTCTTTCATCTTCGCAGGCGCGCACTCCCTCTCCGTCTTTCGGACTCTCTCCACCAACTTTCTTTACACCCTCTGGCAGTCTGTTTTGCTCTCTTAGTCTCTCACTCGTTCTCTCCCCAGAGCCCCCTGTTCTTGGTTATATAGGAGTAGTTGAAGGTTGAATAGTCATGGCATGCAAAGTGCAAGCTTGTATAACTACGCTTCCATTACCTGCAGCGTGTGTGCACTAATAAGTCATCTTAAGTCAATGACCCGTATATATCAAGCTTCTTAGAGTAGTGATCCAAGATCACTGCCTATGCAGGTCCCTTTAACCATTTTATTTACAACAGCATTCAAAGGCTCAACTGATTCTCGATCAGGCCTCCCAACTCTCAGATGTTTGGTAAAAACTGGCTGCAGGGGAATTGACACGCACACAACAAAACCCCACACACAACACACACACACACACACACACACACACACACACACACACACACACACACACACACACACAGTGCCTAAAGTGTTGATTGACCTCGTCTCAGTTCCTGGATCTGAAAGGGACGCCTGCAGGAAACTGGACAGACACATTTTGTTTGATCACATCTAGCAGTGTAGCCACTGGCAAATTCCAAATGCTGCTCATTTATTGAAGGAAAGCTCTGTGGTTTAATGGAAACAGAGGGGATTGAAAGTGACATAGCATAAACAGGAACTGTCAAACAATTAAACAGTGTAAACAGCACAGATGAGCCACTGATGAATCTGGCTGTCGGAAGCCATTTAGAGAGGCTAACCAAGTCGCCTGAAAGGTGGTTCTATCTGCCCGACCTTCCATCTGTGACAGTTCCTCACATAGCTTAAAATATGTGACTGTTAAACTATAAAGTGTGTTTTATGAGTTAATAATGTGTACAAGTCAAGCTCAACTTGCTTTATGATGCAACCTTTTGAAGAATAAGGGATCTTATTTTGCTAGCAGGTGCCTGGGAATTTGGATTTATGCAATGTAAGCACTACTACTAAATCTCTTAACCTTGACACCATTATACAAAATGCAGAAGAATGCCACTAAATAGAAAAAAAGATGTCTCATAATAGAAAAAGTACAGGGAAAGCCGTGAGCAGGTACAAGTTCTTAGAGGGAAACAGGGAGAATTAGGAAAAATGAGAAAAGTATTGTTGATACCAGAACAATTCCAATGAAGCAATGAATATTTATGCAGAGATGCAAGGTTTTCTTTATGAGTGCTTGCATCACCATTGTATATTTATGATAAATGAGCGCTCCTTCTCTCCATGTCAGGGTCCCTTGATTGACAAATAGTAGGCTAATGACAACAGCCGCAACATATGGTAATGGACCTTCACAACGCTCCACCACCTGACATCTGACACCTAGAACCTGCAGGGCTGCTATCATGTGAACTATACAGCCATCCTCACATTGAATGTGTCCTGTGTATTGTTTAGGTTGATGGAGTATCTGATTATGATTATGATTACTGAAGGACATTCTGTACTAGCTTTGGATCTTTACAGGATTTAGTCAAAGCTTTTGGAAAGCGTGTTGTGATGAACATGCTATTTTACAAAGTAGTAAAATTCAGTGCCTTCATGTTTTATTTCTTTATGAAAATCGATAAAGATTTTGTGTAACTGCAAAACGAAAAAGCCACACCTTCAATATGTTGTATTACATGTGACCCAGGTGCACACAGAACATCTCCCCTAGTGAATTCAGATTATGTTGCCCATATAGTATATCCCTCAAACCTTGGGATTAATTTTCTAATCTTTATTTTAATTCTACATCAAACAACCTAAAACAGACCCACACACATACACATGCATGCAATACCTCCCAAAACTCTCATCTACACCCCATCTCCCAGTAGGCAGTGACCAGAATGCTGAATCCCTTCTTAGCTGTGTGTGAAATGTAGAATAGCCCTCCTCTCCTCCGTGCTAATCCAGGCCTGTCCATCCCCACAGCACTGGCCTGTGACAGATACAAAGTTACAAAGCTGCTAATCTCAGCGCCCCTGTAGCCTTGGGGTCAGTGGGGAGCTCCTCTGCCTAAGCAGGGCCATCCTGGGAGGCCAACACAGGAGATAGCTGGGCCTCAGCCCTCAGCGCCAAGCCCTGCCTCTCGGATTAATGCACCTAGAGGGACATTGTGTTTCTGATGGGCGGCAGGCTCACAGGATCACAGGCTCACAACACACGGGACTCTAGTAGTTATTACAGGAGAGAGCTGGAGATGTGTGCTATCGCACTGCTTGCATCCAATCCACCAGCACATTTGGCAGAGATATAGACAAATGGGAAAAGAGGAAACAACACTGCCAGACAGCTACACTAAGACATTAACATACAATGAGCATGTTATGTTCACATGTTGAACGTGTATGTGTGAATTCAGCTGGAGGGCAATATGTAGAATAGCAGAGGAGAACTCAAATAGTACATTAGCAGAGAGAAGCATGTTCCTGTCCCTTCCCTGAAGGATGCAGCAGTGCACTTATATGATAATGGAGAACTAATTCAATAATTAATGGTGATAACCATCATCAGCAGCCCAAATCGATTCTTATCTTTGCCTGTGTTGAGCATTGCTACATTTTTAATGTTCTTGTCATTTTGATTAAGATCATGTCATTGCCTTTGTCCTCACTTATGTGAGTCAGTGAGAGCTAGTTTTCTGTGTGTGTGTTTAATTAGGCTTACCCAACACATAACATCCTTTAGTCAGCACTATTATACAGATTCTTGCCATATTGAACATTTGAGCTTCAAGAAATTAAAAAAATATGTAGTATATGTGTGTGAAACTGCCTGTGACCAGGGTTAGGGTTTGGGTGCCAGATCAGGTGTAAAGTATGTGAAAACAGTGAGGGGGTTCTGTATAAATGCTATGTAAGAATTTACAGGCATCCACCCTCAACTTCAGCCCTACTTGTCTTTGTAAACTAATATTCCCAAACCATTCAATCGTTTACGATTCTAAAAATCAATGAACCGTCAGAGGCATTAATTACATTTAGTTGACCACTCATATTATGTTGCAGGTGAGAACTCTGAAGGTTAGTGGGGTATTTAGCCAGCTAATTCCTGTTTCAAATCATGCAACTACGTTCTGAACTGACACACACTTGCATCTGCGGCAGGCAACACAGCAGCATCAGTATCCTGTGGTAGATTCGCACCAAATGACTGAAACCCTGAGGGCTCAGGCAGCCATGATGAGGAGGGATTAAGAGTGGTGGGTTGTCAGCATGATGCATCTGTAAGTGAGTGTGTGTCTGTGCGTATGTTTGTGAGTGTGTAAATGTGTAAGAGAGGGAGATATCATGCTGTTTCTGTATCACATAGCTTTGCTGAATCTGGTGGGTGGAGGATTTTAAGGCCTAAAGATGTCCTTGCACTTCAAATCCTGAAATCTGCTGTGGAAGTGATGAGGTATTAGAAAGGGATGCACGGGTAAATCGGGTCTCAAATAGTTTGGTAAATGTCAGAGAATAAAGCAATTTCATGTCATAATCTTGGCAAAAATTGGAAACCATAATTTCCATATGCAGCTTCTAGGATACTCACAATATTACAGCACTCATTTGATATCACATCCATATTCAAATATCAATTTCTCTACAACCAACGAGTTATATGATAGAATGTCAGCTACAGAGAATGCTTTTTTGGGTCTCAATATTAATATTCATAAACTCCACTCTCCACATGACATTTTCCCACTCTTGTGTGATATCCTGTGTCCACATGGCTCTCCTGTTTAGAGTGCCTTCTCATCCAAGCTCTTATTGAAAGCCTAAAATTATGGCTGAGTTAAATGTTCTGTTCCTAATGCACTGAAATACTGCTAAATTACAGATGGCTGGTTTTATTTGTGTGAATAAATTTGTGAGCTTAATGGTTTGTAAAACATGTTTTCTATGCACAGTTTACAAACAGGGAAGGATGCTTCAATCTGTGTTATTCCATGAAATACAATTACCGTTAATTTAAGCAACATACAAAAATTAAGAGAAGAATTAAAAAAATTGAGTTTCCCGCTGTGAGTTGGGAAAATAATTCCATAAATAGTTGACTTGTTTCTGTGCTGATCAGAAACCACTGAAGCATTCTGTCTTTTTTTGGCAACAGAACACACTGTGGTTCTTACACAAATGAGCTGTGGTAGTATAAATTGTACCTACAGCCTACAACAAACAAGATAGCTCCAATATTATAGCTTTAAATAAATACATATTGTCCATTTAGGATCATGATAGTAAATGTGTACCATATCTGATCACTCTGTCTAAAAATTATATCTACTCCTAACAGATGGGAAACACTGCCCACAATTAGGCAGCACATGGCCAAGATCTGTCCATTTCTGGAAAGTAAAGCTGACATATTTTCCAGTTATCTGCCAGTATCTGACATTAATCTGGCAATAGAAAAAAGCATTTGGCACGGCCTTCAGTGCCCGTAGTGGTGTGTGCTTCCTGTCTGCATCTTCAGGATGATACTCTATCTGGGACCATATCTTGTTTGCTTATTTTGGATTCTGAAAGTCATTCACAACTGATTTTAAATTTTAAGTTTATGTGAAGACAACCTGAACATCTGTCAGCTGACTAAATAAAAGTGCCAAACTTGCAATCTTGGAAGTTTTGCACTCTTTTATTGCGCTGAGCACATTCATAAGCCCCATATTTGTATTGTCTATTATTTACAAACAGAGCAACATGAGAATGATCTACCAGTTTATCAGGATTACAATTTCTGACATGCTAAATGTGCAATGTTGTTGACAGTGACAGTTCAGAACACGGGGGGACAACGGGTAAGCAGACTTGATCAAGATTGAGCATAGCAATAATCAAACAGCATTGGACAACACCTGCTAACGCTGCAGAGATCTCAATTGTTCCCTCACGTGAGGAAGATGTGTACTATCTAATCAACAGAGCAGAGGTAGTGTGGTGTTGGCAAGGGTGTGAAGTTATGCCCCACCCCCGCCAGTTGTTCTTGGTACACTACACACTACACTCATCTCATGCCACAGAACAGAAGGAAAAGGTGGAGTTTCAGACAACTGCAAGGAGTCTTTTATTGTAAGTTAATGATTGAACAAACAATCCTAGCCTCCGAGCTGTGCCCTCTGGTGGGTGTGGCTACCCCTGAGGCCTGGGAGCTGCTCTTTAATAAGCATCCTTTCACAAAAAAAGCCCAATATTTGCTCAGCAACTGGAGGATGAGAAGGTAGAGCCGTTAGGGAGCAGGATATCGGTTGGCTGTGACAACGCATATGAAGATCAGGCAGGAAAGGGGGGGGCTGATTGAGGGATGGATGGAGCGACCGAGGGGAAGAAAAGGGAATGGTGCTCTAAAGGAGGAGGAGGAGGAGAAAGGGGCTGAAGTAGTGGTGAGTGCTGATGGTTGGGCAGGGGGCCTTTTCTGCCACATATAGCACTATGAGGAACAGATGGGGCCTGATAAATCCTGAAAGGGAGGCATTACCTGCCCAAGTCACCAAGCAGCCACAATTATCACAGGGCTCTGGGTTCATTGTCAATTAGAGTGGCAGTTAAAGCCAGGCAGCAGCTGTGGCAGATGGCTTGGATCCAGAGAGGCTGGGGGAGCTGGGACAGAGGCCAGCCCCCAGGCTCTCTCCTCCTACTTTTCTCTCCATCTCTCGGTCTCTTTCTCGAATACAACAAGGTCTGCTTTAGAGCAGGATCTACTTTTTATTTGGTGTGTGTGTGTGTGTGTGTGAGAGAGAGACAGAGAAAATGAGGTGGAGTGAGGAGGAAGTGTGTAGTGAGGACCAGAGACACCACTCAGAGAGATTGCAAAAAAACGTGCTGTTTAACATTGAATTTATTTTTTATTTTTTATGTACAGTCCCTGAGAAAAAAACCTCATATCTACAGAACAGCATTTTTTGCGATGTAGTCAGCAAAAAAGCAGCATTCGTTATTTGAGTGAGCAATTAGTATTTTCCATTTATGCGGTTATAGCAAATGTCTTGGCTGACATTCCTGACCACAATAAGTAATTTATGGAGGTGAGATCATGATCAATATTGAAGAAGAGTTGTCCCACTAGATACAGCATTAGAAGAATATACAGGCTTTGTCGAATGGAGCACTAATTCACCACATAGAGTCATATGGTAACAGTTGCTATTTATTGCTAGTGTTGTGTTTTTTCACTGCCAGGATTTCACACTCAAACAGTGTTGGAGAACGAACAAAACCAAAATGTGCCTTAGTGAATATGATTATAATTATGAATCCCTTTATGATGGAAAGCTTTTTGGGCATGAGTTTAGGCATCAGCTCTTTTTTTTTCTTTTTTGTTGCCGTTACCCGTATGTGTGGTTGTATGCCAATAGTGGGCTTGCCATCATGGTGAAGTATATGGGCGACTGAAGGGCAGCCTTTTGCTGAGTTTGTCCCCGTGATCTTCCAAGCAGTCTCCCCCAGCCTCCCAGCCTGAGCCAAGGCTCACCAGCAGGCTTCACTTTCAGCAAGTACCACCATTCATCACCAGGCAGGGGTGCTGGAGTGGGGGATAGGGGGGTACAGCAGGGGGCCAGCAACGGGGCAGTGTGTGCCCCTCGCCCCTCCTCTTTTCTTCTCCACAGGCTGCTGAGAATATAGGCCTCTGCCACAGACAGCAGACACACTCCTCTCTTACACGCTTACAATGGAGCTCCAAATGTATTCAGGGGAGGAGAGACCTGCTCCCTTCTATTGCTCCCTTGCTCCTTCACCCTTGTCTCTTGCCCCCTCCTATTCTACTTTTCCCCCCTCTCTGTCGCCATCTTCCCTCTACTCTCCCTCCTCTCTGCCTTTCTGGTCCCTCTCACCCTTCTCTCCCCACTGGGGCATCATTCCTCCTACTTTGTTCCGCTAGTCCCGGGCCCAGTGTCTGGGCTGTCCTGATAGCAGAGAAGAAGTAGCAGCCTATCCATCTGCGTGCCCGGGGCCTGCCAATGAAGAGAGAGGAGCAGAGGTCCTCATTCATAACAATAGCCATTAACAATGCTAACAGAACTGCTGTTGCTGCTGTAGAGGCTGGGGAGCGAGAGGTTGCAGGGACTGGGACAGGGGCTGCAAGGGCTGGGACTGCAGGGGCCAGACAGTGAAGTATGAGCAGGGGCCTGGGAGGGTCTGTCGCCGGGCAGAGTTGGAGATCGCAGAGATCCGATAGGTTTACGGGACAGACAGCGCTCTTAAGCATGTTGTTAGGGCGTTAAGCAAGCCCTCAGAGTCTCCCAGGCCTGTAAAGAAATATTGATTTGCCGGTGGTCAGACAGCATGTGAAGTCTTGTCCATGTGAAGCTAGCCGCTCTCTCATATTGCCTTGTGGCTTCAGCCCAGTTATTTAGGGGTCTGCAGTTCGGCAGTGGCTGTGGATGTTGTGGTATGTTTTTATTTTAAAATAAGATTCTTGCAGTCAGGTCGGCGGTACTATGTGCCGATAAGAAAAACTAACCGCTATACTCATTTAGCAGGTGTATGTGTGTGCATGTGTGTGTGTGTGTATGTTATGGGAGAGAGAGAAGCATCTGTATACAGGGTGATGAATGACTGCTGCAGTATTTTTAATTATTGTTTATTTTATTATTTTTAACTTTAACTCTTAATTGGTGGTTGGCTGTAAAACTGAATTGCCCTTTGGGGACTAATAAAGTTCTCTGAATCTTTAAAAAAATAGCAAATTAAAAAGTATTTAAAGCAATACCAAAGATTCTTTTGCACCTTAAAATTAATGTTTCCAAAATTGTTTCAGTGGTTCATCAACTCGTAACAGGGTGAAAGGCACTTCTGCATTCGCTTTGTGGCTCTCTACCGGCTATAACCGCACGATGTAAGCTTGCCAGATCGGGTAGCGGAGCTGTAGCTCGAAGGAGACAATTCTGCTTCCAACCTTTAGGGGGACCAAAGAGGAAAGCACTTTGGTGTTGTTTTAAAGTTTAAACCAATGCCTAAAAGGGAATTTCTACTTTTACTCAGAAAATATTAGACAAGTGCAGACTGCATAGCAACATGGCAACACCAGAGAAAATGTAATTTACAAAGTAGGTACCGTATCAGCAAAAATACAGTACAACAGAGGTAAACTTACTGACAGTCACACAATAGCTGTAATGATGCCCAAGTAGGCCAAATTTCCCTCTGGTACTTTACCCGGCTTTCCTCCTGAGTTTTGACACATTTTCACATTTATCAGGAATGCCTATCGGTCTCCAGTAACAACAAAAGGAACCCCCTCCAAAGAAAAACACAGCATGGAGCCTCCTGTGAAATAGTTACAGTAGGCGCTCCCTCACCATGCCTCTCATCCCTCCAATCAAACTGTCAAAAAAGCACAGTCCTTTGTATTGAGTATTTATAATTAGATTTGGATGGATTTCAAATCTCCTCTTGTTTCCTGGAATGATTCTGAGTGAAAGAAGAAACCCTACAACAAGATTAACCGCTAATCTATCCTTTAGTTACAGCTATTAAAATCTGTCCATCTGCCCATGCATTCAGACACACTGTGGTGCTTCTGTACATATTCAAATTGGCATACTATCTGTTTCTTTTGCTAAGACACAAAATTAATTCCTCATCTTAAAAACCTGTGTACAAGACATGAGGGGACATCAGGACCAGGCAGTAGATTTACAGTACATGACCTGCATGTCTTTCAATGGAATATTAGTCTGCTAAGCTCCGACTTGTGTGCAGGCAGTCTAGGCTGGCGTGGGTGTAACTTAACTTGATTAATCGGATGTATAGCATTCTTCCATTCCTCCTACATGCAGTGTGGTATAGGTATACGCTTGATCCTCTCAATGTGCTTTCATCAATCTAATTGAATTTGTCCACAGGGCAGTGAAACATATTGTATACCGTCAATGATTTTGATCAATATGATCTTGTTATGGCAACTTATTCTAGGTGGCACAATCAATGCCACACATAGTCATTGCTATCTTTCAGACTATTAGTCTTCACCAATATGGACTTCAGCAATCTTTTCTCAAGACCTTTAGCTGACATACAATACAGGCTAAAATAAGTGCATGTAAAGGTATGCCCAGTTCTCAGTAATGTACAAACTCAAGCCTAAAGATTTACAGCGTGTTTTAACTGTTTTTTTTAGCAGCCAACACGGTGGGTAAACAATTTGATGGCTTACAAGGAAATTGCCTGGAAACAAGACCACGCATAATTTGCTGACAAAATTGTCAATGAGTTAATGATCATGGAGAATTGGCAGAGCGTCGCAGCTTTTCAATCCATCTCTTATGCTTCCATTTCTATTGGCAGGCGCTGATCTCGCTCCCCTTGGTGACAACAAAGAGAAACACATAAACTGTCTGTTGATCACAGAATGCACTGAGACTGAAATGAAGTCATTTCACTCGCTGTAGGGCACATGCTTAAATGTACCTCCAACAGCATTGTAGGTGGAAGTTCAGCTTCAGGGCTCTCAATTGATTACAGTATTTAACCTCAGTAATAATAAGCATTGGTTCTGCTCTATGACCCTCTGGTTGGCTGGTCAAACAAATATTAAAACTTTGCTTACTCACTGTAGGAAACTGTTGATTTAATTACTGCAATATTATCTATTATACTTATTATTATACTTTATATTACCATATAAAATAGAAGAGGAGAAAAAAAGCATTTTTGCAGAGTAAATGACATTTGAAATCAAGCCAGAATTCTTTCCTATCAGCTTATCCCCTATCAGAAAAATGATGTGATGTGCATTAAAACAGCACAAATTGTACCAGTGTACCAAGCTAGTCTCGTTTTGTTTGAAAATACTTTGAACGTCAACAAGAAGTAACATCACCAAATATCGCTTAAAACACCTTTAATGCGTTTAAAGAATTAAAGGCATCAACCACTGCACAATAATCACATGCAGGATCTTACATCTCTGGAAGGTGATCACAGCAGCAACTATTT